>KB672490.1:12529264-12588542 GCA_000349145.1 Anopheles dirus
GTGTCAGCCCCAGCCGGAGCAAATCGCCGCACAAATGTCTTCCAGACACGACACAAACACAACGTTTGCGTGACTCCAGCCACCGGCGATTAAAGCTCTCCCTTCTCTCTCTCTCTCTCTTTCTCTCACATACACACACGCACACACATATTGTGACACACCGACTTTAAACGGTCGCCGAATCCTTTCACCCCGGGACACTCGGTTCTCGGGTCTTCTCTCGGGGCAGGGTGATAAATTATGAACTAATCATTTTAGCCGAACTAAATGACTATAATTAAAAATTAATTGCCTCTGCGCCAACGAGCGCCCGGCCGGCTCGGATTAGTGTCGAAGGAAGCGCAGGACGGCCGGATGTCTTTCGTAGTTCCCGGTGATGCTATTCTTGGAACGGTGGCCATCCGGATTAGAGAGGCGGGGCGTGACGTTCGGAAGGGACATCATACACAATTCATGACGCCAAGAAGCGTCCATACGTTTCTGGAAGGCGGGGGTTTGGTTTGTTTGACTTGCGGATTAGAGCGTAAGGATTTGACGGCGGACGGGTTCTTTTGAAGCAACTCTTCAAGTATCTATTATGTGCCCAATCATCATCGCCGACTGTTTGCTGTTGAGGCGCGCAGTTCGCGATAGTTCCTGATCGATGCGCACCGATGCACACGGCAGGATAATCCAGTCCGCTTTTACAGGCTTATTATGTTTAGATTTTCATCAAGATTGATTGCCGTACGCAGCCTCTCCGTCCACTCGCAGTGTTCTTGGCCTTTTGGCCGCTCGGAGCCGCTGCGTAACGCGATGCTCACGACTTTCGCTTGGCGCTGGCACCGCTCAAGCCTATCAATTTCCTCCTGATGGCGCGGGCATAAATTGATAAACACATAACACGCCCCTGCCCGAGCGGTTGCTGCCGCTGTTGGCACGCATATTTGCATTCATAAATCCCCGGGAAAGCGGCGCCCGAGCTTAGACGCACGCGTCAATAACCGGGAGGAGCTGGGGATGTTGTTTTCCACTGGATTTTTTTTTTCTCTCTCGTTGTTTTGCATCCAGTTTTTGCTACCGTTTGAGGCACCGTTTGATACCCAGTGATTACCGGGCATGTCCCCGCGTGGAATGGCTGCTTGCGGATGGTCGCCTTTTTTCTTGTTGCCTTCGTGTGCTGCAGAAAAAGATCACGGATGCAAAGGTTGGAGCATGTGGCGGTTACAAAGTTATGCTTGAAGGGTTTCTCGTGCGTTGTTCATATCGTAGTCATAGTTTTAGTGATATTTTAGCACATTTGGCAGTTATTTATAAACATGAGTAGTTCTGATGGCTTTAGGAATTGAGTAAAGCATCCCTTTCTTTTCTTAAAGTCAGTTAAAGTACGGGGTTTCCTTACCAGAAATGTGTTTTTTGTTCCAACGACAGTACTCGTATTTGTACTCGATCACACGCTGTTTTGACAACTGATCAGAACGGCTACTGTCAACTCTCGATTAGCAACCCGTCTTACTAGTACCGTGTATTAATGGTAGATGGCGCTGGAGTCGAAAATTTTAACTATCGAAGACACAAACCACACTGTCACCAAACACTTTATGAACTCTTTATTTGACCAAGCAGCCATCTTTGCCTGAAATTCTTTCTCAACTAGCAATAAAAACTTCAAAATTAAACTTGGTGGATTGCAATATTGAATGATTGTATTTATCTAGCACGTTTCGAAATGTTTCGACAATTATTTTTATTAAAATTCTCTTCTGAAAAGCTCTCAAATACTTGTCCAAAAACCCCTGCAAAATTCAAGATCCTGCCCGAAACGCGCACCGGCACCATAATCTACGCGCTCCCCGTGTTCCGCAGCCCGAGCGCGATCGTAAAATCAAACAACATCTCCAGCCCCAGCCGGAGTCGATGTTTATGGCAAACGATCAAACGAACACTGACATTTTCGATTTTCCAACCTTCCCCCCCACACGGTGAATGGCCTTTCGCAACGCGGGTGGGTTCGCCGAAAGCGGGATGCTGCCCGGGATGGCCCCGCTGGATGAAACAAAAGCCTCGGCTCGGGCGGTGCGATAAAATTGCACTGGTCTTTTAATATTAAAGTAAAGCTGTCACCCACACACACGCACGTACGGGGGCGCATTCGAGATTTATTCGCTTATTTACGGGAGCACGTTTATCGCTAGCACGCTACAGCTCATATCTCTTTATGTGCGATACTAAACATGTTGTCTTCCGGGCACGAGTTGCGCTCGGCGAACCCTCCACGGGCGTTGTGATTTTGTGCTTTATCCTCCCACATATGGTGCTTCGAATTCCACGCCAAACTTCCCGCCAGGACTCGCATGACGCACCTGTTTAATAGTGCTATCAACCGCTCAACTACTCTCGAAGGCATTATCATCGAGCTCGGACGGCTCGGCTCGTCCTCGAGTCAGGATCGTCGCCATCATCAACTCCACCAACATTATAATCGGTAATGTCCTCCCTCTGCAAACCGGCGGGTACAGGTGCGGTTTTTTGGAGGCAAGCACTGGCCGTTCAAACAAACTGTTTGCATTTGCATAGCCAGCACAAACTCCCCTCCCCGGGCCATAGCACACTCTAATTCGCCGCGTTGGGTATGCTCTTATCAAAATTCAGGTGCCGCCCGCCCGAAAGCCTATAAAATACGGAACACACGCTTACGCGGCGTTGAAAACGGAGCAAATATTCTTTCGCACAAACAATTTGCATACGCGCGAGGAACCGGGCGATCCAGCAGCGCTGGAAAGGATCAACGTCGGGTCGAGTCGGCCGGCTGGATTAGAACGTTCGAGCCAGCCAGGCCCGTTCTGGGGCCCGTAATTTGCATGCATTAAAAAAAGCATCTTGCTCGAGACCGCGGTCGGTCCCGTGTTGCATCATTAGCGATGCCCATCTATAGCATCGCAGCGTGCAGCTTTAAAGCCGAAGCGGCCAGTTTTCTATTTCTCCCTTGTATTATGCGCGTGATTTTTCCTCCCTTCTGTTGTGTACTGTTTTTCCCACCCACCTTCGGCTCTCCGCGAGGCTCTCGAAGTTCGATTTTTACGCGTCTTTTCACTACCTTTTTCGTATGAAACACGGTGCCCGGACTTTTCGCGACTGAGCTGTCGCGTTCGATCAAGAGTGTGCAGCGTGGCGGAAAATCAACCATCCCGAAGCACACGGTACTTAGCATGGGAAAGCTATTCATCTCGCTGGCTTTAGAGAGATCTCAGAGAAGAAGGAAGAACAACGACCCAACAAAAAAACACACACAGCTGGTTGACGATTATTCGGTTCGGTTCGTTCCGTTGGCAGGAAAGTCACGTCCGGCTGGCTCCAGGATACCGCGGGAGTTGGAGTTTTAAAAATGAATATGATGATACCGGGCGGCAGCCTCTGCACCGCCGTTGCAGTGTCCGGGGGTCGTCACAGCGCAACTAATACCCGAACATCCTTTTGATGGTGGTGGCCGGTGTATCGATTCGCCCGCATCTTCCACAGGAGCACAGCGAAGTGCAGTGCGCCGTGTGCGCGAGACTTTTATTATTTACCCGTACGTGTGCAGATGGTGTTCGGGTTGCAGTGAGCTTAGACCCGCGCTGAAGCATCGAAACAGCATCGAGCCAGATGACAACGTGGAGCAAGAAGCTTGATCAAACACTACCAAAAAAACGGGGGAAAAAAAAACCTTCCGAAAAGCTTTTTGAACACTCTGACTCGCCGTTGTAAACCTAGATAGGAAAGATGGCTTATTTGCACTTGGATGGATCGGAAAAGCAAGCCATGGGGACCCTCGGACTGCTTCGTTCCGTGTCGCACATGCTTTCAGCGTCCCAACAGACGTAATCTCTATTGATTACAATCGAAGCAGGCGACCGAGAGAGAGAGAGAGAGAGAGAGAGAGAGAGAGAGAGAGAGAGAGAGCAGTTGCAGTTTTTGCCTTTTTGCATCACCCCTTCAACCCAATCCCCATTTGGGAGTGCATTAGGAAGGCATTCGAAAGGTTGCTAATTGGTTTTAATGTGGGTGGAGTCTAAATCACCGTAAAATGTGCTTAAATTTCAATTTTTGGTCATTTCCGGTGACAACGTTTTTCTTGTTTATTGTTTTTTTTTTGTTGCACAAGCCAGACACTGAGTCGCACTGGAGGTGGAATTAATTAAAATGGGTTTTATCGATCGGCTTTCATTGTTGGCCTTTTGTTGGCGAGGAGTAGGTATTGAAACGGTGTCTATTCGTACTTTTCATTGCTTCGCTGGAAGGGTATAACCGGGGTATCTTTATAATGTCAATATCCATTAACACGCAGACCACAGGCCATTCCGCTTTGCAATTCCACGGCGAGTTTCGCTTTCTTTTGTTGCGCCATTAGTTCCCGTTCTTTCCCGGAGTCAAATCAGCCATAAGCGTCCCCTTTTTGTTTTCGGTTCATGTGACACGAAGACATTCCGCTTGCAGGACATTCGGGTCGGAGGGACATTTTTGTGATAGATAAGCCGCGTTTGTAGCTAGATTGTGGGTGGAGCGGTGCATTATTTAAGCCTGCCAAGCACGCTAAACCCGAACGGGTTGGGTGCCCGGGTTTCGTGCGGCTTGTCGTTTGATTGAGCGTTGTGATAAAATTTAACGCTTTACGACGGCGAACGACAGCGAGACAACGTTTGCTTCCTGTGTGGGTGTGTGTTTTTCCCCTAGCATCTAGGGTGCAAATTTTCACAAAGTCAATTTCCCGGTGGCGCAATTTCTGCTTGTTCCTGGTATGAGGTGTTAATTTTATATCTAAATACACTGTAATAACAACGGCCTGCAAGCCATAATCGTAAAGCGTCCTACTACCAACTAGGAAAACAGATTCCCACTCCCTTTCTTATTACTGAACGAACGAATGGAGGAAAAAAAAACTCCACCCAACCGGGAAAGGAGTGAATCAGATTAATTTCGCAACTTATTTCCCTTCGGCCCACGGGCTCCGGAACCCATTTTTCCGTGACACGGCAATAAAAAAAGCACACACCCAGGTAACGCCCAGCCCGGTGTCCTTTGGAACCGTGTCCCGTGCCCGCTTTTTATTTGTTCCTCCCGGCGCCGCGAGTGGCTGTCGTCCTCGCTGCCTTCATCGCTCATTAAGCTTAACGAGAACATTGTACATTAAACCGTTCAAACGACGGATTGGCTGAATGGCGTGGCGGGCGGAAACGGCGATAAGAACGAGAACTTTGCCTTGGGAAGGCGAAAGCTTTCCCACCGAAAACACCGCGCTCGAAATCCGCGAGCACCGGAAGGAACGGAGCGGGTTACGCCCTTGGAGAGAGAGGGAGTGGGAAGAAGATTGTTTTGTCGGCCGTATAATGTGATCCGGTAAATCAAAGAGTCCTTTAACCTGCGCCCTTCGTTTAGGGTAATGTATTTTTTCGGATTGTTTATTTGACGCTGCTCAACAGGGTGGCTCACAGATATTTTGGACTATTACGATGATTTGATTTGGTAAGATGGAAATTTTTATTATTGAAACTGAGTATATGAGTAGCTAAAGCTTTGTAGTAGTTCTACCTATATAAACTGTATGGTTTTTATAAAAAGAATACATATTTAGCTTACAATGTATAAGATCTTCGAGATTTCCATGGTTTAGAGGTCTCATGTAGGGGCCCATGTAATCACACGTACCAGAACTTGTACCAAAATCCATTTTGATCCTTCTTCTCACAGCATAGACTATCATACTTTTATAGCATGGTGCTATAAATAAGTTTACTAAATTCAAAAAGGGCTGTTATGGTGTCATGTGGTCACACGTACCAAAACTTGCACTAAAATCCATTCTGAACCTACTTCTCACAGCATGGACTAACTTATTTTTATGGCATGGTGCTATAAATAAGTTTACTAAACTTATATTATCGCGGCTGATATGATCGTGTTTAGTAAAGTGGTATGAATTTATTTGCAGTTTTTCATGTATCGTTTAGTGGTTTGTGATTAATCAAGAAAGATTGTAGTGATACAATACTAAAATTATAGCAAGTAGTAAGATAGTACTAATTGGCAACAAGGTTAAGATGGGAATTAGTTGAACAAGGAAGAGACCCTTATATTTTCTACAAACTGAAATACTAAACAGAGTGATAAGTGCCAGTTCAAAGCAGGAGTTTGCAGTAAATCCTGTTCCTGTACCATATCTTAAGCAGCCTTACGGGATAGTGACAACTTTTGCCTCCAATCCACCCTGTACGATCGACCGTTGCAGCCAGTCCTGCTGTTCCAGCACCGAAACCCGTCCCAGCTGAGCGATTGGCGACGCAGGAATGAGGTCTTGATGAAGAACTTTTAATTACAGACCATTTCTGGCGACGGACGGAACAGGTGTGAGCAACGAACCCTGGACGCTGGGTTTGTGTGTGTGTGTGTGTGTGTGTGTGTGTGTTCAGCAAGGGACACCCGTCCGGACACCGTTTTCTTTAATTAGAATCCGGTTCGTGGTGCATCCCTGTTTCTTCCACCACAGAAACAGAGATTTTTTGCGCCTCTGTTGTACCACGTTCCAAAAAAAAGTGTGTGGTTCTTGCGTACTCGCTTGCGGGACTCGCATCCCTTCGCTGCACCTGTCCTGCGGTAAGCAGATTCATAAGAAAAGCCACCCGTCCCGATAAAGGATAATAAGATAGTCGCGGGGTGCCCGCGTAACTTACCCGTGCGGTTGGCCGCGACGGTCCGACGACGATGACGACGACGACGGTAATTAATAATTATCATCACCGTCACCAGAAGCGTTACCCGCGTCGCCATTTCTTTGCGCGCGCGCGCTCAAGAAGCGCTCGAGACGGATTCCTTCACGGTGGCTGCTTTGATGTTCTGGCTCGCCCCTCTGCAGGACGGCTGGCTTCGCGATAGAAACCGGTTCCGCGGCTACCGCGGCCTGGGCTGGAATGTTTGCGAAAACATTCTAGTTTGTTGGATTGCTTGCTGCCAGTATTTTCTTGTTTTTTCTCTCCTGCTTTCTTCCTTGCCCACCGACAAATGGAATTTCACCCCCTTGGGTTACGTTCGCTTTTATCACACCTTCTTTATGCATTATTTGCTGCCGGCTGGCCCCGAAAAGTCCGCCACTGCACCCGGAAAGCGGTTCGCATAAAGCAGATCCTTCGACATCCGGCTCGGATAAGCGCAGGCAGGCACCGCCGGCAAAGTTTAATGCATGCCTGGCCGGTCGCCCGTTCCGGGGGTTGGCTCCGAGCGTGCGAAGGACCATCGTAAAGCAGAACCCACCACCCACCGGACCAGCCAGTGTCCTTTTTATGGCACCTTCAACGCACCTGTGGCAGCAGCAGGAGCAGCACCAGCAGCGAAGAAATTTGCTTCTCCATCTGTTTTTCCAGCCGCCGGCGGGCTAAGAAACGGCAGGACTCCGTCTCCATCGCCTGCTCACACTCACACACAAACACTCACACACACACAGACCTAAGGAAGGGCTTTATCGGTGTCGTTAATTTTTATTCATGAAAAACCGCACAAATAATGCGCCCGGCCCGGGGAACTACTATCTGCCCCGCTTCCGTCGACTACCGTTCCCCGAGGCACCTTTATCCACCCGGCAGGCCCCGGATGCACACTGCGCCATTTTGGGGCCGCACGGGTGGGAAGGATTCGAGGCTTCACTTTATGGTTTTAATGAACAGCCTTCTTAAGCCGGGCTTCTTTTCTCAATTTCCGTCAGGGTGGGGTGTGGGGCTTTGGGAGGAAAAAAACGCATAAAACATGCTCGAAACTCGGCTAAGCGGTTTGTAATTTTTTGCCGGTGGGATTTGGGGGTTCTGCGGGCGGTGCGCATAAAGCGGCGTGCGGGTTGCCGTTTAGGGCTGTGCAGAAATATTGTTCCTAAATTGCGAGCAAATTATTCCGAAGAAGGTGTTTTCTTGTGTAATTGAAACAAAGTATAAATCCCCACAGAGGGCGGCTCTTGGCGAACGGTGGAGCGTTGGATCAGGCTTTGTAAACGGTTTAGTACACTCGCTCGTCATAACAAAGTAGGCCTTGGATAGTTGCACTAATTGTTGTGCTATCGTCTCGAAATCATTGCAATGAACAGTCCTAATGGAATTCATTAGACAATGCAACGTGTTATTTCCATAATACTCAAGAAGTTCCCGATTTCCTGAAGTCTATTTTACAAAAAATCACAAAATTTATCCGAACTGTCAATTTAAACATTCTAAATTTATTTTCCTCAGGTTGATTTTTTAAATAAGCTCAATATATCATTTATGATTTATGCAAAAGCAAAAGTTTTTCTCATGACTTTTGTTTGATATTGAATTGAAAGATCTTCTAAAAACAATCATCCTATTTTCAGCACAACAATTGGTGCATCATTTAAGTTGAAAACAATGGCTACGGCTTTTGTAATCATTGTTCAAATTACATAACTTTAAAGAAGTACATAAGGAAGAAAACCTATGTCCACCAGAAAACCACATGTTTTTGGAGGTTGGTGCAACAGTTCGGGTGTTTTTTTGGTTGTCTGTGGCTCCGTAATGGATACACTTACCCTACTTAGATTTCGAGAAACGCTTTCCCAAACAGGCCGAAAGTAAATCTTTACGCCGGTCTCATTACCTGACGCTTCCTGCATTCTAATTACGATACGACCGGCGGCATAGAAATTAACGTATTAAAACGAGTCACCGGCGAGAGATGAGATTTCACCTCCACCTCCACGTTGTGAGGTGTCTCGGATGTGGGTCAGATAACTCACCCGCACCGCGTCCGTCGCGCACGGTGTGTACCAGCGCACCCGAAGTCGAAGAAAGTCATCGCGGTGCTGGTGTGGGTTGCTGAGCCACATACGAGTGTCGCTATTTGTTGATAATTAGGTAAATTCCTGCTGCACATGTGCTAAGTGTGGCTGGGGGTTTCGTGTTTTCGTGGGTGCGCCCGGTGGGATGGATGTGTGAATTTTATGAGCTCTCTTTAGCGGGATAGGCGTTTATGTCTGGGACGACTGTGAGCTGCACCTCTAACGTTTCCCGTTCACTGTTTCGTTCCCCTTCCAGGTCATGTGTTGAGCCGGTTGTGCCGGTTGTGCGGAAACTGAAGACGTCGGTCGGTGTGTTACACGGCGGTGACGACGACGACGACCACGACGACATCTGCGGCGGACGAGAGCGGCGGGGAACGTAGACCCCGTACCGTCCCGGTGAAAACGGCGCTCAGCGGCAGCAACATCATCCTCCACCGGCGGCATCGACGAGGGCCCTCGCCGTCAACGAAATCGGTCGAAAATGTGATAGACCCAACCGCGGACGGACGGACCTCGATCGGGCAGCAGATAGCGAACTACTTCCTGCGCATCCGCCGCAGCCGATCGTCACACGTGGTCACGACACCGGACACCGGGAGCGGCAGCCGCAACCGGACGAACAGTAGCATTGCGCAGCGATCGACTACCACGGCGTACGGTCCCCTGTCGACCTCGGCCAGCTGTAGCTTCGGCGAAGGGCACCACGGCGACCACGGCAACGACGACGACGACGACGACGACGACCACGACGCGGTCGACGAGGATAGACGCCGGTTGCGACAGTCGAGCAGCTCCGTAGCGGTGAGCAACGCGTCAGCGGCCGCAGCCAACATGGCCGCCACCGACGGACAGATCATTCTGGCAGCGTCCCGGTTCGCGCCGGACACACCGCCGGTCTACCTGCGGGACTTTGCCAAGAGCGAGCTGCCCGCGGTCGGGAAGATCGTCAAGGGCCAGTACTACAGCCTGGGCGTGCCGACCCTGTCGAACCCGTCGCTGCAGAGCACGGCGCTGTTCCTGAATGCGGGCCGCAAGTACCAGATCCTGGCGCAGCCGGTCAAGATCAAGGAGGGCCGCAAGAACACGAACGTCGGCCCGAAGGTTCTGATCCCGGAGACGTACCCGGGCTACTTCGAGCTGCTCAGCGAGGACGGCCGGTCGACGCGCTGCATCGAGAGCGTGCTGGAGCTGTCGCGGCGGCGCAACTTCCGGGTGCTGGTGCGCGAGACGGTGCGCTGCAACCACAACAGCAAGTCGCTGCACGCCGGGGAAATACTTACCACGATCTCAGACAATGGCAAGTACCTGCAGTGCCGCACGTCCAAGGACGAGCTCGTCAGCCTGCCATTAGAAGCCAAAGCGAAGTTCTCCCCGATCGCCAAGGAGGACAGCATCAGCGGGGTGCACACGGTGCGCAACCTGCTCCAGAAGCGGATGCCGGTGACGGTGCGGCTCGTGCACGGCGCCGCCCCGAAGGGCCTGAAGCAGCCGTTCGTGCCGGAGCTGCGGCTGCTCGGGTGCGTCGAGGTCGACCGGATATTCGCGCTCCCACTGCAGAAGGACATGGACCTGGTGTCGGTGCCGCTGAACGCGAAGATCAAGATCCAGCGGGCGAAGAACATGGAGCAGCTGGATCACTTCATCGAGTACTCGCGCTTCCTGGACAAGGCGCACCGGCTGCTGGTGGACGCGCGCGACCGCCTCCAGATCATCGACCTGAAGCTGACGGACAAGGAGAAGAAGGACTCGGCGAAGGCGGTGGCGGCCGCCCACAAGACGATGGCCTCCACGCTGTCCGGGCTGACCGCGAACGGGTACGTGCTGAAGAAGAGTGGCAGCTGTGATTCGAACCGCTACTCGCCGGAGGTGGCCGCGACCGGGAGCGGCGGCAGCCCGAACGGCTCGATCGCGGACGAGTACGACGAAATCGATCAGATCTACGACTACGTGCGCGGGTTGGCTCCGCTGCCGAAGAACCTGTACAAGTTCGAGGCGATCGAGCCGCCGGTGCAGGCGGCGACCGGTGGAGGTTCCTCGCCGACGACGGGTGCCACGACGCCGCTGTCGAATGCGCTCCTAGGCCCGGCCACCCACCAGCACAGCCTGAAGACGGTGGAGAACATGAAGACGGCCCAGTCGAACGCGCTGAACAACAACAATCACTACGACACGAGCAACAACAACTACTGCAACATCATCAAGTACTCGAACCAGACTCAGCAGCAGCAGCAGCAGCAGCAACAGCAGTCCCAACTCCACGGAGGATCGCATCATCATCACCATCACGCGCATCATCACCACAGCCATCCGAGCGGACATCATCACACGGCGTCCAACAGTCTGGAGTCGACGTCCAAGCATGCCAGTGCGGTCCTGAATGCCATCAACAACAACAACAACAACAACCATCACCACCATCACCACAGTACCACGGTGGAGCACAAACCGATCCCGCCACCGATCGAGACGATTCCGGGCAAGAAGCTCCCGGAGAAGCGGCAACGACCGACACTCCCGAAGCTGTACTTCAAGAGCAACATCGGCATGCACCAGAAGAGTCCGACGCCCGGCACGACCGCGATCAGTCCGATGAGCAATGGGGGCGCTAGTGGTGGCGTAGTGCATCATCCCCCGATCGCGATCACACCGAAGGAGATCGCCGTGGAGCCGCAGAGTCCGCTGTTTCACATCCGGTAGGTCGTCGGGAGAACGTCGCTCCAGGCGTAGGCACGACCCCTTTCTAACTCTCCCATCGCATCTTTCCCCTTCGCAGATACAAAAGCCTCAGCAGCCTGCAGCTGGCGGCGGCCACACCCCAGCAGGACACGCACCCCGTCACCCCGATCTCACCGTCGCCGAAGGGCCAGGACAAGAACCACCTGCTGTCGAAGTCGGCCAGTGCGGCCGGACCGGGGGCGGCTCGCGAGGGTACGCTCGACTCGTCGCGCAGCGGCGGCCGGACGTCCGGGGATTCGGGCAAGCTGCCGGAGAAAAAGTCCCGCCGGCTGAGCCGGCCGCGCAGTCTCTCCAACCTCGTGTGGGACCTGCGCCCGCACAAGTCGTCCGCGGAGAAGACGAAGAAGAAGCTCTATCTGCACCAGTTTGATCGGCAGCAGGGTACGCTCTACCTGTAGAGATGGCCCCCTTCCACTAAACGCCCCAGTTTATTCAGATTTCGTCAGTAGTAGTACATTTAGTCAATCAAGCGGGGAGTGTCGGACGAGCGGCGCGGAAGGATTTGACAGTGTTAGGACGGTTTTGAGGTGCGCCTGTGCGCCCCTGGCATTTGGAGCATCGGGAGCGAGAGCGAGAGCAAGAGAAAGAGACCGGAAGTCGGAGAAATTAGGAAGCGAACCCGGGAAAGGGGCAGGTGTTTGTGAACGGGTGGCGCCATCTGGCGGGAGACGAGATGCTCGTGATTGCGAAGACTTCCTCTTCCACTCTGAAGACTCCTCTACTCTCTTCTTCACCTTCACGCTCACTCTCCTTTTCTCTATCCATGTGATCCATGTTGTGTGTGTTGTGTAATAGTAGCAGATTATAAATATAGTTCTCTAGGAGCAGATAGTTGGTAGTAGTAGTAGCAGCAGCAACAGCAGCAACAGCATCCACTCTTCAGAGCACGCAAACGCAGAGCGCTAACTACAGATCAATTTGCTCGATGTTTTAGGTAACCGCAGTGTTGATAGAAACTGGAACACGAACACGAAAGGGCAAACGGAGCGTTCAACAACCACGGAACCATTACGGCCAGAATCCCTCCCATCAAACGTTGTTTTCATTGTTGGGTTTTGAATGTGTGCTGATCCATAGTAGGCGACGCCAAGAGGGAGCTGTCAAGTGTGCGATATAAACGAGAAGAGATTGGTTGGCTACCATACGCTACGTACACTAAGCGAGTACGATCAAGAAGGCTGGAATTAGCGAGTTAGGTTGCGATTTTTCTTTCTCCCTGTCTGTTCCCCCTATCGTTCCGTTCTCTGTCACCATCTTTAATTTGCCATCGTCGTCGCTAAAGGCTGTGTGTGGTGTTGAGAAACGTTTCAGTTTATAGCATTAAAATCCTAGGTTTAGCGTGTACGTTTGCTGGCAGCAGCAGCAGCAGCAGCAGCAGCAGCAGCAGTAGTAGTGATTCGCTTAGGCATTTAGCAAGGTCAGGAGACGGGTTGATCCTGCACACGAGCGCACGAGACACCAAACTCGCGCGCCTCTGTGTGACAGTTCAGAACGCCGGCAGGAAAATATGAATCAACCGGATCGCGAACGAAAACGAACGAAATCGAAACGATCGACACGACCTCCCCGTGGCAAGGGGAGAGTTAAGAGACCGCAATTGTGTGTTTGTATGTGTGTGTGCGTATGAGTATGTTGTGTTTTTTTTTTTAAATCCATTTAATAATCAAACATCTGTCTTATTGTAGTTACGCGCAGTATAGGGATGATTTCTGATGATTTCTGCACGATTTTCTGTTGAAAAATCCAAGTTCGTTTGCTACTCTGTGCCGCTGCGTCCAATCCGCACTGTCGCAAGCAGATGCAATTTTTATTTTTCAACCCTTCTACGCGGTGAAACCCAAAACGGTAAGAGCGGGAAGCGGTGTTGATTGCGTTTTTTCTTTCATTTCCTCGAAGAAATCAAAGATCCTCCGCGCGGAAACGCGTAACTGAGAAGACAATCCCACGCTACTTGTGCATACAGCTGAGCTCTTGCTTTTGTTTACTTTTCTTCGATCACTCCCTTGCGCGTACCGCTAACTTTACAGAAGTTCTCGATCCACAACCTTCGAGGAGACCCTCGCGAGGGCGGGCGGATCGGTTCGGAATTGTAGGCCGTGTTCGTGTTAGTAAACGCGCTAAGGAACAGTCATTTTAGTTCTTAATTTAAGTCACTATGCATTAATCCCCGTTCTTTTTAAATAAACAAGAAATGCTCTATCAACAAACTAAGCTTGATGTTTGGACCTATCGAGAAGCACTCCGAAACAGGTGATTTTAGTACGATTTTTAGGTGATAATGAGAAAACCCCTAACTTACAGCCTTAACCAAGGCTGGAGGCGTGTAAAAGTGTACACTGATGTTGCTGTTCAATAAAAACGGTGTAAATTCAACTATCAAAACAGCTCCTTTTATTAGCACCTCACCTTAACTTCATTTCCAAAAAACGACGCGCATTAGCAAAAACAACATGAACAAATGAACAGATTAAAATAGCTATAGGCGCATGCTTACAAAAAGGACCATTTTAAAACTCGCTAATAGAACATTACTTAGCCAAAATTATAAGAGGAGATGATGAACTAGGCTCAGCCTCTTTCCCTACTCAGCGGCGTACATGATCTCCTTCACCTTTTCGCAGAACGCGTCTTGCCCATCTTCGGGATTTTCGTTTATCCTGCAAAAAAAAACAGAGAATTACCTCAAAATGGAAAAGTTCTCCTTCGTTGCAAGATTATACTTACAACTGCTCGATTTGCACCAGCTTTTTGTAGTAGTATTCGCGGGATATCTCGGCGTCCTGTATCTTGATGGTGAGATCGTCGATCTCCGAGCTCAGACTGGCGATACGATCGATCTGCCGCTCGTCTCTTCCAGGCCGGTCTCTACCTGCAACTACAATATCCACAATGCGTAACAGACAGTAGCACACACTACCAAACAAAGACACACGCAACTTACATCCATCTCCTGCGGCGTCCTTCCCCAGCGAATGCAGGCTCGGTGTCGATCCGTTCGACTCGCCGGCCCGCTTCATCGGACGGCCCGCGGGCAGCTCAACCACTGCTCCGGTGTTGATACGCTGACTCGGCCGCAGTGTATTCGGCGTTCCGTATCCCATCGGTGCGTTATTTCGCGCCGCCCTCGGGTCGTACTCTTTCCCATCGTAGTTGGCGTCGAAAAACTTCTTGAACCACTGCAGAAACTCAAAGTTGTCCTGGAAGCGTCCCTTGACCAGCCGCTCGATCGGCACCGTTTTGGCCACCTTCCGCTGTACGAGCGCGTTCTGGAACAGGCGCAGGTTGTTGAAAAATTCGTGCTCGACGTTGGTGCAGAACTTGACGCGCTTCAGCTGCAGGCAGCCCGGGAACAGGACGTCCATCAGCTGGCAGTATGCGGCCCCGGTGCAGAGTTCCTCCACCTTCTTGAACTCGGACAGCAGCAAACGGTTGACCCAGGCGAGCAGCTCGATGCGGGACAGATTCTCGGTCGTCTGACCGGTGAAGTGCACGTTGACGGCCATTGGGGATTTTTTTTATAACAATGCTCTGTTGAGTTACACACGGACGCACGTAGAAGAATACACGGGGTAAATGCGAGACGATGACAGCGATGTGTGAACTTGGATTGGTTTGGCAGGCAAAGAAGGATCGTAGCAAGCGACCAACACACTCATACTCGGAAGATGTGTACTAGGATGGAAAGTGGAACTGATCAAAACTGGATCAAACCAAGCACCGTGCGTGTTACATTTCCTTTCCAGCATGGCTTGGTAGCTTTTTCTTGAAATCCTTCTATCAAAGTTCTATCAAGAGTTCTATCAAATAATTTAGAATGCCCCGAAATGTTTTTTTTTTTCGTTTCTGATGAATAATTAGAATAGCGAACGTTTTGAACGTTCGTTTATGTTTTCGAGCAGATGTTTATGTTTATGTTTATGTTTCAACATTTTGATTGTGTGCAAGCTGCCTGCGTACAACGACATAGTTGTGTACAAGCTGCAATTCACGTATCGCATGCAAATGTTGGATAATGGAGGAATGATGGACAAAAGTTTTCCGTTAATCGTTCGGTAGGAATAAAACTTGATTTTCGATCTTTAAAAAAAAACTGCATGCACAATTTTAACGAATTTGAAAACAATGACTTGTCCAAAGAAATTGAATTGCCTGTGCGGTCGTATTACAAGGACCAATTTTGTTTTAAGCATAAAATATAGTCAAAGTGTTTATAAAAAAGTTCAAATATCTTATAATTACGTATATTTATATTTACTACAACTTAGTGAAACATAACTTGAATCTATCTCTTCCAGGTTTCGTTTCATTCTCAAAAATAAGTTCTCGCTCTATCGCAGTTGGACAGCGGAGAAGTACTTCAGTTCTTCTCAGCATCGCGATACGTACGGACGGTAAAATCGTCTCGCTCCCCAAACCAGCTGACTGTTCGTGCACGCGTTGTTGCCCCGGCTACAAAAGCAAACAAACCCCCAAATTGTTGTGTCGGTGTGCTGGTGGACGCCGCATTTCCCGAGTGGTGAAAAGTGATAGGAAAATCCGTTCGGTGCGTGTGGCGTGAAAACCCATTCCATCAAAGAGCGTTGTGTGTGAGCGTTGCGTTCTTCTCCTCGCTGTACGAGCCTTTTTCTCTCGCTCTCTCGCTCTCGTTCTCTCTCTCTGTTTTGTGGCATCCGTGACATCATCGGTCACGATTTTGTTAGTCTAGTGAGCTGCGAGCCGATGCACGCATCCAAGTGACGGGTTATTAGTGTGCAAGCAACGTGTGCGTTTGTGAGCAATTCTGTGAAAAGTTTTATTTTCGAGCATCTATACAATCATCTCTATACAGAGCGCTCCATTGGCTCACCAGCACGAACGAGCACCGGCACCGGGACGTGTGAGTGTGTGTTAAGTGAGTAAAATTTTCTCAATCACCAAGAATGCATCTCGTGTCATCTGGCTTTCCCTCAAACGCTGGGGATATTTTTACCATCACCGGAGGCATCGTGATTTGCCCGTGACATTCCTCCTCCAAACATTGGGACGTACGATGACTTCATCCCGTGCGATTGGAAGGGCAGAAAAGAAAGTGATCGGTGACGGTGCTCCAGCCTTGATGGCGGCCATGTTCGATTTTTCCGCCGCATACTGGGATGCTGCAGGAAAGGAAACCGCCCAGCAGAACGAAGAACAAGAAACCTAGCGCCAGCCTACTGCGGCGCGTCGGTATGTGCTCTCCGGGGGCTTTATGCCGGCAGGCCCACGTAGCGCGTGTATCGATTTTTCCATTTCCGTCTGGACACGAGCGGCCGAAGAAAACATGCGAAAAAAGCTCATTTCAATGCCCGGTGCGTGTTGGAAACTAATTTGCTTTTAAACAAATGGCAGCAAATGTCACACGGTGCGGTTGACTTCTTTTTGCACGTTTGGCACGCCATCGCATCCCATTACACAGCCCGTCCTGATGGTGCTGGATTTCGTTCGGAACCAGCTAGAAATGGCCATGTTGGGTGAGACCGGCGCTCGAACGCACCCGGTCGCCAACGCGTTCCTACTCACGTTTCTTCCGCGAACCTTCGGCCTGCCAAATACGGTGAAGCGGTTGCTCTTGAAAAACCGGCGGCCATCCGTTGCTGAGCGGTGTGCCCGGCGGTCACGACGGTTGTGGTGAGCCTTCGTCGTGAGTTCGCTAGTGACTAGACGACCGAACAGTCCGGATGTGATGGGATGGTCGCTGATGTCCCGTATTGAGATTCCTAATATTAGGTATTAACATACCTTTTTGTATGCTTACGTGTGCCTTAGGAATTGAGGAGTAGAACGATCTGTTGCGTGGAAGATGTTTAAATAAGTTCTGGTCAAATAGGCATTTGACTTGAGTAACAGCTACTAACCCTGCTAATTTATGTCAGAAAGTCTATCACCAGGATTGACAAAAAATCTATTCAAATCTCTTTAACACTTTAGATTGATTCATCCAACGCGACTTATATCTTATCGAGAATGCCTTTTACGTATGCAAGCTAATCTAATGTATGACCTACACCACAAACTCCTTCCAAGTTCATGCCAAAACGCCATCTTTGGTGCGAATGACGAGACTCCACTCTACACGTTTTGTCACGTGTGTGCTGTTTGAATATTCACACCGCGTTATTAGTCTGCTTGATACACACCAAAGTTCGTGGGTGTATGATGAAGCACTTGACTGAAACTAACACGCGACCCCTCTTTATGACTCTTTATAGCGTTCCCCTAAGGATTGGTGCAATTTCCATCAGTTCGATCGATAAGCTCCGATCGGCTACACCCTACCCCGAAAGGAAATCCATATGGCGATTTCCATTTATTCCACGCTCCCTACCATATTTGGAGCAAATCTGCTCAATCTCGGCCCTCCAAACACACATTGCGCGAGGGCAAATCTTGCTTCACACAATTCAAGGAACACTCCAACCGGACTGCATCTGCAGCAGATGGGGCTGTTCGGGGGAGTCAGGGTGGCCTTGGCCTGTTTTGGGTCTGGACACAGGCGTGCCCGTTCACGCATCTCCAATCCAGCCATCTTCCGGTTTGCTCCTTTTCGAAACAACAATCGGGGACAACTGTCCGGGAACGTGTCGGGACGGTGGCTGAAACAAAACCGGTTGCCGTGGCAGGGGGCTTGCAGAATTGCACCCCCAAAACGCGAACGGAACGGAAGGGAAAGAGTGGGCACTTGAAGTTGTGGCCGGTTGCTGGTCGGTTGTTATTTTCGTGTGGCGGCGTGCGACGGAATAACGATGACGTAAGCGCAACAACCTTCGGGCTCAATCAGCGATATCGTTTAACGATGTATACCGGTTTATGCTGCAAACAGTTGCGAACAGTGGATGCGGAGGGCAATTTGATGAACCCACGTCGTTCCAGTGTGCTGTGTGCTGCATATTGCCAAAATTTGGTATCTCTGTTCCATTGATCTTGTAGATCGATCGTACAGCAATGCCGCTAAGTAGTGATTTTAGGATAACTTAACACACTTTCCAGTCTATGTAGGTAGTGAGAGATACTAGACTTGCATGATCAATGTTAAAGATTGATACAATTTATAAACTAAATAATTTATTTTTTGCCTTTTTATTGCTATAATGAAGAGCATGTAGAGTAAAACTCTATTCTATAATAATGCTTATATTATTAAATCATTACTGATGTTGATCCCTAACTTTTATTTTGTGAATTTGAGAAATTTAAGTTTTTCTTATAGTAAAGCTTCCAAAAACTATTTTTTAAAGTCCATCCATCTTTACGAATGCTATCTCCAAAAAATAATTATCTGTGTTTGTATTGGTGCAGCCGATTCGCCATAAACTAACGAACATGGGGTGGCGAAAGCACAAAATCAGCTGAACTCATCAGATGATGGAGGCTAAACAGTTACCTGCTCCAAAAGATTCATCAGCGGAGGCTGTGTGAAGGCGAGCGACCGTTGCTCCCGAGAGTGAGTGAGCGAGAGAACGAGCGCGCGTGAGAGTGAGTAAAAAATGCTCCTTCAGGTTGTACTTGAGCAGAGAATGTGAGTTGTTCGAGGGGTAATTTGGAGCCCTTATTGCGCCGTTTTCTCCACAAAATAACAACCTAATGCGGAGAGAAAGACGGAGAGACATTAGAAAATGTTAGACCAGGGGTTGTCCAACGAAATATGGCCGCAAGATTGTGTATTATTAGATATGTTCATTGTAAAACTCGATTGTCAAAGTTTGCTCAAAGTAAAATATTGTAAAAAACGTATTTAGCGTCAAATTTTGCCCTTTATCACTTACGGGCCTAGCGCACTAACAAGTTTGCCGAACCCTGCCGCTAGAGACAGCTAACACGAGAGCGCGAGAGCGGGCTCCACAAAAGGTGGTGCCCCATTTTGCTCTCCAGGTCGGTGCCGGGAGCAAATCTTTCTCTCCGCGCCATTCTCCCCGAGACGTGGCCCGCGGCGCGAACACGTTCCACTGCCAGATGTGTGTTGGCGTAGAAAATGGTTAGTAGTTTCGCGGGTCGGTGTGGTTCGAGTGTGTCGCCGCAGTGAGAAAGCGCCATAAACAACGCTCAGTTGAACGACAGCGGTATTCCTATTGGACGTTTATGTAGTATTCGTCATCCTGGATGCAGTGGAAGCGGTGTGTCCGGATTGTGTATTTCGATTGCAGTAACAACAACAACAACAAAAAACACATCCACAACCACGACGAGTGAAACTAGTGCGCACAGTGTGCCGGACGTAATGGATTAAAGCGCCCGGAGGCAGATGGAACAAAAGTCCGTATGGTACACAAAGCAAAACCGCACAATTACCTCCACCGCTGTTGTGTTGGGGCTGAGCGTGGTGTGCACACACCGAGCGGGTGTGATTGTTTCCCGTCCGCTGTGTTAGTGTTGGAGAACGCAAGCGCGCGTGTCTACGGTGCAGCCACCACACAGTTGCCACAACAAGCAACACCACCAACGACACCAAAACTTCCCCCCGCCGTAGTTGCACCACGAAGTCGCCAAGACACGCAGCGCAGCGGAGTTGTGGTGCGGTGAAAATCTTAGCTGCTTAGGGAAAAGGAAAACCGTGAAGTTTTCCTTCTGCTTCAATTTTCGTTCCCCGTTCGCGTGTTTCTTCCCGTCACCAACGAAATGTGTTTGTGATTCCCTTTCCCGTGCGTGCGTGTGTGTGTGTGTTTGTGTGGAGCAGTAGTAATAGCAGCGTTGGAATGGGAATGCCGTAGCCGTTTCGGACCCTATCGTGTTTCAATCGCAAATACGCGAATACCCTTCTCCTTCACTACGGGAACGCGTGACTCATGCACGCGACGAGTCGGTCGGGCTGTTGGATCAAACAAATATTGTACTTGGCTCACGTGCCAACCAGGTATTTGGTCTAGTTGTTCCGCTCCGACTTGAGCTCCAGGAGCGATAAATCAACTGCTTTAAGGCTGCGGGCTACGAGTTGGGGCATCCAAATTTGAAGAAGTCTCTCCCAGTTGGATATCTTGGGAGCTAACGCGATAAACAACCCGAAAAGAGGAGGTCAACGCCGCAGACAGTGCGAAAAGCCAGATGATGCTTCTATAAACAACCCAAAAAACACCCTGCAACACCTTGCAACGGTTGTTATCTCGCGGAATTTCATGCCTATCATACCTATCAGTTCCAGGGTGTGTGTGTGCGCGTTTTTGCCGAGTTCCGAGTTCCTTCCAATGGACCGGCCGAGGTGGGAGCGGTATCAGATAAAAAGTGGGCGAAAAATGGGCTGGCAACACAATTCTTCACACGGAAACTTCCACCGTTTCTCCTTTACGAAGCATCCCGGACGTTCCAAGCTTGCATTCGGATGGGCATGAGCATGAGAAACCGTCCGCTCCGTTATTGCGAACGGTAGTGTCGGCAGAAGCCGACACCGTTGGCTGGTGTAGCTACTAAGACTGCGGCACAAGCCTCAGCACGATAAAAGTGATGTTGGAAGATGCTGCAGATGCAGTTTTCTTTCCGCAAACGAGCCGCAAAGGTGCGCGATAAGGTTCGTTCAGGAATAATGCACGTAGCCCTGGAAGGTTGGTGATGGAAGAAGTTGAACCTTTAGGTTTAAATTGCTTGCTTTTTTAATTAAGAAAAATGGCAGATACTTTCACCCTCGGTGGTGCAAATAATTATTTTGAAATGGATTAGACATGCATTTGTTGGAGAGAAAATGTGATGCTTTTCTCCATTATAATGCCGGTTGTTTCTCTTTAATCAATTTTGGATATTTAATCCGCTAAGAAAATAAACAATTATTTATTTATACCCCAATTAAAGTCGTTAATAGATAAATGCTCAGCTGGTAGTGATCTTCCACTTCTTCTTTGGCTTTCTTCTTTGGTTTAACGACCCAACTGTGCTGCAATAGCGTGGCATCGCTTCAGGCAGTAGGTCACCATTGGAAGTTGGAAGGGTATAATGGTAGTTCTTTTAGTCTTCGGCGATGATCGTAAACCGAAGACGCCTGACAACATTCACCAAGTGGTCATAGTGCGATGTCGAGAGGTGACTTTTTGGACAGTCGAACGTGTATACCAGGTTTTCCGTTACTGTTATACCATTGGAGGTGATCTTGGAATGGTTGGTGGAGCTTCAACAGGCACCCCGTTGGATCATTATGGTGATCTCATCCTAGATTATCAAAAATCCTACAACTGTGGCTATGCTACCTGTTAGATCCACGGACCGCGTTTAAAAACTTTACTGAGCGCTAAAGAGGTCTCATTTCGAAGAAAACGGCACGTGAATCTAAAGAAATCCTAGAATCTGAAATTTGTACTTCTTCTGGAAGAGCTTCCAACCGTCATCTCACATCTCAAGCACCGCAACGTGCATTTCCAACGATCGTCCCAATATCGGTCAAGTGGAAATCGTCTACCCTTTCCTCTACGACAGCTCCAAAGTGGAAGAAACCATATTTAAAACTGATGTTCGAACAAGTGCATAACCACTTTGATCGACACATGTGAGATATCCGAAACCGCATACGGCACACCGGGCTACCCGTATGGAGCAACCCGTTTAATGAACCCCAGTAAACCACACATGCGTCCGTCTTCGGTACATCAATCGGGAAACTGATGCAACGGAGTGGAACGTTTGTTGATGTTTTTTTTTTTCTTTGTTGTTGCTCGCCATACAAGGTCTGCAAGCTCGGCAGGTTGGTAGCACAGCGATACGACAGGTTGCGGCTACCAAACGCCGTCAAGCCGAACGCTGAAGATGTTACGGATCGTTGAGCACACAGACAGCCAGATTTGATCGTAATGTTGAGTGTCTTCGGGCGATCAGAACTGAAACGAAACGCTATCGATTTGAAGAAGCAATTGAAAATCCGATTGGAACATGATATTTCCTCCCCCCGAAAACCTGAAACAGCGCAGACATCGAAACCCCAAAACCTCGTTCCGGTCCGGGATTGATAGTGTTCGCTTCTTCCGATATCCCCGCACACACACACAAACACACAGTGACGGTGACCCTTTGCGGGGCTTGTTGAACTTGTTCCGCCGCCCGTAGCATGACCCCCTTTTCTGCTGGTATCTAGAACTGACACCGGAACTAGATCGGCGGGAGAGATTCCAGCGCCTTGCCAGTGTGCAATTGACACAGAAATATGACACTCCAACTGGCGCATTTTGATGCGTGGGATCTGCTGCGCTCCACAGGGGGTACCTTCGGTTTGATACACGGAGCGAGAGCCTAAAATTGTGCGCGACTCGGTGCTGGTTGGAGTCGCAGTATATCAACCTAGTTCATGTACGCTCGGTTTCGACTAACTCATTTGGACGTGATTTAATTTCTTCTAGCCTGCGATACAAATTAACATATCCATCACCATCGATCGTCGCCGGTTGACGTTGTCGTCTTTGCCAGCAAACATTCCTCCGTATAAATCTAGAAGGAACTTCTCATATCGATCCCGCCCGGTTCTTGGCGTACGTGCGCCCGGAACTGCCTGTCCAAAAGAGGGTGCCAAAAACCTGTGGGATCGATTAATGAAGCGAGCTCTTGCTCGAGCTGGCGACCACATGGGGTCAAAGAATTTCCTCCCGGTGGTGCCTCGGTTCGAGCCGTAGGTGTTTGGCTGTCGATGGACGGAAATCTATGGGTGGTAATAAAAACCGATTCCTTCAACTTGACTTTTTCGTGTTTGGTTCGGTGTGGAGGGAAGGTAACGTTCCTTCAACTTGATTCTGCTTCCTTGGCGATGAAGCCAATGGGGGCTGATTGTTGGTTTTTTCCATTGGGATAATCGATACTGTGGGCTAATGCGTCGGGAATTTCAGGGCTTATTTAAGACCCTAAGTAAGGTATAGTTTAGAAGGAAATGGATAAAGATTGAATGTAAATTTGAAAGGAAAATCTAGTTAACTTAACTTTTTTACGATCGATAACTTTTTTCTTTGTTGTTGTTCGAAATGTTGTAATATTATACTATTAAAACATATTTTAAGACCAAACGCAACAACTATAAATTATACCTTTCTATTGAAATTTGTTTTTGATATGAAATTATCATCACAAATCCAATTATTCCTTGTTTTTCTTTGCCTCTGGCACTCTCCTACACGTATGCTTTCTCATCAGATACGTGCCTCATACGCCAACGTTTGCGCGATTGGATACTCACTCTGGTGGAAATCATTGCATCATTTACCGCTTGGCAGACGATCGCTGCCCATCCCCCAGTTGGGTCAGTCCCCTGGCAAAATAATACTTTCCCTTTTCATCGAAGCCTCCACCGACACCACCCAGCTGCACTCAGCTGGTCGTGAATGAAGTATTCATCGAATTTTAAAGCAGAATCAAACTGCTTTGCAATACGCCGGGAAGCCACCTGATCGCCTAATCTACGGCGTCATTAGCCAGGAGCAAAGAGATCCACCGCGAAGAGTCAATACAATTACTGTCGGTGGGTGGGCGGGTTGCAATTACGTGTGCTTAGGACATATAATTCGAGTTGATTCCATATTTTCCATATCCGTCAGCCGTCATTATCTTTCAGCCGTCGGGGGATCAGTACAGTATCCCTCCCAGTTCAACACACACACACACACATCAAAAGGGCTCGTAAAAGGGCAGCAAGAATAGAACGACTCCATCGGGGAGCTCGTCGCTTGAAATATTCATGAATGTCACCATTTCACCCCAGGTTCTCCGGTCTGGGGGAGCGGGAAATTCGGGTCAATGGACGGACCGCCTCGAAACCACCGGACCGAAAGCGAAAAACAGTTCCGTCTAGCGTCTTTCCGCGCGGGTCCGCGCGAGTAAACTCGTAAAACCACCGTGTGGGCTCCCCCTAGTCGTAGGGGCCACGACGAGGCGAAAGCGAAACGCGTGGAAAGTTGGGAAGGAAAAACTCATTTTTCCTAGCTTTAATAACTTTTTACGATTTTTCCCTCCATGCCGTCCCTAGATAGTGTGTGTGTGAGAGAGAGAGAGAGAGTTAGTTAGTTTTGGTTTCTCATTTTGTCGATCTTATTTCTTCTACCCCACCAATTGCAGCACCAAGAGTTGTCGGCGTGAGGATTGAAGGATTGAGTTGAATCCGCATCGGAAACGCGGAAGCGAATAAACCCGGGACCCGGGTGCAGTGCAAGCGGATATTTGTGATATTACCGTATAACTTACCGATTCCAATACACCCGTGTGCGTGTTTGAGTGCGAACGTGTGATCAATAGTAACCTGTGAGTGGACATCCAGCAGTGCGTCAGTGATTCGGTGCAGCCAACATTCCACGGCAACCATGGAGTTCCGCTTCAACATGCATCCCCTGTTCCGGGCGCGGATCGTCCGGATAAATAATTCGCTGCTGCCGACCGGCTTCGTCGCACAGTCGCGCCGCGTTGCACTGTAAGTAGTTCTTTCTCACATCGAATATGGTGACCGTTTGGCGAATATTTAACCCCCCCTTCGAGTGGGATGAAAATGGGCCCCACTCGAAGTCTCATTTCTCACCGCGCTCAATTTGATTGCATGAATTATTCGGCGTTTCGGCGGCGGCTCGTGTCCCACTTTGGCGCCTAGGAAATGGACAAATTAGAGGCCATTATCCCGCTGAAATGCTCTCAGTTCCCTGGCCACGTGATGGAATGGGATGTAATTTATTGCCCTATTGTTACGATCGCTTCCAGCGCGGGCGACAATTATAACCTGCTTTGTGTGTCGCGAAAATACAGAACCAATCGCGAACAATCGGTGGTTTCTATTTGGGGTTTGTCGTAGAATTTGGCAAAAATGGGATCGTAATTACTGTACGCCATTTTCAGAGGTCGTTTTTTTACAAAGCGATTAGCTAAAATTGTTTGCCTATTGTTTGGTGGAAATGGGATTAATGTGATTTGTTTTATTTGCGAATTCAATCATTCAAAGAATAATGATGTAATAAAATGATGTTTGCAAGTTCTAGCAAGACAAGCAAATAGTAAATACATCAAAGATGAACAGAGCAATGTAAAGCAATGTAGAAAAGATAAACTAAATTGCTACAAATTGTAGACAAAAACTGTACAGATATGCAAATCATAGTCATCAAATAAGAAAATGAACAAATTCTTAACAGCAGAGAATCAAATTAATATCACGTTCAGTAAAAAACCACAACATGTTAAGGAGTCGTAAACGTAAAGTAAAAATCACGGTAAAGTATTGTTAAGAACCAATAAATATTGTTAAGAACCAAAAGAACCAAACAAGTCAAATCAATCTAAAGAAACTTAGTACAAATAAATTTTGAACTTAATAGACTTAATAGACTTAATTGAACTTAACTTTAATAGTAGAACTAGTCAAAAATAAAGAAACTAGAGAACGATAAGTTTCTACATTGTACAAGTTGAAGAAAGTTGTTAGTCTACAGTAGTAAGTATTAATATTTCGCTATAAAAAACGAAAACAAAATAGTTTACAAATAATGGTTATCATGATTTGTTGCCAATTGGCAACGCAACGTTGCCAATTTGATAGAAATGGGTTTAAAAATGTTTCTTAAAAAGAGTACAATCAGTTCAAAATTCCACAAAAATATATTCAAAACAAATTAACCCATTCTGGGATCGTTTTACTGCGGTAATTATCGCTAGTGACTTCTTTGCCCTTCTTCCCGAAACCGAAACAATCGGCACGTCCAGCACCCACCCACCGAATCGCCGTGCGCCCGAGCGTCGCACTTTAAACACATGTTAGTGACCATTTCTGTCCGGCTGGCCCGAAATCGGCCCGGCTCCATTAATCAAACGCTCGGTGTGCCATCACGTCAACGGCACGTCCCGGGGGTACGGAAGTGGGCACACCGCGCCATGACGCGCATTAGCATGTGGCGGGTGTTGTTTCCACCGACACCGAAACCGCCAATGCAATTTGGCTTCCGATCGCGATCGCTCCGCTGGACGGCGGGGTTGGAAAATTTGACTATCCGCCCACCGTTCCACCGAAGGGGGTGGAGCGTGGCAAATGATTTATGACCACCGGAAGCCGCGCCAGGGCAGGTGTTAGTTGTGAGCATCCCCGCTGTGGTGGCGAAAGGCGATCAAAATTCGATTATTACCTGCTTCCTGCAGGGTGTGCGTGTGATTAGGAGAGACTGGCAGACTGTTTTTCCGATTGATTTATCTCGCCCGAAGTGCCCTTTCATTGCTTTCCATTTTCTAACCAACTTTTTTTTGTGTCTCCCCTTGCAGCGATGCAACCGCACAGATATCCGAGATCATCAACACGGTGGGCTCGCTGTCGGCCCAGGCGCAGGGCCTCTCGGTGCCGGTGACGACTGCACAGAAGCTGCGCAACTCCGACCACCACATCTACCTGATGTTCGAGTCGAACGACAAAAAGTACGTCCCGGTTGCCGGAACGAATCGGATCCAGCTCACTAATCGCGCACTAATCGCACCCAATCTTCTTGCAGCGGGCTGGTCGTGGGCATCCTGAAGGTGGGCCGCAAATCGCTGTACGTGTTCGACCCGTCCGGTGAGACGGTCAACGTGACCGCCCCGTGCGTGCTCGACTTCTACGTGCACGAATCGCGCCAACGCGGCGGTCTCGGCCGCGAACTGTTCGAGCATATGCTGCGCGAGGAAAACATACAGCCGGACGAGCTCGCGATCGATCGGCCGTCGGAGAAGCTGCTCGGTTTCCTGCAGAAGCACTACGGTAATAAAGGCGGGAGTTGAAGGGATGGATGCGGTTTGGTTGTTCGCATGTTTCCGATTTACGACCGTTCCCGCGTGGTTCATAGGTCATGAACGGGTGGTGATGGGAGGCGTTTAAATCACGCGACTCCGCCGCGACTGCACTGCGCCGCACGGCACGGCACGCGAAAAGCGGCGCTGCGAAAACGAATAAATATATCGCGCCGGTAATAGATCCGAATCGCAAAGAAACCTTTTGGGTAGCACAGGATAAACATTCATATTTCTTAAAAGTTGGAGCATATCTTTCATCTATATCTATTTAATTCTCTGGAAAAAGCTCATGCTACAACAACTATAAGCAAACAATCCTGTCAGAACATCACAAAGAAAGATTTTTCATAATCCTTCAAACCAATATCAAAATCATTAGAAATAATGAAGATTTAACAAAGGATAAATATTTGCAATTCTGTTATTTACAGAAATGTTAACAACAGCTTTCAGGGGATGTATTATTCTAGTCAGGGCTGGCTCTCCAGCTACGGGCATTCGGGGAAATTAAGAAATGACTGACCTTGGGTCACTGGAAGAATGTTGTGTCAATGAAGGTTTTCCATCGAAACGACAGAATAAATGTTTATCCATCGAACAGTCAACGTTAATTTATAATCGTACACAATGTCACTTTTCATGTCGATTATCTTGTTCCTTCCCAAGAACTTCATCGCCATATCGTTGCAAATAACCGAAAAGCATGCAAACAAATTCCCAATGTACTGTTGTAGCGATTTTCTCTCGGACAGGGAGTTTTGGAACGTATTTTAGTAACTTCTTGATGTCCCTTTTTCTCTTTCTCTCTCTTTCTGGTTGTCATCGCAGGTCTGTCGAAGAAGATTCCACAAATGAACAACTTCGTCGTGTACGAAGGTTTCTTCGCGAGCAAAGCGCAGAACGCTACCGACATTGACGGTCGCCGCATGCACATCACTGCTAGGTAAGTTTCATCGGTCCCTCCCATTCGGAGCCCCATTTGAAGCCGTCGTCTAACCACCAGCAGCAGCACTACTCCTCCTGTTGATGATTAATAGGGGCCCGGTAGCGGAATCGAGTCTAATCGCCGCGTTACTAATCCTCCAAACGTTCAAATCATTTCTCTCTCTCTCTTTTTCTTTACCACCCGTTAACCCCGTAACCCACCATCATTCGAATCCTTTTTCTGCACAAACACACCTCACGCGGGATGCACACGCCACACAGTCCTAACACGAATCTGTTCGGGCCAACGTTCACGACGACCGAGGAGAGGCGTCGCTCGACGTCGCAAACCCGCGCCAGCGTCGCACCGATGCCGATCATCGCCCAGCCACCGGTCGGTCGGTACGCGGCCAAACGGCCCACCTGCAGCATGGCCCAGGTAAATGTCGGGGCGGAGCTCCTGCCCGATGTCGTGACACGTCAAACGTGCAACCCAACTTTCCTCACATCAGAGAGAGAGAGAGTTCTTTTTGTGGCGTGCTAAGAATTTCTAAACTCCCATCTGACCCATTCTCCCGGGGGGTCCCGAAATCGCGGGATCTTCTGGAATTCGTGCTAGGGGAGCACAACATCTCCTAATGGGCAGCCATTACTGTCATATAACCGGCTGACGTTGTTGCCGTTGTGTCCGTCTTAACTGGTTGCAATCACGCTCAAATTCTCGGCCGGCACGGTGGAATGTTTTCTTCGCGCCACCTTTCCGTGGGGATAAGTGATGGGAAATAATTTAAATAAATAGTTGCGTCGTGCCTTCGTTGGGAAAAGTTGTCGAAAATAGTTTAAGCGAGGGGGCTTTTGTTTGACCCCATTTCAGGTTCTGTATCGTTTCTTCAATCGCTGGAGCAGAGATCTGTTTCTTTGTTTCAATGTTGCTTCTAATTTTGTAGATAAAGAACCTGAAAAGCCATCTGCGAAAAGGCATTTAACATAATGAGCTTTAGCTTTTATGTGCTTTATGAAAAAGCTCGGCGAAATTGTCTTACTGTAGTCTTTTTCATTGCACTTAGATAGCTCAGTCTCTAACGGAATCTCTATAATCGAATGGAGAATACTCGTTGGAATTAAAACTAAAGAGTTTCTTGAAAGATTTCAACAAAGTCTTAAGAAGTCTAGAACTGAGAAAAGATGTCTACAAAGCCAACACTTCATAATGCAAATATTCGTGATGTTCCTATTTGAGATTCACAAAAGAGATATTTGAGAAGAGCTTGGTAGTCCTTAGAAATGATTAGTATAAGCTTCGTTAACACTATTTTCTATATTACTTCTATTCCAAAATATACTCAAAGTTTAGAACTTTTCAACCAATCTTAAATTGAATCAACGTTCTCCTACGCAAACGAACCCGGTAAAAAGCTCGTCAGCTATCGCAAAATCGATTACTTGCCTGACCTTCCGTTAGGATATCCGCATCGCGTTCACTTTCAATTAAACTCCCACCCATGCATGCACGACCCGATGATTCAGCTTGTATCCGATAAGCTTCCGACACCTGCTGCAATCGGCCCATTGCTCGGCCCAATAAATCCCCAAGCTTCCCGCATTGCCACAGGTACGCTAGCCGTCCGCGAAGGACGCTGCTAGACGGCCGGTAGGCAAACTTAGGTGTGAAACGAAGGCTGGAGGGTTTTTTTTCTCTCTCTGTGTGATAGCGATCGCATCGGATGCATGCAAAGCAAGCAAACACACCCAACCGAGCGGGTTGTTTGGGAAGAAAGTTAAATTATAGCCTCTACCATTATGGTACACCTAATGAACTCGTACACGTTACAGGGCCAGGCCCAGTATAGGAACCGATCGGGCTGACTGACTGCTCATAAAGCAGCGCTGCCCGTTTTCTTTGATTTGCGATAGAAAATGATGCCCTTTCTGATGATGCATTTTCTTTGCCAAGTTGCAACTTGTTCCCGCTGGTTTTAAGCAACCGTCCAACCGCCCGGAAAAGTGCCCCCGGGCACGCAATCCACCCGTTGGTCATTTTAAAGTAGTTGACCCGGTTTTCGAAATTTGAATACATGGGGTGGAGGTTTTTTCTTCTCTCTCCTTCACGACACCCACCTTAATGATGCAGAACAACACACGGTTCCTCGTCCCGCACGCAACGACATTGAATGCAGCGGATGTTGTTCTGGGAATGGAAGAACCGTGTCAGTGTTATATGGACCGAACGGCTCACTTTCATTAGAACAGGCCCGTTAATCAGGTCACGCGAATAACCGAGAAATGTTTTTTGTTGGTGCATGTGTTCTCCATGCTGCACTTGCAATGGCAGTGGGCGACCGCTTACGTGTGCTACGTGGAATTTGTTGCTGATAAACAAATGCTTTTTACGGCTTCTCTAACCAGTCAAGCATCTTTGAGAAATCTTTTAAATGTTTTTTTTTTAATAAAACATCAAGCGCCTCCTTCTTAAACTAATGAGCTAAATCCATGCTTACGATGATTAAAGCATTTTTTGAAAACTATGAAATATTAATATCGGCAGCTGTTCTATAGAAAATAAGCATTAACAAATCCATGAGAGGAGAAAAGACAGATTAAAAAACAAAAGATTATTTGAGTCATTTTTAAGAAATAAAACTTTATGGTTTATTATAAATTAAACCATTAAATGATAAAAGAACATTCGATAACACAAAAGCTAAACAGACAATATGAAAGTGTCTTATTGAGAACGGAGGAATCTTTTCAGTGAGCATACCAACTCAGCAAAGCATAAACAAAACAACATAAGAACATAAAATCTTGTATTAAATTTATGTTTGAATAGAGCCAAACCTGTTAAAGACAAGAATACAAACTAGATAGCAAAGTTTACATGATCAGTTGTTGTTTACTTTTTTTCTTAAACAATCGAGTAACAAGTTTCTTTTCGTTTATGTTTGTGCTAAACTTGCTTAAATCACATAAATAACACAATTAAAACAAAAAAAAATATTCAAAAAAATAACTTTAAAATGTTTTATCGTCCTTCTAGATAATTCACAACAGCCCCACGACAGTGTCAACGGAACCGAACAGGTAAAACACTAAAGTCACAGTGTAACAAAAAAAAACTGTACGCATCTTGCAAGAAGGGCACCAGGACAGCCTTACTCCGAACACTGGAACAGCAAAATTGCAAAGTCATTTAGAATTTAAAAAAACAAAAACAGGGAGTACACTCACACGCTTCATACATCTGCTTTTTAATGTTTTCTCATTAGTCCGTTTATTTTAATGTTCTTAATCGTTTTTATATTTTATTTACGTGTTTCGTTTCTGTTTCCACTTTGCTTTTATTTCCAGGAATTTTACGTAAACCGGCCTCGCCGGGGTAGTTCTTATGATTTACGCATCTCACACCCCCTACCCCCACCACCCGGTTCGCCGCAAAATGTTTCGTGTTGTTTAAAACCCCTTCCCAAATTCGACACACTGCGATGCCTGCCACTACTCCTCGTTAATGTTATTAAGCACTCTTAGCAATTACAACAAGAAGCAACGAAAAGCTCGAATCCTGCAGTTCGAGTAACTTATCATGTGCAATCTGTTTTTGTCTTCTTCTTTTGTAATTTGAAACTTTGTGTTTTCGTTACGTTTATCATAATAATTGTACGTTTATGTTCGGCAAAAAAAAACTGGAAAAGAAAAACAAAAAACAATAAAATCACGCACTTGTGCAAAATCGCTTGTTTAAACGCAGAGGAAAGACTGTGTACGGTTTTCTTTACTGTTTAGTGTTTAGTTTAGTGGTTTTTGTTTGTTTCTTCCCTCGCGCTCAGCCCAAGGATGTGTTTGAGATCGGCCGTAAACTTGTGTTTCCCATCGTCCATCGGGGGATAGATCATCCGCTTTGTAGTCGCTTTCGATTGCTTTACTCTTCACCTTCACCTAAAACACTCACACAGTAGACACAGTAGAGCAGAGATGCAGCCCGGTTTTGTAGAGTAGTGTGTTTGTTTGTGCGCACGTGAAAATGGTGTTTCGCTTTTCTCTCTTCCTGGTTCGCTCGCGGTACCTTGTTTTGGGCAGCAGCACCGCCGCTACTAACACCGCCGCTAACGGGCACGCCGCTAATGGTAGTCACGACGTCACGGACGCCGATCACCAGCACCGGTACGAGACGGACTCGATCGACGGCGACCATCACCTGGCCGACGAGATGCAGCGCCTGGAGCTGCACAACGACGAGGAGGACGCCGTCGGTAGTACCGGTGGTGGTGGTAGTGGTGACAACGCACCGCACCATTTGGAGGTGAAGTTTGCCGAGCAGCCGGAAATGCACGCGTACGAGGACATGCCCGAACCCGGCCCGGACCCGGACCCGTACGACTTCCATCCGCACCATCTCGAGCTTCAGCGGCACGGTGACGACGACGAGCGGGACGATGAGCGGCACTCTCTATCACCGCAATCTGTCAGCCAGCAGGCGACGCCGGAACATCCGTCGGCGGGTGGCGGCAGCGGCGGCGGTGGCGAGTTCGGCATCGGCAGCCGGAAGCCGGCCCGCTACACGAAGCAACACACCGGGCTGAAGAACATCTCGTTCGGCGTCGGGGCGGCCGTCACGCCCAGCGGCAAGATGGAGTTCGACCAGGAGGAGAACGAAGGGTTCGGCTCGGTCAAGATCAACCGGCCGATCGGGAAGTCGGGCACGCGCGGTAGCCTGCACGACGACAACGAGTCGGTCTACTCGAACGGGAGCCAGCAGGGCGGTGGTGCTGGGGGACATTTCGATCTGAAGTTCTACCACAACAAGCTGTGGTAAAGAGAGAAAAGAGGGAGAGAGAGAGAGCCGTTTTCGCAAGTAGATAGTGTGCTTTGGGAACAAGCTGTTTGCTGTTGATCTCGTGACGTAGGGCTTCCCCCGAGTGGAGCGTTTTTTTTGTGGGTGTTGTTGAGTTTTCGTTGGTAGGTTTGTTTGTTTGCTCGTTTGTTTGTTGGTTGGCTTCCGGGTTGGTTTGGCTTGGCCCCCCCCCCCCCCCGTTGCGATTATAGCTTGTTGGTACGGTTTTCCTCTCTTCTGTTACGAGCGCAATCTCTTCTCTTTTGTTCTATTTGTTCTACGCTTCGCTTTTCGTTACAGTAACATGCAGCAGGACTTTCTGAAGGATTACATTATTCACTGAGAACAGTAAGGGAGCGGATACAAACGAAAAGAAAAGCAAAACATCTGAAACCACACATCTCCCCACTTAGTTTGTAAGAGCCACCACAGAAAAACTGGCAAGAGAAATGTCAAGCAGGAGCAGTAGAAGTAAAACCGTAAACAAAACAAAAAAAAGTTACCTGCCGTACACCATCGCGCAACGGAGAGAAAACTCTTTCAACTCTTTACCATTTAGTGTAAATCGTCTACAATAACAAAAAGAGAATGTGTGTGTGTGTCTGAATTCGTCTAATACCTAAAATGGCGTAACTTCTTGTAGAGAAACCTATAGTGCGAACGGTATAATCTAAATAAATCGCAAACGATTCCAGTAGAAACAGAATGTAAGCCCCCCCCCCCTCCTCACTCTGCAAACAAAGCAACAACAAACAAAAAATGCGCTTCATCTCCAAAAACCCCCCCATTTTCTCCATGTAATCTTGCAACTATAAATGGACAATTTGGAAAAGAATAAAGAGATAAAACAAAAGAAAAATAAACTTTACACCGTGTTTCGTTTGCTTTTTTCCTCTTTTGTTTCATTTTATTTCGCACCTAAACAGTAAGTATTGTAATGTTTGTAATAGGCCGGGGTGTATAATAACGAGCGAAAAGGAAGCTCAGCTGGAAACTTTGTAAACGTTCGTTCGAACAATAAAAAAGAAAGGTAAAATAGAAATGCATGCAATTATTACGATGGAAGTGTATTCGAAGGATAGAGAGATAGGTTGCTTCACCTTGCCTTTAAAAGTGGTGAAAACGGAATCATAGTAGGTTGCGCGTCCTTAGGCTAGGAGGCTAGAGAATTGCCTTTCTACCGCTAAACGTCATGCAATGTTGTTTACCTAAGCTAGCAGTGTAGTAATAATTTGCCTATTCATAGAAATGTTTTTTTTTTATTATTTTTGTTTTTTGTTTGAAACTAATATTCCTAAGCGTTTTCCCCTAACAGAAAGGGAGTTTTAGTATCGCATCGCTCGTGTGTATGTAAATGCTTTCCAACAGTTTGGTAAATACTTTCGAGTGTTTCGTCATTCTCTGTTGTAATATAATCCACGCGCGCTTCCATTCCTTTCCATTGTTTGCTTTGAAATCATCACAGGCGATCGTGTGCGTGTGTGTCATGTGAACGCGCACGCGCACGTCTCGTTGTCGTTTGCACAAAATCGTTTCCCTATCAATTGAACGATTTTTGTCCAATTTTTTTAACCTATTCTTTTTCCTAGCGCAAGGAGGAAAGTGTACGAATTTGCTCTAAATTTGATAACGTAAAAAAAAACGTTCGTTTCGCCGTTTCTTTTTTTTGCGTCGTTTGTTTTGTTAGTCGTCTAGTCGCTAGTAAGCTTACGATGTAGGAAGATACGAATAAGGCAGAACATTTTGCACTTAATTGCACTTTTGCTATATGTACTATTCGTTCTAATGCTTGTTCGTTTCGTTGCGATTGCTGCTTCTCTGCTGTTGCGTCCCTACAAGTCTTTTGCTTTGCCACAAATATGCTTTTTGTTGCACTGTATATATCACCTCTTTTCGAAATGGGTTTAGAGTAATGTAAAAAAGCAGTTTTTAAACCAAAAAGGCAAACTTATTCAAAGTGTGGAAGACGATTTAACTGTAAGCCACGTTAGAATGTAAAGCGCAAAAGGCAATGCTGCTGCTTATGTAGTAATGTTTCTGCTTCGTCTAGGACGTTTGATCCTTGAGACGGGATTGTGCGCGTGTCAGTTCCGAATCTGCACGCACCCGGTTGAATGCGTCCGTTTTGACGAAATCGACCGTGGTGTACGGTGTGCGGTTCGTTTGGACCGGTTTGGTCGGGATTTGGATCGTATCACCCTCACGGTGATGGTGATGGTGTCTCGAAGACCCGGCACCAGCGTCGCGTGCAATTGAAGTAGTGGCAACGACGGTGTGATGATGGTTAGAGTTCGTTCCAATACCAACACCACCGCCACCACCACCACCACCACCACTACCACCAACGCCCCCGCCACCGATGCTACTCGGTCCGGAGTAGATGGCGTTCTGGTGGTTCGGTTTCTGGGGACTGTTCGAGTGATCCAGATCAAGATACTGCAGGCGATCCTCATTCTTGCCTGTACCACGTGGAGATACGACTGAAAGCTGTTTGTGATCGAAACAATAGAAAAAACGATTAGCTCCGTCACTCCAAGGGATTGATGATTGCAAACTCAACGTACCATTGAAATGTTCGCATCCTGCGTGTTGCCGTATGTACTCTCGGTCATCTGATTCGAGGCCGTATTCAGCGAGACGGGGCCTCCCTTGCGGCGCATCGAGTTTGTTCCGATCTGCAAGAGTAGAGCGATTCCACATTTAATAAACTGTTCACATTGGATTTTATGCTCGCCCTACTACCTTTGGGGTGGCCGGTTTACGCGTGCGATCGACCGTCGGTGGACTCTTGGTGACGGACTGCTGAGCACCACCACTGCCACTGACGGCGGGAGTAGCCGCTGAAATGGCACCGTTGCCACCGAGAGACATCTGCTGCTTCACGTTCTGGCTCACGGATTCAATCGATCTGGTGATGTCGAACGAAGAGCGTGGCTTCAGGCGACGATTGATGGCCGGCGCGGAGGAATCGGGCTGAATGAAGAGGTGAAGCAGTGAGTGTTAGTGATTATTAAACCTAGGCATTTGAAATATAGCAAACCCTTCTCCACGTACTTGCTCGCTGAAGTCGAATCGGAACACATTCCCCTCCACCTTCGTCGGTGCCGCGTTCGTGTAGCAATGAGGCCGGGCCGGACGGCCCAGCGTACCACACAGACTGCCGCCGCTGATGCTGCCGAACTCGCTGATCAGATTCGGCGTGCTGGACGCGACCAGATCGCACTGGCTGAGCGGCGAAAGCAGATCCCCGTCCGGCAGATGCATGCTGCTCCCGGTGTACGGATGCTGATGGGAGCGCGGAATATCGTAGAATTGTTCAATATGCTGGGCAAACGAGCGAAGAGAAGTTAAATGGGCAAACAGGGGGTGTTGTGGTAAAGAAGCGTCGCAAAAATACTTACCGCACTAGCCTCCTTCGGTCCAATGGCGGGGGAAACGTTTTCCGTGTCGGACGAGATGATATCCTTCGTTCTGTGGAACAAACGGTCGTTTTAAAATGGTTTATCTTAGAGATTCCGGCACCCCCCGCCAACTCACTTTTCGATCCCTTCCAGGTTAAGGCTGGTACGCTTCGGTGGCCGCGGTGGCGCACCGGTCCCATTACTGCCGGATGTGGACGCCACCTCCGCGGACGCGTTCGGCACCTTCGAGAAGCGCTGCACGTACGTCCACCCGACCGCATCGTTCTCGATCGAGCTGTCCGACGGGCGGGTGCTACGGTCGATCGTTCCACCACCGTGCGCCGCTCCACCTGATCCGCCACCCGCACGATCCGTGCCCTTCCCGCCGGCCGGTGAGCCAGCCGCGGTCGCTGCCGCCGTCCATTCGTCGTCGGTGAACACACTCTCCGAATCGGACGGACTCGATTTACCGCTGCCCATAAGGGGGGCAGCTCGGGCGGCTGAGATACCGCCACCGGCTGCAGCAAGCGAGGAGGAAGGTCCACCCGCACCGCCCGCACCACCCACGTTGTTTCTCTTTGGCGAGTACGGTTGCTCGTTGTTGACGAGATTGAAGCCGATGTTGGTGTGGCTGCGGGGTGTTTCGTAGAACCGCGGATCGAGCGAGTTCAGCGGCGTGACCGGGCTGCCGGAGTAACACTCGCTGATCGGTATGTACGGCCCGGACGAGGTGCTCAGCGCCGGGGACGGCTGCTCCGGGCCACTGTCGAACGCACTAGTCGAGGGCGACCGTTCGGAGAGTTTCAAATTTTCCGGAATCTTTTTCCCACTGCGCTGTTGCTGCTGCTGCTGTTGGTCAATGTTAAGCGATTGGGTGCGCATGTGGTGGTGTACCATCGGGCTGCTCGGACCTGCCACTCCGTTCGAGGTGGACGGTTCACCGTTTTTCGGCGTTGGCTTTCCGCGCAGCGACTGCGAGCGCTCGATGATGACGTCCAGGTTGGAGTATGCTTCGGCGGCGTTCGATTGCGTCTGTCCCAGCTTCGCCTCGCAGATGATCGTCTCCCGGTTGGTGTAGTCCATCGACCGGAAGCCCATCATTTCCTCGTTCTGGTACGTGCCGTACGGGTTGTAGGCCGCTGACGTACGCTTCTGCTGGTGCTGTTGGGGGGTTTGGTCCGTAACGGCATCGCCCGCAACCGAGTGATTCAGCATCGTTGTCTCCGTCTCGTTCGACACATCCGTTTCCGTTGCGCCGCCACCGTTCGGCGCGGTGGATCGCTGCGGTGGACGCGTCTCCACAACCGTATCCGCCATATTGATCGCTTCGGCCATGTTGATTGCACCGATGTTATAATCTTCAGAAGCAGAGAAAAACACGATTAACCATGGACTATTGGAGACGCAACAGGCGTTAGTGCACAATTTGTGAACAATTGAGAAGAGTAAGTTTTAGAATCTCCGAAACAAGACCTCCAGTTTGGAAGACATTGGTTGCATAGCTTGACTAAAACTTGCCGACTTCCGGGCGTGTCTGCTCTACTTACACGGACGATCGTCAACGGTTTGCGTCTCCTGCAGGCTGCAGACCTGGCAGATACAGTTGACCCACCCGCGCATGTCTTCCTCGGTGTCGGCGGCCAGATAGTACGTACGGGTCGGTGTCTTCACGTCGAACATGTGCGCGTACTTCTCCTTCTGCCGGTCGAGTCGCAGCCCGGCGTCCACCTGCTCACACTGGTCCAGATCGATGATGCCCTTCAGCTTGCGGCATTTGCGGTCGGTGTAGTACTCGAGAAAGAACTGACCGGGCAGTTCGCCCTGCTTCAGCGTGAACCAACGCCTTCGCCAGCGCTGTCGTGTGGGAGAGAGAGAAAAATACCGGGAGAGTCAGCAATAATTAGAACGAGACACGAGACTGTGGAAGCGAATCTTTTGCCGCGAAGTCGCAGAATGGAGCAGGCATGTAGGACGACGACACCGTGCCGTTTATGGAGCCCCTCCGGACCGGACAAAACAATGCATTGAAACGGTGCACCGACGACACCCCGAACGATGACATAATTTCTTGCGACATTGTTTAGTTCGCTGGAAAAAAAAGCCTGGCACCGGGATTGGAAATCGATAAACAAACTCACTTTGTTGCGGCCGGAGTGAGAGATGTGTGTGCGCGGAATACGAAATGAATCATCCGATTGTGTGTGCTGGGACCATGTACCTCTAGGGGGGTGGTTAGTTTCCGGTTACCCAGTGACTACAGTTGTTCTTCCGAAGAAAAAAAAACACACATTGACACCTATTTCAAATCGTAGTGAGCGTTGTTTATAACACCACACAGTAGGACTTTGACAGCGATCAAAGAATGGCTGGTTTAAAAGAACAAAAAATCAACAGCAAACTCGTACTCGTAAACAAAAAAGTATCTCACGCTCCTTCGAACCGGATTTGAACCAGTGACCTATGGATTACTATTTCGGCTCCAATGCGTTGTTCCCGCATTGTCTTCCCAATCTACAGTCCACCGCTCTACCAACTGAGCTATCGAAGGCACACACCCGTCGCACTTCGCAACGCGAACGCATTCACCGCAGCGCAGCACATTATCACTCTCGGCTCCCCCCTTTTGTACGCGACACGCATTCACCACTGTGAGCTTATACGCGTGCGTGTGTATATGTGTGTGTATAGATCCCGCCAACAACACAACCAGCAAGTTGAACGCGTCGCTCTACCGAACCAACCCGAAGCGAACCGTTTACTTGAATGAACCGCGGCTTTCTGCGGCGCGGTAAGCGAAATTCGAAAAGTGTATGGGACACACACACATACATGTACACAAGCGCGACTCTTGTCACCAACGAACCCATCCTCCCTCCTCCTCTCAAAAAGCCTTCTCTAGTGCGCACGATCTTTGGATAACTTGGGTGGGGTGGGTGTCTAGTTTAGCGAATGCGAACTATTTTTAGCCCGAAAGATCACACCCCGCGCGGGAGGGGAGGATCAGTGGTCAGTTCTCAACGCTCCATTGAGCGCCGCAGGCGGGGGCGGATATTTAATGCGCTCTTGTAAACAAATCGTCTCGGGGGCATGCCTGGGCAATCTGGTTATGGTGCAGCTCGGGCGCTGAAAGATGAACCTGCAACACACAAGTCGGAATGAAGATGAAGTCGGTGCGTTCTACATAGACTCTTGCTTGGTGCCCGCTGCTCCAGAGCCATATCATCGGCACCACATTCCGATTGCAATTGAGTGGATCAAGCGCGATTGGAAGAGCGAGATAACGACCGGCGGGAACCCCGCGGGAAGTGAGCTGAGGAGAGGAACTAATTAAGCCTGTACGCAGTCTGGGACGCTGGACGCTGACGGTTACCGAAACTTGGGCCCAACGGACAGCGTCGTCTCGCATGATCTTAGACTGGAGGGAGTCGCACGGATGGCTTAATCTGATCCACTCCAATTAGAAATGCCATCCATCCGGCTCGCCCGACCGACAATGGTAATGAAGAAATTGGGCTGATTGCTCGCAGGGTGATATATTTTTTTGTTTCTGAAGCCCACATGTATAGGGAACTTTCAGTTTGTATTTAAGTGGAGCATACGCGGAATATGAATGACTAGCTTGATCAGTGTAATTTTTGTCGTTAAGCTAAATGTTGCCAGTGAGACATCGACAGCATTTGGTCATATCCTTGATAAAGAAAAGTATGACTCATAAGGCAGAATGTTTGGCGGTAGATTCAAGTAGGTTTTAGTCAATTAGAATCTGACAGTACCCAACGTATGACTCAATTGAGTCCCGCATTGGGAACTATATACGATCTTTAGTGAAATCATTAATAGTGGATTTTATATGCAAAAAGGGAAGGATTTCTGATTAGAAACTGGTAAACCATATGGTAAAAACAATAAAACCAGACACTTGAAACACACCTTATGTTTCATATAAATTAATCAGAATTTTGTTCCAGATCTTAAACGAAAACGAGCTAGCTCGCTCCACACTAAATGTATCTCATTCCAAATTCAAACTGTCGCCTTTAATAACGGCTATATAGCTTTCAAATTACTCAATCACAAGCTCCCACCCAACAACCAGAGCTGACTAATAACCCCAGCTGTGTAACAACAAACGCTAGAGTAGTTCGCAGCCCGACAATATGGCTCGTCTCCAAACAGTCCCACACCACCGAGAAAACAAAAGTTAATGAAGTAATGTAATGAGATCAAAGGTCACCGAAATTGCGTGTGCGATTGTGGTCACCTTCCCTCCTCTCTTGATGTTGGCCCGGTTGATGGCCGGTGGATTGTTTATTCGAGCCGCGTCGTTTGGGCGATTGTTTCTCTCATGGGATCATCTCCACCACGGACGTCCGCCCCGGTTGGAGGTCGGCTGAAAATTGCGCTTTGAATGTCTGGCCGGTCACGCGCACCGTTTTTCATCGAACATTTTGAACGAGTTGCTCTCGTGGTGAGTGGTGGATGGGCGCGAGAAGCAATCGCTGGTTACCGGCGTCGCGATAACATCATCTCCGGACAGCGGACGGACAGTGATGGAGGAGAAGGAGACACTGACTCGTCGGAATGACCCAACGCCGACGATATAGATTAGGTGGCGACCGTTCAAAAGGTCGTTCGGCGCATCACCATGTCGCTTGTTGTCGCCTCTCGTGCTACTTATCCGACTAGTCGGTCATCACTTATACGCTCCTCAACGCAGTCAGACGCGTTATTGGACTGTGTTCGGGGAGATATAAATGGGAACGATCTACTGCTCCACTTTGACAGCGATGAGTTGTGCAAATGAGAACATCATCCTACACACAACATCTTATTATTAGAATCGGTTATTCCCGTAGTTGGCCGGGGTGACAACAATCTCCTGGGTTTGATATCAAATATCTCCACATCCGATCCGGCGTCTACGGAGTTGCTCGTCCGGAACAAGTGCTCCGCTTCACAGAAACAACCAAGACAACGAACGCGATTAACACCAACAGGTGCGTTTGTCAAAGAAGTCTCATTCGGACGTGGAATCGGAGTGCGCGCGTTTCATCCACAGCATCCAGCAGTGCACTGACCACCGGAGATGTACACAGATGCTTCTCTTCTCACACGTACGCACTCACGCACGCACGTACGCAGACGCACTTCTTCCTGGGTGGCCCACACCACACCACCATGATCATCATCATCATCATCAGCAACAGCAGCAGCAACAGCAACACCACAACTACGGAAGAGAGTTCCGAACCGGACCCTCGAGGAAGATCATCTGTAGGGGGTTCGCGATCACGGGCAAGATCACAGGGCGAAAAAGCCGCACGACGGACCGGCGGAGGGGATTGCGACGGAAGGAAGATCTCGTTCGTTTCTCGTATTTCGACTGCTTCCATCTCCCCCCCACACACACACGCAGTTCTCTCTAACACACGGACATTACGGATGGGTAGCTAATTAGAAGAGGCTCCTCTACGAATCGAGCTCCGGTATGATGATGAGAAAATAAAGCAGATCTCCCACAACGCGCGCAGGTATCGGGGAATCTTGATCTAGCCGCTGCCGTCGACCGAGGTTGGAGAATTTTCCATTCGACCAGAAAACTCGACTACATTTTCCTCACCTAACGATCGATCGCTACGTTTCTCCGGCTGGGCGTTCGTATCGATAGGCTGAGTGGAAATTAATTTGAATTTAATGTGCGCGCCACAGTCTACGCACGGTATGACGAACTACCATAAAGTGAACTGTTCGTAGACGACATTGACCCTGCTGTTCCCAACCCAGAAACGAATGTCCCCACCGGTGGGAACGGTGGTATACCCATAAAGAGACCTCCGCTTCTGTTTGGATGATTGCGTTTTATAATCTCTCTTCTATCTAGCATCAACGAAATTAGTTGTACGAAAAGAAACATTCCGTTTTTCGATCTATGTTAGTTGACAGTTTGGATGAAAAATCCAGAACGGAGCGAAACAATCATGGAACACAATCATGAACTAGATGAAAACAATCATGGAACTAGAAGCTCAAAATTATTACTGAATTGTACGAGTATATGCTACGCATATTATAGTTTAGTTAGAAACTATGGAGATAGCAAATTTCGAAACTTCCTAGTGTGTGTCACAGTATCAACAGAATGGCTATTACTGGAAAACCTGTTGAGTTATGTTGCATCGTAATCAGGAGCTATTTTTGGAGCACGCCACTATGACCGAGTCGCTACGAACAAAACCATACTTGAATACTCTTAGGAAACGCTTATCATAACTTCTCCCCAAGCCAAAGAGAAAACCGAACTGACTCAATTCTCGATCCCGTGATCTTTCGATTCGCATTCTCGATCCCGTGACCATATGTCACACGTTTCGTTATGTGAAACATCTCCTCCGCATAAAGCCCACCCCTTGCAGACGAAACAGGACGGTGTACGCTTCGTCCCCCGTCCCTCCCCCAATCACCGGTCAAGGTCGGCCCAACAACATCGCGAAAAACTGAACTGAGATGGTGTTGGTGGGGGCATATATAGTCGCGCAAAATAAAAAGGTGACTCACCGCACGCCAGATTCGTTTCGTCGGTGGCGATTTGATGAGCCAGCCCTCGTGGTAGACCTCTTTATTCGTCGTCGCCATCTGCGTTCGCTTTTTTTCTCGTGCACTCTCGGCTGTGAATGAGAATTCGTCGCAGAAGCAGCAGCAGCAGGCTGGAGTTTGGTGACACACAAAGACACGCGCGTCGGGCCGGGCTCTTCCGGGTGCCTCCTTAAACGGAGGTGTGCTCGCCAAAATTCGCGATTCGCAACCGTCTATTGCTTCTTGGCGTTCAGTTCGAGCTGCATTAGGTCAACGAGACGCAGCCGTCTTGATTCTGTTATTGCTTATGGTTTCTCGAAAACGGGTTGCGGCGGCGGGTGGTGACGATGTTCACCCGCTCCAAATTTGCACCTTCGGAAGGGAAATTAGTAGACCACCGGCGGCGTTCGATCGTTTCGGGCGGTCCAAACCGCGACCGTCATTATTTATGATTGTTACTGCTGCAGGCACTTGCTTGTGTATGTGTGTTTTTGGGGTCTACGGTGAGAAAGGTGCCGTTTTCTTCTAGTGCCGGGTGCTGCCGTCCACGCCCATCATCGTCACCGTAGACGATTCTCCGTTCGGCGATGATCTGCCTAGGCTGCCCAGTTGATCTGTTCCTTTTTAGCTTCCTTCCACGCGAAGTTATCGCGTTCGAATAAAATCGCCCGCTTTGGTTGGCAAAGCCTGCTGCTGCTGGGGATGGAGCTGCTTTGTTGATTCATACGTCAAGTATGCGTACACAAACAAACTGCGGCCATCGCGCGGGCACCAGCGACTTCTTTTATCAATCGTTTATGATCCAGCAGACACACTCGTCGCTCTGCCTCACAGCTTTGTCGATCGATGCATTATATTCCTCCGGGCGAGTGGGAGCATATGGAACAACGAAGGATGGAGGCACTTGCTTGCTTCGGACTGCTTGATAAGCGACTCTGTACGAATGTAAAGGCACGGAACGCGCTGGTTGAGGAAAGAACCGAAAAATATCCCAGCACACACAACTCGATAACGCGATAAACACCAAATTATCTTCACAAGAAGCAAAAACAACAACGACAACGCTTGTTACTGTGGCACTTTGAACCGAACGAACGCGGCAGCAGAAGGAAATGCTGTGCTTAGGAAACTGAAAACCGATCACTTTTCGATCTGCGCGAGATGCTCCTGTTCTGGGTGTGAGATTTCGTGCAGCACTCTCGTCGTCTTCGCCGATTACATTTTCACTACAGTGCACCGAGGAGGGCGTGCACTGTGCAGATTTGGTATAGCCCCTTTTTGCTGCACTTTGCACCGAGTGAACGATGCTCACACAATCTCAATCACGGTGCTGCTCGGAGCGCGACGATTCCGATCAACCACGCAACAACGCAAACGCTCGAGAACGAGAACGAATGCGAGCAAGAGCTCCTCCGGATGCAGCGGAATTAGCTTCCTCCAGCGTAGTGTGTGCGAACAGCCAACAATGACGATGATGGCCGATGAAAGCTGCTGCTGCACAAACAGCCTGGATAAAACAAGCGAAAAATGTCCTTTCCCCTATATTGTTTCACGCGCAGGGAACGCAAAACTGGTAGATTTTACCACCTAAACCTGACGCGAACACTTTGCAACACACATTTTAAGGCGTTTTAAGAATATTTATACACTTTCGGAATGCCCATTTTGACAACAAACGCAGTTTGGCGAGCGGGCGTTTATAGCGCGGGGTTTGGAGCTTTGAGTGCAGCCATTCCGCCGCTCTCGCGTTCCCGAAGGGATGCGGTTTTGACAGGTGCATTTGTTTACATCTTACACAACATAGACTGGCGGCTTAAATAACACCACGATGGTTTCGGTGCCGCTCTGTTGAATAGCATGTTTTACCGGTAAAAAGACGAAATTCCGCACGTGCTAGTTGTACCAAACACCTGCTGCAATGGCATTCGTATTACGGTTTGCGAAAGCCGTGCGAAACAACTGGAAGAAATCGACTGTGTTCGCTAGCGCCCTTGCGTACGGTGTGTCGTACTCGAACGAGAAATATGAGTAGGTTTCGACGGAAGATTTGAATGGCAGGTTTTGTGTGCTAATTTGATCCGATATCATTACAGAATTAAACAGCTGATGCGTCACTACTGCACGGAAGCATCACGGTACGGTGATGTGAAGATTAGTTTGAACCAAAGGCCACCGAAGGTGCTGGTGCTGCTCAACCCGGCAGCGAACCGGAAATCGTCCGAGGAAGATGTAAGTGTGCAGCTTTCTCAAATCATACCCAAGAGGCGTAGCTCAGTTTACTTCTCTGTTTAGTTTCAAAGTTACTGCGAACCGATTCTGCATCTTGCTGGCTTCGAAGTGGATGTGGTTAAAACCGACTCCGAGGGACACGCCCGCCGCTACGTGGAGGAGCTAGCAACGCTTCCGGATGCGCTCATTGTCGGTGGTGGCGATGGTACTCTATCCGAAGCGGTGTCCGGGATGAAACGTCGGCCAGACGGGGCACAGTGCCCGATCGGTGTGCTTCCGCTCGGGCGCACCAACACGTTGGCCATGAAACTGTTCTCCGCGGAGGGTGCCAACAGTTCCGATCTGGAAAATGTACGTACAATGGCGAACGCGGCGTACGCCGTTATCGCCGGGAAGAAGGAAAAGACGGACGTGATGCGGATCGAGGTACTGCCGAGTGCGGCCGACGAAACACCCCCGGAAAAGCCGGTGTATGCGGTTGGTTCACTTCAGTGGGGCGCTTTCCGGGACATTCTGTCGCTGAGAGACAAGTACTGGTACACGGCATCGCTGCGTGACTACACGGCGTTTCTGTTCAACGCGTTTGATGGCGGGCACACGTGGAACTGTACGGCACGGATCGCTTACACGGAACCCTGCACGGGGTGCAGCAATTGCTACCGAGATTTCGACGACCAGTGGGCGGCAGCGAAAAAGCAGGAACAGCAGCCACGCCGTTGGTGGTCAGTGTTTGTGCCACGCTCGAAAACGCCACCCAAAACGGACTACAGTAAAATCATCAACGAACGGTGCTCCGTGCGTCACGAGATTGAGGTTGATCCGGCCGAGCTTGTGGTTAAAACGGGCAATGTAGAGGCGACGGAAGAGGGTGCAAGTGCGGCGGATGCAGCCACGAAGCTGGACGTGCTTGTCGGAGAGCAGGTGGACTCGAGTTTTAGTTTTATCGGAGGGAGTTGGGGTCGTGTGAAAAATCGCCAGTTCCTCGAATGTCCTTCGAAGGAGCACATTAGTGTGCGTACGATTGAGTTGCACCCGACGCGGTTAAAGGTGGAAGACAGTGATCCTGACCTGTACTATTCGATCGATAACGAGGCTTACGAGGTGCGTCCCGTGAGGATAACGTTAGTGCCGAAGGCGGTGGAAATATTTACGTTCTAGACGCACGGTTGTATGTGTTAAAAGGGCCGCAGAAATAATATGTATGTATGTGTTACAGGTAACAGCAGATTTATGGCGTTTATTCATAAATAGTTTTATTTTGTTCCAATGAGATATAGCTACATATACATTTTAGACAGCATACTCTGCACCTGCCACACGCTCGTCGGTGATCCAGTTGATGAGCCAAACGCTTCCCTCCTGATCGAACCACATGAGCGAAATCAGAAACACGTTAAACAGCCCAAGAACGATACCCCCCAGCACATCCAGAATGTGATGGCGGTAGAGAATCAGCCGCGAAATACACAACGCCACGGTCCACGCCAGCAGCGGAGGCCAGAATACGATCGTTACCGGATCGAGCACTATCAGGAACGTCGTAATAAACACCCCGCGCGATACGTGCCCCGACGGGAAGCTAAACTTGTCCGGTCCGAAGCACAGCGGATCGTCGTTGATCGCTGGTCGGCGCCGACGGGTTGCCGCCTTGATGACCGCCACCATCACGATGTCCGTCAGCAGCCCGATAAACAGGTTCACCTGCATCTGATACCACTCCGGCTTGTCAATCATCCAGCAGAACGCCAACCACCCCGCCAGCCAGGCGATCCCATGGCACGAGTACTCCAGCACCTTGCAGTGCGTCCGCAGCGAGCGCAACGGCACAAAGTTCAGCATGAAGCTGACGAATTGCTTGGTCACGACGACGTCCCATTCTAGTAGCTTTTTTAGCGCCGGTGGTATGTTTCGGCCTTCCTCGAGACGTGTTTTCGAGTCCACCTGTCCGAGGCAGAACGGGGAAAGCGATTTTAATTTTAAATTCCGAACCAAATCAAGCTCAATTTTGCTCACTTACACTTTCACCCATTGGCGAGCTGTAAAGGTGCTCTTTTTAAAAATAAATATCTGGTTCTGGCGCTTCTCCGAGACGGATGACGTAGGTCGACTGGATCAATTCGACGCGCAGACGAAGAATGATAGTGAAACTCACAAGGAGCACTGATTGCACTTGTGCCAAGATTGTTGCCCCTGCGCCTGACTCAGGGCTATATTTCGTTATCTCCCACTGCCTATCGGTGACGATTATCAGCTGCACAAATTTTCCGTTTTCGTTCTAGTCTTTTTCTGCCTGTGGGGTGGGGTGATAGCAAGAAAAACAAACACAGCTGACACATCTGTAGCCAAAATTGCACGTTTGTTGTGACAACATCCCTTCAGAAACGGTTCAAAGATGATCGGTGTGATAGCATTACGTTTTTCTACATTAATTCAACTATTGGTATAGAATTTGCAGTGCATTTTGAGTTAATAAATAATAACGCACCAGTTGCTTGTCATAATTATTAAAAATTAAGTTATAACACAATATTATAAACGGTGGCCAACAAGTCGATGTTTACAACCGGCTTTGAAACGTCATCGTGTTTACGCGAGCTGCACGCGGTTGTACCGGGGGATTAACTACAAAACACCTATTTTTGGTACGTTTCTCATACTCTGAATCCATTTCGTAAGTAAAAACTGTAAGTTAAAAAGTGTTAATCATCCGCACATCATAATTCGACACGAACCGTTTTGCTCTTACTCATCCATCAGGGCTTATGGTGCCGTAGTGAGATGCGTGCGTGAAACCTTCGTCGCAGCAGCGGAACCTTTCGCAACGCGCAAGATCGAAACGCAGCGTGAGAACGAATCACGATCACCCACACTGGTTCACGTACGTGTGAAAACACGGTATAAGCGACAGCTGCTCGGTGCACAGGACAGTCAGTTTTTCACGCGCATCCGGAACGATCGTATCTTCTAGCGGGTACTGTGCCGGAGACCTACACGTAGACGCGTATTGCCGGCATACGGAAAGAGTGCATTGACTAGTTGCCCAGGAAGCTTCCCTCGGTCTTTGGCTCGTTTTGTGTGCGCTTCGTTCATCATTGGGGCCAGCAGCAGAATGGACGATTCGATTGACGAGGAGGTGATCTCCGGCGGCTCCACCATTACCGTCGAGTTCAGGTGAGCTTGCGTCAGCGGAGAAGTCGCTGCTGCCGTCATCCAGCCAATGGTTTCAAAACGCGTTGCTATTCTTACGCGCGTGCTACTCTCCCACATGGTGGGCGACCGTGCTATGACCGAGTTATTTCATTTTTATATTTCTGTTCCTTCCTTTCGGTACCATTGGCGTAGTGGTGGTGCGGAAACGCTATTCGGTGGTGTGAAGGAACACATCGTACCGTTGGATGGATCGAAAATAGGTGAGTCTTTTCGAGGGGGGAGAGTTCCGAATTGGTTTTAACACAAAACACGAACCGTTCCGCACTCTCTTTGGCAGTATTACTTGAGGAAATGCTACGATGGCTAAGGGATCACCTGCTGACGGGAGATGCGAATCTCTTCCTGCAGGACAACACCGTCCGACCCGGCATCCTGGTCATGATCAACGATACCGACTGGGATTTGATGGTGAGTGGTTTAGAAAACAATCTTTAACGCACATCCAATTTTGCCACAGAAATAGGTCATTAGGTTCTTATCCACGCGTTTGTTTCGTTTTCCTTCTCCTCTCTATCTCGCTCGCAGGGCGAAACCGAGTACATCCTTCAGCCTGGCGACCATGTTCTCTTCATTTCCACCCTCCATGGCGGATAAGCACCATGGTCGGATACGAAACCTGTGATACAAACAAAATAACTACTTCTACTTCTACTAATAACTGCAGACTAATGCTGCTTCTACTACTACTACTACTCGCTACCTACAACACACGGTTTAGAGAGCGAGATCGTTAAGAGGAATGGTTCTAGTGTTAAGAGACACGTTGGCTTTCCTGTACGCCCTTTCCACCCTCCCCCTCCTACGGTCGGTTTGTTTGTTGTGGCGTGCGTGACGTAAGTGAAATCAACCGCCGTGTTTGCGAAAGGACACAAAGTTAATCCACACACAAGTAGCAAAACAAAAAGAAACACACGAACGCGCGGTTGTGCTGATAATAGAAAGACGCCCCCAGACGCGTTCACTCAAGTGACGATCGTGGATTTGAATTTATCGCGGTGCAGCACTAATTAATCGCGGAAGAAGGGGGTTGGGACGGAAAAGCAAACACACAAAATTAACCCGTTTGATTCTTTTAACGCTAAGCAGATCGCGTACTTCGGTGAGTGCGCGATCTTTTTTATATCGCGTTTTTTTACTTTCACTTCTGTTTATAATGTTTATCGGGCGGACGGACGTGTGGAACGGTGAGGCGATGGTTAAAATGGAAAATATACCAATTTAAGTTGATTACTTCATCCTTGTTTTCTATGCTTTTCGGATGCGCGCCCGCGTGGGTTCACCAGCTATTTCGCCGTATTTCTCCGTATCGCATCTGTTTTCCATACGTTACTCCCACGCCGGGGGTGTTTAGCGTGTGAGTTTTATGTTTTTTTTTCCTGGTGTTTTTACTAACATGGCCGTGAACTTATTGGTGATACATTGTCGTAATGTGATACCGTTCTCATCGCTTCAACCAGCGTCGTTGGATTGGTCTTTTCTGCCCATTTTTCCCATCGATTACATGTACAACGGTGCTACGCGCGTCACAGTTTCAGCTTTTCCAACACACCGTTAAGTGTCTCACTTCGGAAGCGGCAGACATTACGCTCGCCACTCACCTAACACTCAGCGCGTGTAAACGATCGGCAAAAATTAGGTGCCGAATCGTCCAGAGGGGTTGTCCGCACGGAAGACAGGGCAAGGAAGGAAGCGCAAACTAAAAATAAACTTTGTGTTTTTTCCCGCGTTCCCGTTCGGAAGATCGGAAAATAGGTCTTAGGCCGTTCTAGTAGGAGATTCTGGAGCTACTGGGTAGGAGGAGGGAGAGCGAAAAGTCGACCTTAGTGGCACGATTTATACGCCAAACAAAAGACACACGTACGGGGTTTGTTTTTTTGTGAACCAGCACCGGGTGAAAAAGATAGTTTATAGTGGAGCAAATGGCGGTGGCGTGATCGTGCTTTGACCGGTGGTTTTATTTATTATTCGCGAATTAAAAAAAAAACCCACGAGGAAATGATAATTCGGCTGCCAACTGTCCTGACTAATTGGACGTGGAAGGGCGAGATGGATGGATCTATTTTTGTTCGGATGATTACCGGTAAGGGAAGCGTAACGAGGGTGCGAGGATGTTGTGGATGTCAGCGCGTTGTGCAGCGCGGAAAGAGATCTTAATTGCTCTGGCAAAAGGTAGGAAGACGATTGTGAAAGTCTTTTTCTAGACAACGGTAAGTGTCGAAGCTGTTACAAATGGCTTAAGCTATTGGTTCCGGTTTAGCTAGAGACAAATATACGTGATCATCTCGCAAAAAAGGATTCTAAATGCAACGAAACAATATAAAAACCCACTCCAAGGTTTGGGACTGAATGGGAGATAGCATTGAAAGGCTTCTTGCGAATACCTGGAGAATCACACAACTTTGGCATTTGTTAGCAATTGATCACTGGTTCACTTGAGCCAACATTACCGAGCGGCTCATGGAATGTAGTTAGGTTGTAGTGAGCCAATGTCCAATGTCTTCCATTATTGATATGTCCAATATCGCCGTGGAAGGCAATTGTTTTGCATCCAGATTGGATTTTGAAACGGAAGACACGAAGCGTTTTTCTCAAAACGCTCCAATGTCGCCATAACAAACGTATTGATTGTGCACTGAGCCATTGTCTTGAAAACTATATGATGACAGCCCAGTGTCGTTGAGCTTTAAATTGTTTGGGATATTGCTTAATGTACAGAACAAGCACCTAATTGCTTTCTCTAAAAAGAGCAACATTTAAAGGTTGTTTCGAAAGGCCCACCGGAACGGCTATATTGTAGTTCGACGGCTCCAGAAATGTTGAAACTTTGTCTTGAGTTACAGCCATCAAACTAATTGATGACAGCATAGCCAGCGTAATCTTGCAAATTTGCTAGGATCATCCACGGTTAGTACAGGACAGACACCCCACCAAGTAAGTATCCTTATTGCCATTCATTCCCATCAAACAAACCAGTTTCAACCTCATCGCTTATTGATTTACAGAACCAACGCCGCCGCGATCGTTCAAATGCCAACCGTTACCATGGTTTCCGATGCTTCCGCAACCCGGCTAGACTGCTGCTGCGATCCGATCGTGAACTTTCCCACACGCACTGGCTTTGATCCGCGAGCCAAAACACGGATCAAACATTAACGCCCGCCCGCGTGCGTGCAGTGGCAGGCCCTTTTACCTTTTTCAAGTTCAATGAAATCACAATCGGGCGAAATCGGCTTCGCAAAGTGTTAAGCGTTGGGATAAACAGTGAGCGTATTTCAGCGTGTGGCGTATTTTTAGAAACTTCAAATCCGCATGCTGCCGTGGCGGTGTGACGCGAGCGCGACGCGGACCTACGCTCAATTTCCTCGCCCGGTCAAGATCCGTTGGCAGGTCCGTTGTTAGGAAAACGCATCGGGTACAGGCGGAAAAGGGTGGCAGCAAGATGTGATGCTTGCGGGATTTATTGCAGCGCGATAAATCCGAAGAGACTGTGCAGCCAAAAATAGTACACCGAGACACACAGACACACGCACGTTTGGCATTGATTTGGGGGAGGCGAGGTGCGGGTTTTCCCGTGCAGCGCGCTGAGTGGTAGGCTCGTAAACTGCATCGTACGACGGATGCGATCACCGCAACGACACAAAGAGCGAGCCGAATTTGAGTTCGTTTTCCTCCAGTGTTTTTTATTCGTAGTGCTTTCCTTTTCTACCCACCGGCAGGAGCAGCAGGAAGATGTTGATAAATAACTCATCATGTGACATAATTTGCGTCGTAAACACCATTTATCTTCGTGATCGTACACCGTTTAGGCTGCCGCAAGCTGCGAGGCGTTCTTGGGATGCTTCGCGTGCCTATGTCGTAAGCCTGTGCCTTGCGGACCGCCATCGGATGGCACACGCCGTCCAATTCCTTCCCGTGCGCGAACATCGGTCGGTCAATGTTACGCGTACCGTGCTTGTTCGCGTGTCACCCCGGAAGTTCGACCCGTGCCGTCCCGCGCGGTATTGACAGGTCATCCAGTTCACGCGGAAGTGCGAGCGGTTGAATGTCGAACCCGACCGCCCGGCCGTGATCGGTGCGGACGGATGAGTTGGTTGACGTGACAGCTGGGTAAGTAGGACGTGGCTAGACGCGGTTGCAACTTTCAAGGTTGGCCGCACGCGAATTGATGCCGAACGCGGGTGGGACTGAGAGGAAGGGGGAGATAATTCCACCACGTGCCGCGGTCGCCACTGGAGGTGGCGGTTGCAGTAAGATCAACAAGCGTGTGGGTCGCGCGGACGTGTGAACACCACCATCAATTAGGCGGCGTTTGCCCTTGAGCTGCCAAAGCTGCAGCGGGAGCGATTGTTTGTTTGCCTTTTCGGCGATGGCGAGCGGCGGGGGACGATACGGATGGGCGGACGATGCAGCGAGTTCGTGGTGTAGTAATGAGGTCGGTCTGAAAGTGGGGCAAGTTTTATCAGATTTTTTGGTGGTGCACTTTCTCTGACGAGATTTCTCTAGCTTGGCTTATATTTTCAAGAGGTTTTTTTTAACACATTTTCTGTCGTTTCCTAATTAGCTCTTTACCCAGAATCAATCGGTTGTTAACAGGAGTTAAGCAGACTTAAGTCTTAGGTTAGGACTTAGGACTTTAGATTTCTATATTTAGCTTTTGTTTACTTTACTCTATTTAAGAATTAACCCTAAAATATTGGAAACCCCGGAGGTTTTTTTTAATCAGCAAAAAAACCCTTATAATACAATAACAACGCCTTCTTGTAATGCAAATAGCATACTTTTTGGCACTTATTTGATCCAACAGACCGAAGCAAATAATCTGAACGAGAAACGCTTTATTCAGGCTTTATTAACACTTCATTATTGCAGTTCATGCTTATTAGCTCGAAAAGGAATGAAATTCGCTATGCAAATAATCAGCCTCATAGCTGACCAGCGTTCGATTTGCTGCTTCTGCAAAGAAAGTATCAAAGAAGTATGTAACATATCGCAAAAATGTCGCTAGTAGTGTGCTTGGTGTGGTGATTGCAAATTTTCAGACTGATTGAGCACAATAGCGCCTAAAAGTATGCAATCTGCACTACATCGACGCTTGATATAATAATTAATTCGCATGAATTAGGGAAGAGAACTCGATGTACTCGTTATTTTGCAATTTATTAGATATTTTCCGGGCGTAGGGATCATACTCAACATGCGTGACGGACCAAAGTCGACACATTTCACATGAACGTTGGACATTTGCAGACGATTTCGCCTCAGTTTTGTTTGCGTGATTTATGGCCCTTTCTGACTGACAAGCTCAGTGGGAGGTTAATAGTCGTCTAGCTTCGACTCTTCCCCCATTACAACTGAGATACATTTTCATTTCCTTAATGTTGCTCAAACCTGGACATCTACATTCGGCTTGCCCTGAAACACGCCACAAGGCAAAATGTCCATGTTGTTTTCGAATGTAATGAATGGTTCTCGCAGAAAGTGAGTGTGTGCGTGGAAGGGAGCACAACTGTTCCCAACCAATCCAACTCCGCTCTACGGGATACGATCTAGACCTGGGAAACCCCCACACGATCATCAACTTGCTTGCTTCTCGCCGTCAACAAGAAAAACATGCCCGGTCTCTCGATGTTGCTGTTGTGGGTGTGCGAAACCATCTTCAATTTCAATGTAGCTTTCATGTTCGACTTCGCTACATCGCACAGATTGATCGTGGGAACGGTGCGTGCGGGAACGTGATACCGCGTTTCACACGCCAGCCGTGTTTTGACAGCGAAACTGACCGCCAACCGGTGAAGCTGATCAGTTTAAGATTGACGAAACGTATCCCGCACGGAGAGGGATCCTTCGGTCCCGATCCCGAAAGAAAGAAAGCGTTCGTACACAGATGGTGATATTTTTAAACGGTGACGTTTGGTCACGGCGAACGGAACAACACACGGAACACGTCCAAGATCGTCCGTTGACGCGCTTGAGCTGCCGTAATTGTCCCGGGAGCGAGCAGCAAGTCGCAACTGTCACCCTGCCGCGTGATATACGGCCAGTTCGCTGCAGCTTCAGCGTGGACGAAGCGTCCCGAAACGGGGGATTTACCGTGCGCTACCATGTAGCGCCAGTCCTGTTTGGACGTCATCGGACCGGTCCGAACCGAACCCGTTGGTCAATGATCTCGTTTCCATCGGGCGGTTGGGTGGGGCATGTGTTTGTTCGACGATGCCGCAAACAGGCAATCGGAGCGAGTGAGGACGAGGGAAAACCCGTCGGATCAGATCAACCAGACTAGCAGACGACAGCGTTTTTGTGGTGCACGCTTCGGAGCGGGCTTCTTGAAAGGAAACGATATTTTTATGTGTGCGGATTTTATGATTGCGTTTCGAGGGCATTTATTGCACGCGTGGACGTAAATAATGCTTCGTAGAAATCGTTGGGGTATCGAATGTCGAACGACTATAGTTTTCTGATCTGAATGATGGTTTCGAATGGTAATTTTTCACTCTTTTAGCTAATATATGAGGATAAATTTACACAAAAAATTGCTATTATTTTCATACTTTTGCCTTGTGTTAGGGCTTAAGGGAAATATTGTAAACAAAAATTGTAACAATATACAAATAACACTAAACTGCGCTTCAAAATAAACCATAATTCAGAACTGAATATTTTAACTGCGCTTCAAAATAAATATAAATATAAAATAAACCATAATTCAGAACTGAATATTTTCTCATACTGATGGAGGCGCCTGGTCGTCTATAGAGACCTCTGTCTGAAATGTTGAAAAATGTGGCCATTCTTTTGCTCATAGTGCGGTTTTCGCATGCTACTCTGTAGGTACAAGGTTTTTAACATTGCGTGCAAGCTTTTCACAGTCGTTGGAAGTTGTATACAGGGGTTTTCACTGAGATCAAGCTTAGTTGAGAATTTAGACATAACGTTCATGTTTTTAACTTTATTCTATAGGAATAAAATTACCGAAGAATATCACTGGGACACAATTTCTATTGCAATTCACTGGGTTTCTCTCCATGTAGGACGCTTTTAGAGGAAAATCTTTACTATTCGGTTGGGGAAGTTTATCAGAAGGCTTCAAAATCAGAGTATCCCAGCTCAATAATTACAGAGTCAACTTGCTACATCCTAAGTACCGAGATGACCGAGATGCAAATAATCGCTAGTATAACTTGTGTTATTAAATCTTATTTTCAGCTTTGACGGAAGTGGGAACGTAAAGAATAAATTTGAATTGAAAAAAAAGATTTCGTTCCGAATTGCAGAATTAAGATCTGATGAGAAGATTAGTTTCAATTCTTGTATTTTTTTTTACTGTGCATAGCTACAAGAAGCAGTTTCTTAATGCTTTCCCAACAAAAATAGTTAAAGTTTGGTAAAAAAATGGTTACGAACATGTCAGTTAGCTAAAGTCACTAAAATGCACAGTAAAAGCTTTGGAGAGTTAGGTTATTTATCGACTGGTTGTAGATTCGATTAGTCAAGCTGAGTTTTGAGCAGAAATTTGTAGTAAAACAGCATGAACATGTTATAGACAGTGGTTGAACAATTTTCACATTTTTACACGTCTTTTCCTTGTTTGTGGTCACTCACACCGACGCCGTCAAAGTACTGCTAAACCCTTCAGATTTAATTACGGCTGTAAACTAGCGGCACTACTTCATCCTTTTAATTTCCCGTCCGTATCGAGCCTACCGTGAGTTGCTTTGCCCATTCCGCCAGATCGGTTACAAAACTTCTCTCCCGGTCTCTCTCTCTTTCTCTCTGTTTTCGCTACCGATTATTTGAAGTGTCTCGGCAATCGGTAATTGAATGTCAAAGTTTCTTCGTCAACCCCACCGCAACCCGGGTGAGGTGAGTCTGTGTCGAGTGCGAAAGCGGGCCTGTTTCGCCGGCTTCATTAGCCCCATCCGCTTCGCTCGATTCGGTGTTTTTAAACACCGATCCGTTGCAGTGTATCGTCAGTGGAGAACGCCGGTTTTTTGTTGTTGTTTCTGTTCGTTTCCTTCTACAGTGCATCCCTCGGAAAGTGTAAAATTTAATTTCAATTTTGTTTCAACCAACCATTGGCCTACATCGGAAGCCGGGGCCCTTTGCCGGACGCCGGGTTAAAGTTGGTGCTTGGCGTGAGCCACGAAGAAAGTGCCCGCGAAAGCGCGATGATTGATGCTGGACGAATTGGACGGTCGGATTCGCGCCTTCGCCCGGCGGAACCCGGCGACGCGAACCACCAAAAAGCTGTAAACGACAAACTTCGTGTCTCTATCAAACCGTCGGCGCCGTCGCTGCCGTCGTCGTCGGCGACGGCGTTGTCATTGCCGTAGGTAGTTTTCGCCCACCCACTCCTCCCGGGGCCGATTGTTGCTGGTGGTAATTAAAAGTTTTTAGTTTAAATTTTACAACACCATCCGAAAATTGTTCCACTTTTCGCTAAATGGTTTGGACCACTAGGACGTTTCCTGCCGCGGGTGGTGGAAGGATGCAGTTGCTTTACCCCCCGCACCGGTTGTGTTTGTGTGCGACGCCCTGTTCGGATGGATGGCCCGAGCCCGGGCTCGGGAGTTGGAACTGGTCATGCGACAATGTTGGGAAATTAATTAATTTTCCTCCCGCTCCGGCGGCTCCGGCGGGTTGGTGCATTTGGCAAATACCGAATTCAAACCCCGAAACTTCTGGGCCGGGCTGTCTTGGAAACGGCACCATTTAGCAGCAGGGTTCCCTTCGGGTTCGGGCTCGGGCTTTTCCCAGACACCGAGTTTGATGCGCGCTGGTGGCGGTGGAAAGCGGGTGAGATATTTAAGCATGTCCAAATCTTTCGACGGAGTTCGACTTCAATCGAACGCATGATTGCATTTGAATTTTTCACGGGCGGCGACACCGAAAGCTCAATGGAAATTAATGAGCCGTGCACGACACTGGGGAAATTGTTGTTGAAGATTGCTTTACGGTTTTTTTTAGAATCTGTCTTTTTGTTTGGTTTGGAAAATAGCTAGGAGTGAAAATGAACATGGAATGTTGTATCTAGCGTGATATTTTACTAAATGTTTACTTTGTAAATGAGGAGTTTATTTGACCAATACATTTAGTGTTAAGAAAACAAATAAATATCAAAAATTTCTTCTTCATTCCACTCTTTCATTTCCCATCCCCAGATATTAACGAAATTGTTACATGAACTCAATAGTATTATGGGTCTTAAAATTAATGAATAATAATAATTTGATTCAAATATTTATATTTTTTGTAATGCCTTCTGATGTCTATGTCCTCTGTTCCATTGATCCGAAAACTTCAATTATTCATGGAATTATTTGAAATGCATCATATTTATGTGAACATAAATGATATTCATTTATTCATATCATGAACTTTCAAAATATATGTTGATTTCGATTTGGTGTGATGAAAAGGAAAGCCCTTTTGAAGGCATATACACACCGATCCTGATCAGAACTCGCTCAACCATCTGCCAAACATCCTAAATGTTCACAAAGCAAGGGACTTTTAGGCACAATGCAACGAATTCTTGGCAAACCCATGCCATCATAGTTTATTTTTAAGTTCGACCCAACCGAGGAATTACCTTAATCGAATAAGCTAAAAGTATTCGGTGAGAGAGAGAGAAAAATGGCCTCTCTCTGTCCAGACAACCCAACCACCCACCATAATTATGCAACCGGTGCCTCCCCTCCACCCTCATTTTGCAGTACTACAATACTGTTGCGTTCGGCAGGGAAACAACACGGGATTTTTATGCAAATTAGCCCGTGTGTCAAAACAAGTCCGTTTCCCCGGAAATGAGCCCGTGCTTAATTTGGCAGTCACACCTGGCCACCTGGTTGTTTTTTAACATTTAAATTAAATCCACTATTTTGTAATGGGCTCGTTTTTTTTTGCTCTCTCGCTCTCACTCTTTCCCCTCGAAACGTAATGTATCAGAACGCATCTGATCCTGTTCCTCGAAAGGTGTGTCAAACGGGGTAAGAACAACATTGTCATTTATCCGCCAAAAGTCACGTTGCGACGCGTTAGCCGGCTCCATCAAGCGCCGGGTGAATCGTTGTCCTTATTAGCACGTGCGGTGTGCCCGATCGTGTGCCTTCTGCCGTCTGCCGCCTGATTCAATTCAATCCCATTTAATAAACAATTTAATTGAACTCATTCCAGCAAGGTTTATATGATCTGTGCTTTTTTTTCTTCGTATGTGAGTGTTTGTGCTGTCGTTTTCCAGCCCATTGCTGGCTGGATGGAAAATTGCTAATGGGCAATGGGAGCGCACATGCCGGTGGTGTTTGGGATGGAAATTAAACATCCATTCCGTGTCTGTCCGTATGCGAATGGCCGTGGGCCCGTGGGCTGGTCCGGTGCCGGCGATGCCGGCGTACCGCGGTAAACGAGGCGAAAATCATCCTTACGCCCGTGGCGTACGGTACACGTGCCTGCCGTACCTTCTCGGTAGTGCACGGGAAGACCGCCGGGGAGAGAGAGAGAGAGAGAGAGCATGAGTGAAAAAGAGACGATCGAACGAGGCACAAAACTAATAATGATAATACGGCCGAGAAATGCGCCACTTGACGGGCCATACATTTCTGAAATGGGAATGGAAAGAAGAGTGAGAGAGAGAGAGGGAGAGCAAAAAAAAGAAAACAACACTCCACTGCGGATCGAATGTTTGATTTGGCGCACGATTTGGTTTTGCGAAATGCGTCACAGCCCCGTGTCAATGGACGGACTGGATGCTGGGCCGGCGTTCATTTTCGGTGTGTGTGTGTGTGTGTCTCAATATGTGTTTTTTTGCTGTTGCTCTGTGGCCGATAATGGGACGAAAAATTTACAACGGAACGAAACGTTTATGAGGTCGTTTTGGCGTTTTTTTTT
>KB672490.1:12588640-12611921 GCA_000349145.1 Anopheles dirus
GTGTTTTTTTGCTGTTGCTCTGTGGCCGATAATGGGACGAAAAATTTACAACGGAACGAAACGTTTATGAGGTCGTTTTGGCGTTTTTTTTTGCGGATCATATAACTGGCTGAGATCAGCGGCGAAGGAAGGTTTTATGACGCAGCGGGCCATGAAAACGAACGCGCCTGAATGTAGGCAATCCCGTGCAATAAACAAGATGACATTCGGTGTGAATCTGAAGCGAGATAAGTGAATTGATATGTTTTCAACTTTGTTTTCGCATTTGTCATGGAATTTGTTCTGGAAAATGTTTCAAATTTGTGATAATATCCTTCTAGATCTTCTAAATAAAAAAACACCGGGCAAGGAACACCAACAAATAGGGCGATAGTGGAACAAACTCCCGCACGGAACTCTTCCCACCGCGTTGGCCCATTTTCCGACAATGATCCCGCACCGGACAACGCAGCGCCGTAATCAAATATCAATTTAGATGATTAATTTATACACCTGGAGTGACGTCTCTCGCTGGAAGGGGCACACAAAATGTCAGCCCATGCGGCTTGAATTCGGTGTGTTTTTGAAACTACAAAAAATCGTCCGCTCCACGGGGGGGATGCTGGGGCCACCTGGCCCAGGTCGATGCATTAAAAATATGTTTTCCGACAGCGGCTAGACAAACCGGACCGGCACAATGGGCGATGCAATCCGTGCATCATTTGTGGCGTTTCGTACGTGCGTTGGGTGTTTGCAAGTTTGGATCGTAGTTTGGATTTTTTTGCTCGGTTGTTTGTTTGTTTGAGGGAACATTTTTGAATCGCTCCCAAACAGGCAGTGGGTGTAGCGGGTTTTTTATCCCTTTAAGCGTAATTCTAACGATGCGGCGATGGTTCGGTGTGGTTTTTGTAGATTTACCACCGTTAGATTTTAAAATCGGTTGGTATTTAGCGACGGACCAGCATGTTCGTACCTGGCGCTGGGTGACAAATAATGATGAGAGTTTTATGATGATGGAGTGTTTCTTTGAAGAGAACTAAAACGTTCGATATGATGCACCCGGAACTGTTTGTCCTGCCACAAGAACTACTTTGGAGGAAAACAGAGAAAACGGTATTTTAGATTCCGAAAAGATAAAGAAAATTAAGCGTTTTGACTTTTTTTCCAAACAATTACTGCGTTGTTTTAGAATTTCTTACTTCTTGTTACTTCTTTTCGAAACTTTTTGATTATTCTTGTTTAACAATATTTGGATAAAACTAAGTTTGTTGCTTGTATGTTGTTTTAAATAAAGTATTGCATATTGTTACCCCCATTACCCCATTTTGGATTACAAATATACCCTGGACAGTTTTGACTGCTTCACCTCATGTTTATATTTGTTAGCTTACTGCTGATGTTATACTAACTTTGGTGCATACCAAATTAGTACTATGAGTAAAACTAACGAATGATTTTAACTAACAGTTTCTTTAAATATATTACTGAACTTTATTTGCTTACCAAATGAAGAAGAAGAAAAAAAAGGAAAACAAATTGCATACTTCCAGGCGTAAAGTCATCCGGGACACAACCCATCACTGGTAGAAAAGGGATTTTTTAAAAATTCTGATACCAACTTTTCAAGCCGGTTACTTCTACATTTAATATGTTTCATATAAAGCTGGGGAAATAAATTTCTGGGAACGTTTCTGGAACCGACTGCCCATGTAATCTGATTTGCAATAATCGCATTATAAAGTACATTGTATTACAATGATGAGCACTGCATTTGACAGGGTGTCTACAAGGTTTCCAAGAACGATGATTCTTTTTTTGTGTGACACACACAGGGCTGTTACAATACGGCGTCACATCGTCAGCACCGTGCACGATGATGATTAGCCATTTCGTATTAATTTTAATCACCTGTCAATAGCTTTCCCACCTTGCCCTGTCCAACGGCCCGGCAACCTCGGGGGCCAATTACTGTCCACCCAGTCGAAAGATTAATAATTTTCCGATGAAAAATCTCATCTCTCTCTCTCTCTCTCTACATGATGCCGGTGCGCTGGAGTGCGCAAATGTTTGCTCACAGCGTGAGTGTGTCTGCGTGCGTCCATTCAGCTCTTTTCATCCCCATGAAAGGCTTCACGGTAAATCTACCTTTGTACTGGAAAAACAGATTTACAGATAAGCACACCGCTGGCTTCCGGTGCACCGAGTGCACCCGTCACACGCGGGACGTCACGGTGCGAGCAGCTCGATTCGTTCCCGATGCCAATTTCCACCATCGGCACTGGGCAATCATAACCACGGCAATCCTCACGCAAGCGGGTGGCTGCAGCTGGAACAGATTGCTCAAAATTAAATGGAATGAAGTCAGATTTCCCCGAGGATTGTGATTTAGATAATTAGTACCTTGGCAGTTCGGCTCTGCCTCGGCCAACCGGTTTGCCGTCTTCGCCGGCGCCGCACAGCGCCGCCGCGTGCGAAGCTTTATCAGGATTAAAACGACCCTGCCCGATCCGCTCCCCAGCTCCGGAGGGGAGTGTCTGCATCCGTGGAATGCAGATTTAATCGAATCTCGCTCACAATCTATTCGGGAAAAGTCAAACTTTCACCAGAAGCTGCGGCGCCTGCAACGGCTTGTGGAAAATGGAGAAATATGAACCCTCTCTCTCTCTCTCTCTGTCGCTCTCTGCAACGTTTTGGATGCATCCTTCCGAGGAGGCGAGCGAAGAGCTGGAAAATGTCATTTATCAACAAGTTCGTGTGGGTGTGTTCGTACACCTTCTGGGAGGCCGCTTTTTTCTTCTTCTGCTTATTAGATCCGTTCCCTAAACTCACGGCACCGGCAGATGGTGCGCAGTGGCAATTTGCAGTGCCGAGCCTTACCCATACAGCCGGCCCCACCGGGATGCTTCCCTTCCGGGCAACCAGACGTATATGTTTCGCAGTGAGAAATGTGCTGCTATTTTCACCTGTCGGAATGAGTTTTGTCTCCGGGAGGGTTGCGCAAGGGCTGGTCTGCACGGTGCGTTTGCGACAACAGGCGCTAAACAGTGACAGTGGAACGCTTCTTTGGCCATCATTCATTAGAAAGCATCTGCGAGGAATGCACCATAGAATGAAGCTGTTGAAACGGTGCAGTTAATGTTAATAAATGTTTTAATACAGTTCGCTATTCACCAATCATATTATTTTTTTATTTACTAGGTGTTTGAGAAACGCTTTCTTTGTCAGTTTATTGCCTATTGCCATAATTTCCATCCGGCAAACTGTTGGAAAACGCAAAAACAAAGCTATTGAATATTTTACCGCTGTTAAATATTGCGCCTGCATGTATGCAACAACATTATTATTTAGGATTTATAGTTTTGAAGGATCGAGCCAATTTGCGCCTAAATGTTTGCAATGCCAAGTTTAGTTGTATTTTCCACGTGAACTAATAGCGTTCCGAATTGTACATTAAACACCGTTTGATTCAATTATTGCTTAAATTTATTTCTTTTCAGATGCATTTATTTATCAAAAAAGAATGTAATGAGCATGAAAATAAAAGAAAAATAATTGTGTATTGTTTGTGTACTAAAGAATGTTAGGGTTTGAAGAATTACTGCTGCAATCGACAAACTACTTAAATATATCAAATGCATCTTTACTGTCAGTGTGAAATCTCACTTCCCCAATTCGATCATATCCATGATCCCACTGTCCCGGAGGAACATCTTGGAGATTTGTTTCTGTGACTCCCTTTGAGGATTCGCGATGGCGTATCGCGTCGAGTGCCGTGCCCAGCCGTCACCTGCCGGTGTATCGGAGACAGCGCAAACGTGTCCTCCATATGCGGCGCGCATTAGACGAAGAAAGTACAACTTTTCACCAACCTTCTCAGCTAAGCACCGCTGCGTGTGCTTCGCATACAATTTTCCTTTTTTTTATACTTTGTTCTGCCCGTCCACACCTTCGAGCTCTTTTGCAGCCGTTTGTCGTGTTCGCTCTCGGAGTCGTGCTTTATTTTAAACTTATTCTCACACGCCTGGGCCCCACCCGGTGAATTCCCGCGATTGTCGGTCGGTCGGCCGGTTCGCCATAAACAAGTTGCGAGTTAAACTTTGACTTCGGCACGCTGATGCTGTCAACTGTGGCACGCGTCTGCAGGAGACTCTGCACCGGGGTCTGGCCGGAGCTTCGTGAAACTCGTTTCCGTATCATCTTAAGGTTTGAGAAAAATTAAAGCGCAAAGCACAAACAAAACAAAAAAACACACGAGCAAGTTCGTTCCGCTGTCGAGCGTTTTCTTGCGGTGGTGCCGGTTTGAGGTTATGAAAGCAAACATAACCAATTAATGAAGCCGTGAAACGTGATACGATTGCAATCTCACCACTTCCTAGGTTACCGGGTTGCCACCGTCCGGGATGAGGTGAGAATGCGAATGTTTTGTTGGGAGCGCGTTCAGCCACTCCGCCCCAACTCACACGTGGACGATCCCGGCAGTAACCGGCAGAGCTCACGTTATTTTCACCGTACACGTCACGTGACGCGTTGGCTTATTCGGTCGGTGGGATGGAAGCAAAGAAAAGCTGCTGTTGTTGAGAAAAAAAAAACGAAGCACGAAAACCAGAACCGGTGAGCGAAACGTTTCCGGCAACAATAAAAGCCACCTCTGGCGGGAGAAGCTTCCCTTCGGGAGTCAGTTCGTGCACTGTAGGCGCTGCCCGGTCTCTCGGTGAGGGAGACGAATTGAAAATATCTCCCACCGGTTGGTGGCAAAGCGTTGCAGGTGCAGGTGAAGGTTGGTGAAGGTTCTCCAAGTTGTTTGTTGTTAAGTAATGTTCGATCGTTTCTCTTTTGCTCGTGTTGTTTCCAAACACCTTAATCGTTAGTTTGTGCAGAGTTTTTGGGCCCCGTAAAAGCTTAAGCGCGGTTGGAAATGGAGGCTGGTGATGTTTTGGTTTGTTTTGGGAACGGAAAGGGAGATGTAATTGGCCGGGATGAAATTTTAGATGATGACGGAGTCAGCCGAACGATTATTACTGGTTTACGTTCTCTCGAAGGACTCTTTTGTCCTGTATTCAAAAAAACCCCAAAAGTGAGTTATTAAGGTACAGATGATAATTTATTGGTGTATTCCCTGGTGTATTCGAATTGTAATTTTCCCTAGTATTTAGTAACGCTAAATTGTAATTTTCCCTATAACATATGTTTATTTATTTTAAAATGATGTTTAAATATTATTTAACCAAGATTATAATTTTAATGATTTTAATCTAGTGCGGGAGAAGTTTATAATTAAATGTATTAACTACAGCATGTTTAACTTTTCAAGATTCAGACATACTGTTTTTGTTGTATTGAGAATGTATGGTATTATTTATAAACCTTGTTATAAATTTGCTTTATTTATCACTTAAATTATATAAACCTTCAGTTATTATTTAAATAAGTTTTAAAACCTTCCATCCATAACCCATCTACCATATAAGTAGAACATTGTATATCAAACTGTTGTTAAATCAACTAGAAGATTGATTTGTTAGTTATGTTTCATAATACAAAACCTTGCGTAAATCGCATAAATATTGAAATATGTCTTCGTATCGAATTAAATTCGTATCTTTCAAGAAATCACCACCCGCCCGCCTCGGGTGGGATCTTAATTATATGCTTAAACAACATCTCCGCCGAAGAAAACCTTTCACCTCTCCAGTTAAACACAGCCCCATAAGCTGTGTGAGTGTTTTTTTGTTCGTTGTTCCTTGTTCTCCTTGCGTAGTAAGTGTGTCTGCTGGTGTACGAAACGTGGGCGTCCGGGCCGGTCGTCGCAGGAAAGTTAAATACTGCTGACTTGTCGCGAAAAAGCCCACTCTTCCGTCTCGCACCGCTCGCACTAATAACCGTGGAAAGCAGGCAGCAAAACGGTAATCCACGTCGATTTGGCTTGCGGGTTGCATACCGGCAGGGGCGGCGAGGACGAACGCCCGGCCCGGGCACACTTGGCCGGTAAAATGGCGACGTTGGCGAGATTTTTCGATTGTTATGCCGCTACGTGCCCGGAATGTTTCGGTGGGCGGCCGTCTCTTCGGTGTGACTTGGTGTGTCTCGCTTCCGTGGCGGGTGGTGGCGCTGTTCGCGATAAAAACACACGTACCGCGGGCGCGGGCCGGGGACCGACTAAGTGCCAAGGGTTGTCCCGATGTTGGGGTCAACTTCCGCACGGTGGCGGCCGACGGTGGGCAGCACCAAAAACAAAACAGGCGCACGGGAAGGAAAACAAAAAAGGCACGAAAAGTGGAAAAACCGGCCGCGAAACAGAAGCGATCGTGAGGCAACGACGGCCGCAGTGGGCAAAGTTTTCGCTTCCCCGCGCACATCCCACCCCACTCGCCCCAACACCCTCAGACGGAGCCTTTATTTATATTCGTCTTCGGTTTGCAGCGCAAAAGTCAAAAGTTTCGATTTATTGTTTTGATTGTTTGGCTGTGAGGTGGAAGTGAGCTGGAGCGGGAGGAGGAGCCCCGGCCCTTCAGGTGTGTCGTGGCTCGTCTCGCTTCTCGCGCTTTCCACTGGACAACACCCTCTTAAATATCGCGCCGTTCCGGGGAAAGCAAAGCAAAAAAAAGCGAGCAAATGTTTAGGCCAGCCTGTTTCCTTCGAGTACGCTGCACGTTGCAGTGATTTTGGTGGCCCCAAACCCGGCCCCCTATGGAGTACTGCAGGGATCGGGACCGGAAAGCGTTTGATCGACAGTCAGCACCTTTTTCCTACCCGGCGTGGTAGGCACTCTTCGCTGCGCTATTCGTTGGGGATCAATTCGTCAGTTTGACGTTTTTTCGTATTGCAATGTTGTAGTTTTTCGGTGGTTTTTCTTTCGTTGGAGGGGATAAAATATATTCGTGGCATGTTGTGGCATCATGTTCAGTGTGAAGATGTTTTGGCGTTGATTATGCGGATAGCTAACGAGAGGAGAAGTTTTGATTTGCCGAAACTAAAAACAATTTAAAAAAACATGAAAAATCTTATCAAAAATGCTTTTATTCATATTTTCTCCACTGCATTACTGCACTGGTAGTGATACATCTGATAAAACGCGTATCTAGCTTGAATGTTACTGGATGAGGTACAAATAAATGAGTCACACATATGCTAATGGTTAAAACAATATTAGGCTTATATTATTCAAGAGAAAAGTTATTAAATCAAACTCCACAAAAAGTAAGAGTAGAAAATGAAAAGATAAGCGGATAGTAAAAAATGGGAAATACTTAATTTAGTTCAGCAATATCAGAGTATTTCATTCATGATCTTTATAATGATCTTAACAAATATATTTCACTTGTTTTCTTTATTTTTGTTATCCTGCTGTTAGAGTAAGGAAAGCTTTCATTCAAGTCTTTTTCATATATTATCCCAACCAACAGGAAATTCATCTACAATAGAAAGACGGGACAACAAAAATTCTAACACGTTTTTGAAGTATTAATATTAAAATTTCTTTTTTAAATGTGATTGAAAAAACTTGAAAAATAAAATAAAAAATCTTAACATTGAGCCTCGCTGTAGGCAGTGGTTTTTAACTTACTTTGCATAAAGCACTAAAATAAGAGAAATTGTAAGGTTTTCTTGATATTTTCTACTCTTCTTTATACATATTTAAGAATGTGAAAGACAGGATGAAGGGTTTATATGTCAGTTTAGTATATTTCATATTAATATAATTAAATATATCTCTTATTAGATATCTACTGTTGTTTTGTTGTTTTCTCTTCTCATTTGAAGTTATAACAACCATCGTCATCGTGCCTGCTATTTCACGGCTTACTAGACTGATTTTGTACCCCCATAGACAATTAGTCAAACGTTTCAACTCTGATCGATCTGTTTTTCTTAGTTTTAGTAAATTTTCTTCCTAAAATATCGAAAATATTTGCTCAAAACTTGACGGCATATTTGTTTGCAATTATTTTATTGAAGCCTTAACACTGTTTGTGTTGAAATTTCCAATTGACGCCTTGCTTGTCAGGCCGTATGGTGCAAACATTAACAATTATCGATGGTTGCTAAGCGGTACGAGACTTTGAATCTAGTATATCACTGCTGACCTGTCAACATCATCGCATTGCAGAGGAAAAACTCACAGACTGGTTGGAGTTCTAGCCTGCCGGAAGGTGCAAAAACTATACCAGCGAGTCAACAAATCAGTTTGGTTGAGTATTTTCTTCTGAAAAATATAAAAAACAGCGTCGACACACTATTATGAAGAGCATTTTTTTCTGCCCGCGTGGATCTGCTTTAAACAAACAATTTTATAGCAGTGTTGGAGCAAAACAAAACCCTGCAACTAACCCTTGTTGTACTTCTGCCAAAAAAAGAAGAAAATTGACACCCGCTGAACACCAGCACTGACAGGTTGGTTTGTAGCAGTAGCCTGAGTGGTGATACGAGCAGTGTCATGCAAAAAACAATCGGTCGCTGTCCGGCGTTCTTGAAGCGGCGACGGCGCTTCGGAGTTTGGGAGGAATGGGGAAATATTTTGAATTATTTCTTGATGTGCCATGCATTTCGGGAGCGAGGTTATCAAACGATAGAAAGGTTAATTTCGACCGGACGGACTGGATGGGCTTGGGTGGGGTGGACTATCATCGAATTGGAAAATAAATTGCTGAAATCTAACAATAACAAACCCCATGCTGCTGTCTGTTGGCTCCCCTTGGGTCTGCCGGGTTTCGTGTATGTGTGTCCCGAAAGGCCCGAAAGGACCTTATCACTATGCATACCCCGGCGGTTGGAACGAACAGGGGCGCGCGAGTGCGCGTGCGGTGATTGGATGATTTTATTTCATTTTATTTCGCTACCCTGCGCTGGCCCATCGCTGGCTCGAAAACGACATGCAGGGCGGCATGCTGAAGATGCCAGGTCTGCTCCACAATGCGATAAAGCTATTTTGGACAGAAGTGCATTACGATCGGGCAGACCGTTTCACTGCGCTCAATAAAAGTACACAGAAGGGGTGGCCGGATGGAGAAGAAAAAGACACCACAATACCGATTCGATTGCGTTTTCCAAAGGTGCCGAAGAAAAGCAGAGCCACGGGGACACATAAAGCCACGTTTTCGGGAGAAAATCGAAACCCAAAAGACACACTCCAGCACAGGAACGTGAAATCGTGATGCAAAAACATTGCAACCGACCCACCCTCGGCCACCCTGCGAAGGGGTCATTCACCCCTCCCCTGGCTTGCCCTGGATGCATTTTTGGCCCGGCGCCCTCGACGAATGGGTGCGGGTGAAATCGACCAGAATAAAATATAAAATTTATTAAGTGATTTGATTGAAGAACAATAGAAGAGCTACGAGCAGCTCGAGCGAGTGGCAAACAAAGGGTTGAACGGTTGGCAATGGGCCGGGGGGGTGGAACGAAAATGATAATAGCGTGATGCTGCGACAACAATGGACATGTCAAATGAGTGTCCTTCGGTGTAGCGATTATTTATCACTGTTCGGTTAGTTCGCTCGAACGACTGAAATCGGACAAGTGCGTTGTGCTGGTTGCATTTCGTATTTTTCACAGTAGAAGTGTTCTTTTGTATGCTTTCATGTAATGGCTTTTTGGAACTCTATCCGCGGTTTTATGTTTGGATTTGCTTTATTTAATATTGAATTTATTTTGTATACGTTTTTTATTCATTTTGTTCGGAATAATTATTAGGTTTAATTTTATCAGTTATGTGTATGGCTGAGAGTTTAATACTCGTAATCAATATCCTTTTCATATAAGTATGCACTTTTTTGGGATTTCGCCTTTTATTTCGTTTTTCTTTTGTTTTTTGTTTTTCTTTCTTTTTTGTTATTCTTCTATTTTCATCTTCTAAAATAGTTTTATATCATGTGTTATCAACATTGTGAGTCTTATTTCTTTTCTTTTTCGTATACGTTTGATAGAACTGTTTTCGTATTGGTATGTTTTCTGTTTATGTTGTATTACTGTTGTTTATATTAATTGTTGTTAGATTATGAACAGATAGCTTTCAATCATTCTTTTTACTTATTTTGGCTTCATGTTTGTTGAAAGTTTTTTTTCATTTGCATTCATAAATGGTCCTAATAATATTTTTCATTTGATTGTCATCTCTTCATTGATTTTATATTATTTTCGTTGTACTTTCAATTGGTTTCAAGGTGTTTCTTGCGATTCTTTAATTGATTTTTGTATTGAAACATCTACTTTCATGTGTTTCTTGTCATTATCACTCTTCGTACTGCGATCATTACTATTTCTGTACAAAATATTTCAAAATCATGCCCATAATTTCATCAAAACTTTACGCTTGCTCATATCCTAATCGTGTGTGTCCATCGTTGGCAAACATTTTTTCTTCCAATCAACTCTATTTTTATCACACCCTGTTAAGGTTTGAAGGCAAACGGGGAGGAAAAAAAAACGACAATCGGCAAAAACAAAAACCCACCCGACAGCACAGTGCTCGCATTGTGTTGCCCGAAATTTCGACGTGACCTGAACCCATCACTTGCAAACACACAAACCGGCAGCACAGCCGACGTTTTTCGTGCCCGTTCGCTACGGGGGCCGTCCGTTTCTTTTCGGGGGGGCGGGCGCTTTTCTTCGCGACCCCGGATCCACGCATCCACGGCCGGAGGTGGTCGACACCGAATCGACGCAATCGAATCGAACCGGTCCCGAAAGACAGCCCCATTCCGCCGAACGTCAGTCGGGAACGAGACTATCGGGGCCACCGCCAGAGCGAGCGAGGTCTTTGACGTACGTGTGCGTGGGTGTGTGGGTGTTTGTGCTCTTACCCGGACCGTACAATTAATGCCCGAACGGACCCGGGTGGGTGGGTGGGTGTTGGTTGTCAGCTTCCAATAAACAAACAAGCCCGTGCTCAACGAGCGAACCACCACCCACCGAGTGCACTCAATTGGCGATGAATTATGGAGCAGCGGCGGCGCTTTTCATAAGCCACCGGGCGCGGAGCGGGGAATGGAAATGTAGGATAATATTCCCCCCCCCCCAATCGAGGTGTGTTTGTGTGTGTGTCGCTGCGGACAATGTTTGGAGCTCTTCATTCGGTATGCAGAGCGCGCGAGCCACATTTTAAAGCGTTTCCATTTGAATTTGACTCTCACCGAAAAAAGCGTTTCGCACGGACAAATCATCTATCTAGGTTAGGCAGACGTTTCTGTTTTTTTTTCTTTATTGCTCATTATTAAATTAACGATGAAAATCACTCCGCTTTCAATCAATTGGGAGCGTCAAAGCGAGGCAAAAACGAAAAACACAAACCCGCTGCGGATGATGGCTCTGCAGCTTTATTAAAGCGTCATCAGCGGGTCCGGCGTCTGTCCGCAATCGGGCGGCGGTGACTTTTCCTGACGCGGTGCCCGACGCCCCGAACCGGGTTAAACTCATCCGCTTGATTAACACTATTGTTGCCGGTGCAGCACAATCCCGGGGTTGATTTTATTGCGCCGCTCCGAATCGAAGCGACGGTCATGTCGCATGCCTCAGAATGGTCACCTAAATTGATCATAATCATCAATTCAATCGAAGGTGTGTGTGTGTGTGTGTGCGTGTGTGTGTGTGTGTGTGTGTGTGTGTGAGCGTGTGCTGCACCGACCCAGCGCTGATTAAGGTTATGGCTATGAAAATGAGCATCCCAGCGCCGCATCAAATTTGGGCTCCGCACCGGGCACCGAGTTTATCCCGATCGAGCCGGTGCAGCCGTGTGGGTGGGCGTAAGTGTGTGCACTTTAATTGACACAACCATAACCTCAATTTGTTTGTCAAATTAAAACATTAGCCAGTGTTTTTGCCCTCCCACCCACAGGCTGTGGTTTGTGGCTCCGTTTTTCGTGCCGGTGCCGACTTCGCTCGCCGGTTTCTTTGATTTCTCACGAGAGTTTTCTTGCGTTGATCGTTCTCTGTCTCTCTCTCACACACACACTCTCGCTCTGTGTCTGCGTTCGGTGGGAGCAGACCAATTGGATGCTGGTGCCCACTCCCACCAGGCAGGCAGGCACTGCAAACCACAGCAGCAGCAGCCGCATTATGCCGGGGCCGCGATGGCACATATTTTGCGCTTGCAGTTTGCATTCCGGCTCGCAAACCGACGGCCCTTTCCCTGGCGCGATTCCGTGCTAATTAATTTTAGTAGATTACATTCGACCGCATTTAGCGCAACGGTGTGGCAACGGTGGAACAGTGGCGGCACGAGACCGGCGGCACTAAATATAAGCACGCCGAGCTTCTTCTTCCACTTCTGGCCGATGCCGGCTTAGGGACTGAGTCGGGCACGGGGATACGCGAGCGAGGGATGAATTAAATGCCGTGCTGCTTCCACTGGTGCGACGCTGAACGTGGCAGGACGGTTCGGAAAGCGGTGCGAGTTCTTCGGAAGTGAATTTTGCACCGTATCTCACTCCCTTCGACGACGGGCGATGCTGGATTCCCTCGGTCTGGACCAAGGGAACTCCCATGATAATGGAATGCATCTCTGTTCGCAGCATCCCTTACGTCGGTTGCGTTTCGTTGCGTGCTCGGCCCCGGATGCGGAAGTGATTGGCAAATGGGTTCAAACGCTGTTTAATTGTTTATTTTTAATTTGTTATGCTAGAGTCGTAGGAATATGGTTAATGAAATATGATTGAAATATTTTATCATGTTTTGCCTGCTGTAGATTCTTTATTGATATTTATCATTATAATAAAACGTAGTAGAGGACATTACAGATGTTTTACTTTGTATATGATAGGCGTCCGGAAAACCTAACTTCATGGGATGAGTATGTAGAGCAGTCACCACAATCTTCGGATTTCTACTCGATCGAGCGGCAAGAGGTTCAAAGTTTGCAAATAACTTGTTACTACGGCTTTCATAACACATTACCTATGTAAATTACATACTTTTATGCTAATGCACACCAAAAGCAATGCAACGCGTATAACACAACACTCACTTGTCAGTTAAAAAAAAAACAATGAAACGATACGTGGTGAGCAATGTTGCATACTTTTAGGCGTAGTTGACTACGATTATGATCTAAGTGTGCATATTTTATTTATAAATACCAAAATGACGCATACTTAGATCTGTTTATGATGTAAGTAAGAGGACAGAAATGTAGATTTAATAAATTTTGAAAATGTATTTTAATTAATTATTCAAAAATCTGTTTTTATATAATTTATCATAGTTTTAAGGTATATTAAAAAATATATTTAAAAAAATTAAACATATAACGCCCAATATTTTTTAACATTTTCCCTCCATGAGTTTTATGTGTTAGAGTGATTATCTCTTCTTAAGCTCTTAAAGTCTCCTAACTTTAATTGAGTACAAAAAGAAGAAAAAAACACTCCCAAAAACACAACGCTTCATGCCACATTCTTGGCATTTGTCGCCCTGGACTCTCCTTCTACGAACTGAGCCTGGGACCTCTGCTTCCCGACCAGAAACGCGTCAACCCCAAAAACCACACATCCACAGCTCCACTGGGAAGAAAAACTCCAGACAGCGACGTAAATGTGCGGACCAAAGTACGAAAGTACGTCGCCACACCGTAGTGTTGGTATGTGACAGTGTGCAGACACCGAACACCACAGAATGTGCCCGAGATGGAAAAGAAACAAAGAGAGAGAGAGAGTTGGAAATAAAAACGAAGCGAAGCGGTTTTAAAGAAGGCACGGCGGCGGCGGCGGCGGCGGCGGCGGCGGCGGCGGTGGTAAAGTTTTCCAAATTGTGTAAATGCGATAAAGGGCACGATGGAGGCGCCCGTGACCATGTACGGGCCCGATACGAGAAGAACGGCCCAGAAAGCCAAAAGACGAACCTCGCCGGCCGGTCTTCATTTTGTGACCTAAAAATCTCCCAACTAACAAAAATAAAGCCCCCTCTTCTTCAATGTGGCGTTTGTAGAACCCCGGGCCGACTGTGGGGGATAATAAAGGCACACACGCTTCCTGCCGACGTGTCCAGACAATGGCGTCCGGTACAGCCCGTGGACAAAATATTACAATACTTAGCAGCAGACTTTAATTGCCGGATCGAGCCGGCCAGCTGCACGGGTGCATGTACCGGATCCGAAAAGCCCGCTTTAATGGGCGCTGTGGCGTTACAGTCCGGCTTACAACGCCCGCTTTTTGCACCATTAACGAACTGTTATCCTCTGCCGGATGCCGGATGAAACCAGTGGTTTTAATATTAACCTGTTTTTCTTCCCGTTTTGTTGGTTATTGCAGCAGCAAAAAAAAGCCCCAACGAGTTAAAGTCCACATAAGGCGGGTTATGAGTTGCAAGAAAAATAGTACACTCACACCCACGAACCCACACACACACACACATGGTGGGAGTGGGAAAATGGAAATTTATTCCAGCGGGTCCGTCCACGCCAGCAACACACGACGGCGAAATGCGAAAAGCGAGGTTCAAAAGTTGAATGAAAAGTGTGAAAAATTAATCCTCGGGATAGATAATTTATGGTTCCTGGCGTCGTCACACGGCCGTCCTCGTCGTTGTCCCCGGGCGCCGTGGACCCGGAGCCCCGATCGTGTTGGCGCTTTTGTGCAAATTAAGTTTCTGCTGCCTTCTACGCTTCCGCCGTTTCGATTGCGTTTGCGGCCCAGCCGGGCTTGGGCGTGGGGACAGTAGAATTTAGCATCACGCCGATATCATCTAATTCTGCTGCGGAGATGGCACGGGCTACGGGTGTCCGGGAAAAATCCGACGCCAAAGTCGCCCCACCTTCCGGCGAGCAAGCGCGGCGTGAGATGGAACGGGAGCCACGATTTATGGGCAACTTTTGTTAATAGGCTCGGAAGAATTTAAATCAGATACTTACTGACAGTCACGAGCAGACACACGGCACACGTGCTGCCGGGGTCGTGCAAGCCGCCGCTTAAAGAGCACAGACACACATTAAACGCACTCACTAGCCCCGCACACAGTCAGGCCGCTTTAAAGCCTATCGTTTACCCTGGTACAGGCAGGCTCTTGTCACATTTCACGCTGCAAAAAGTATTACAACATATCAATCACGTTGAATATTGGAACGAGATTTTCCGGGTTCGCCCCCAACACCCGCATGGGTGTGTGAGTGCTTCTAGCCAACAACACAAAAAAAGAGCGGAGAAAAAGAGAAAAACGCCCGTAATAGACCGACACGACGACCCACATGGTGCGCATGATAAGGCAGCTTCCAATCCATGCCGCATACATGCGTCCTACGTGTGCGGCCCCATGATTGATTGATTAATTTGGATATCACATTTTTCACATTTTCCACCGATTTTTCTACCTCGAGGCACACACACACCATTGGCGCTCGCGGTCAGTTACGGACGTGTAGCCCGTGTATCCTTTTGTGCTGAAAAGCTTCCATCATTCGGTGATTTGTGTGAGTGAGCCTGTGTGCGGAGGTACAAAAGAAGAGCCCGGGTTGCGGTGACCTCGATCGATTAGGATACTATCTCGGTGCCATTAGGAGCGGGATTCTTTTCTCTTTTTTTTAGCCGTAATCTTATCTTTCGCTAGTTCGCTAGCCGTGCCGATTCCGTGGCCTGTTCCGGTCGGGAATGGCATTCTCACAACGTACTCAATTATCAGATCGCTTCCGATCGATGGCGGACATTCGGACATTGTTGTTCCATGCCTTACATGGCCGGCTTGTCATTGCGGAAAGCTTTAGGCACACGGCGTGTTGTGTTTGGAGCTAGTAGGAGAAAAAACTCACCGGAAATGCGGCATTACATGCTTCGATTCCGTGCGCACTGAGCGTTTTCCGAGCGAAGATGGTGCCCACCGAAACCGGACCGACGAAACCGGGCAAGATATGGTGATAATCGATGTCGCCCGGTCGGTTCCCGGGAATGTCAACGCAAGGCGCACGGCGCGGTGATTGATTTGGAAGTTCTTGCATGGGGTTACGGCACGGGGAGTGTAAAGAAGCTGCCTTTGAATATCGAGAAAGAGAGAGCGGGAGAGAGAGCAAATTGCCGTGAAGCAATCCCCGGGAAAGGAATTTGCCAGCCCGAGATTGAGGTGATACCGGGAAAAAATCGCTGTAAATTCGATGGAATCCAGTAGCTACAGTAGATCGTTTCGTAGATCTGGCCGCCGATAGTGAGCACTGCGGGAGGGAACACAGGAATTTGCGTCTGATTTCCAATGATCCAATGACATGTGGAATCGAGACAGCGAGTCCTCCTCCCACCGTGACAGTTGTCAATCGTGACGGGATGAGCGATCTGCATTTCAAGGAACCTGGATCCGGTTTCATATTTAAACATTTATGGGATTCTGCTTCAGGATGCTTACTGCCTTCCACAGTAGAGGTACTTGTGAAAGGCAGAATCGAAGGCGAAATCGTTTCCATCAATTCAAGTGGGCTTTAAAATGCTTTTTAATTTCATTGAATATTTGTACTACGCTATGCCCCAAATATGAGCCTTCTAAGCTGCAAACTTCACTAAAAATAAGTACGTATGAGCGCCAAAAAGTATGCAATTCGCTCTACAAAACCTGTTATCTTCCAGTTTAACCTGAGTCTAGCCGTAAGAAAGCTTGGAATGCGAGCATTCCGTTCTCCTTGACTTAAACGAAAGCTAGCACATTAATTAAAAGCAGCTTAACCCAACTTATCAGTGGGATAAGATTGATGCAAAGAGTTTATCGAGGAACTGCATAAACCATGCAATATTGTCTTCTAATAGACTAGAACCTCTTTTGTTACTGACAATGATGATGTTAATTTGGTGTTATTTTCTCGCTAATTACACTTTCGTAGAGTTTACAGTAAGGAACGAAAAGATTAATTATGTGTTACACGAGTCACAATTCGTTGGGAGATTCTCGGCGCAGAAGTCCCCAAAATGACATCGCCGGGTAAACGGTAGGACCACTTTGCTCACGTCCGGCGCTTCTTATCGGCGCTTATAGGCAATAACAGCCAAATTGTGCGCCCATTCGTGTTCGAACTCAAAAGCGACCATCGGAACGGTGGGTGCTTCAAATTACTTCGCCTTCGCTGCAGATCAAGTGGCAAGCGCAAAACCTTCTCTGCGTCTTCTCGTGGGTCAATCGTTCGAAAAGTCTCTCCTTCCCTCCGGACCGACTCTTCAAACAACCGACTCCATCCGGGAGTGCCGTCTTCAGCACAACTTTAAATTAATTACACTACTTTATGCTTACGAACACTTACAACTCGGCTTTAATTAGCTCCTTCAAACAATTACCGTCGCTTCGTTTGTGCCGAACGAGACGACCGAGGTCGGGGAAAAGTTTGCATCAAGATTTTCCCGCTCGCTCGCGGAGCCCAGAGTGGGTCGGACGTCGAACTACTCCGGAAGATAATATTTAAATTCAGGCAATGGGTGTTTTGCGCGCGCTGGCCGACTTTCGCCCGCCCGCGTATCGGGCCGGAGGGAGATGAGTGTGATGAGGTGTGTCGTAAGCAGCCTAGGTGCCAAGGTGCCCGCGCAAGGTGAAAAGTTTTGTTTAACAAAAGCAAAGCGAAACTCGGAAAAACTTACCATTAGCAGGATCAGGTGCATTACGTGCGGGCTCCACTGCGAAAGCAACACCGCGGGTACGATAACGCATCGTGGGTTCAATAAAATGAACACGTTTAAATTCGCCCAATTAAAGACATTAAAAGCCACAATTTCGGTTTCGCACGCGGTGTGCAGAATGGGCGCACATTCTTATCGCATCATTACGCTAATCTTGAGCGCCGAAAGCCGCAACCGTTCGTCGCTGGGAGCAGCAGCAGCTCGAACGCAATTGTAACGATGCCTCCACGTCTGTCAGCGCGTTGTGCCGCGTTCAAGTTTGTGTCGACTCGTGTGGAGGCTCGGTTTTGTCCTCGCCGTTCGTTAATCAGGTGTACTTTTGGATCACGACGAGCGCAAATGTGTGGCTGTGTTCGATTGGACTGCATCGATGGCATGCAGTGCTTCGCAAGTACTTGCCGCACAGAAGGTTAATATACCTTCAGATTTTTTTTTAATTTTTTTTATATTTCTAACTTATTCTATTTTACGAAATCTATATCGTAATCATATTGTAAATGATTAATTTCGCCACAAAATACAAAAAATCACTTTGTTTGTCTTACAGCTTCATAGACATTGCGATAAGAAACAAACAATCCCTCTCCAGATGTTTACTCATATTTTCAAGTTCAAATTCAATCTCGTTTAACATACAATTGAAATGAAGTATTAATGTTTTGTCAAATTTTCTAGTAACATTTTTATGTGTATTGAAATTTTTGAATTTTTCATGATTAGTTTATAAGATAAAATGTTTATACATATTTTTTACTGACCTTGTTTATTATGTAGTGCACCATTTCGCCAAGACATTTTATATAAACCGTGAGCCATGCTCATGGCCTACTTTGAGGTTGATTTTGAACCAAAAATGTTGAAATGCCTTCTACGCCAATACGTTAGTCAATTTTATAATTTTATAACTTTATTGCAAACTGCAATTAATTCCACATCATTTTTCGATATTTGCATCTCCGAACATCGATACACACACCGCACCATGAGAAGCTCTGTAAAAGGACGTTTAAAGCCGTATTTATCACTGCGTGTAGTTCGTAGTGAATCAAAGTGCACGCCAGCTCCACCGAAGCCCGTAAGAACCTCTGATGGCAGCTGAAAAGCTGAAAACTTTTCCAATTAACTTTCATTCAAATCACTTTTCCCTCTCATTACACCGAACGAACGGCCACCATTTACGCTCGCACACACACACACACACACAAGCCGATCCGCATGGCTCGTTTTGGGCCGGTTTTTCATTCTCTCACCTCGGTGCAATACACACATCGCACGAATGAGGTAGTGATTTGTTTTTCCTTCTTTTTTCTCTCTTTCTCTCTCACTCTCTCCATCGTCACCTGTGTGTGACCTGCTCTGACTGATGGGTCGGTCCGTGCAGAGGGTGTGCATAAACATTATACACCTTACCACGTTCATTAGTCGCACGATCGGCGCCGGAGGTTTCGCGAGCGTGGTTTGCGAGCGTGCGAACACACGTGACGGGGAAAAGTGCAATTTTCACCTTCGACACACGTCACCGTGAACGTGACGTGGTTGGCAGCGGTTAGGGGGATGCGGAGTTGCGTGTAGGGTGAGAGAGAGAGAGAGATAGAGGGAGTAGATGGAGGTAGGGAAAACCGTGCGGCCTGGGGGAAAGAAAACTTTTGCGAATAATGCTCCACCCTTGCCGGTAGGATCGGCATCGGGTCCTGGAGGAGGATGTTTTTATTACTCCAGAGCAAGTAAGAGTATCTGTATGATCGGGTGTACTGTACTTTACACGTAAGGCGTATTTTCGGAGTCGGGAACTGTTGGGTGTTGGAATTTTTCATATCCTACTCGCGAGTACTCTGAATATCCTGCGTCCTGTGCCAGGCTGATACAATGGGTTTTTGTGTTCGTTTTCTTGGATATTGGAACTACCGGTAGTACCTGTTGCATTCGACGCGCGAAACAATTCCAATAAACAGAAACTTATTGTCGGCAAAAATGTCATGATATCGGTGCGAGATCACACTAACCTAGACATGTTTCCCATCAGGCGCTATCCGGACCAGAGATGCACCAGAGATTCGTTCCGACGACGATTCGCCGATAAAGACGATACCACACGAGAGGTCAAAGGTGAAAGAATTGCAATTAATCGCCACTCGTCAACCCGGTAATGGGGCACGCGTACGTTGTCCTGCGTCAAGTTGTCCGCTGAACGAGCGTACAACCGGCACCGCAGAGAGAGAGAGATAGAGCTGTGAGCTTTTACCGATTTTTCTTACCACTGCAGTTCTTGCTGCAATTTTGTCTCATCCATCACCTAAATCCCCGGCAAGGGTAGATGAAGCTGGAACCGTGCGACTGACCCTACTGTCTGGAAGCGGGAGTTCCGGGAGTTCTGGGCCGCAACTAATGAACCCATTCGCCGCACCGTTCGCCCGGCGGATGTGTCGCACTGGATTGGATTGGCGGATCGTCCTGCAGCGTGTCGTGCGTTCATTAGCGTGACAGAGCACTCCCGGGGATGACGTGCATAATTCCTGATGCTGCTAATGTCGATCGTAACCAAGAGGAGCAGTGCCGCTGGATGCATGCTTCCGGTCAACTGTGAAATGAAGTGTTTCATTCTTCCGAACGATTCTCTTCAGTTTACTTAAGGACAGCCTTAAGTGTGGACGTTTTTCAAACTATCAGTTATAGGAAGATTTCTAGAACTTACTTTGTGTGAAGTTTGCAAACATTTTCTAGACACTTCAGCTCTCAAATGTTGTACATCTTTTAGACCGAGAGAGAAGTCTGTAGCCAACATCGCGATACACATTGCACCGTAGCGACCATCAAATTTAATTAGTTTAATTATGATAATGTCCACCGATAGGATCATAATCAGACCGAATGCCTTCGCCGATAGCCCGCGCACTGGCCCGATCCGACGTTTGGCTCCTTATTGCCCCGAAGAAACGGCAGTGGCGGGAGCGACGGCTAATAGGACAAGGAATTGGGCTTTATGCAGCATGGGACGAGCGACCGTCCATTGCTCTTCATTTTGCACCGATGGAGATGCATACGGCTGCGGGCGGAGAACACACGGTGGGTGGTGTTCCGGCCGTGTCGTTAGCAGCCGTGCCTAACAGCCATGTTTATGGTTGACTGCATCACCCCGCACGTGAACGGGGCTTCTCGAGCTAGACGGGCCCGAATTGCGGGCTGCGAACGGCTATAACTAACCCCGTGCACTTGCATCGGACGCTTTTGACAGGGTCACCTACCGCTCCGGGGTGGTTTGAGGTGGCTCCAATAAATAGTTCCCCAGAGCTAGACACTGAGACAGGAATACTTTGACCAACGAAAAACAAAAAAAAAAGAGAAGAGAAATAGTATACCGAAAAGGTGAGATAGGTGACTTACTACTGAAGGAAAGCTTTACTGTAAGATTCCGAGCAAAGCGTTTCTCTCCGAGGTCGTTAAGGGTTAGAATTTCCGACATGTGAACCAGTTCTCGGTAATTTGCATGAAAGATCGAGCTGACACTGCCGGTCGAAGTGCACGAGTGCAGCGGATAGTTAATATCACTAATAAAGAAACTTCATTGAACCCGAAAGCAACAGGAAAGGATGATAAGTATGAGCTGGGCTGGAGCTCCCAATGTATCCAGCCATCCTTTCCAGCCGCTTCTTTCGATCAGCAACATCTGCACTCCTCAATACAACCCGGGAGTCTCGTCCCGTCATGGTCGTCACAATGTCCCGAACACGGGATGTGCCGGGTGTATGACAACGCCGTACCGGGACGTTTACTACCAGCCAGCACGGCTGCTTAATGATGCAAGACGGGGGGATGTATTTTTTTCTCGAGCTAAAGGTTTGGGAAAATCGGCATGTGGTGGGTGCTTCGGCGTTTTCGGATGACGGTTTTTTGAGGTTTCCTCCGATCCGTGTACGCGCCGGGCGACCGAAGAATCGATGAAAATGGCGCAAGCAAGATAGCAAATTTCAATCGTGGAATATATGCGGCCAAGATACGGCGCCTGGTAGAGTAAACATTGTTTTTGAGGGAAAAATGCGGACGGGCGCATTGCTGGTGTTTTGCTAGGCTAAATAACATACACACGGCCACGACATGGTTTGGTGATAAACTACCGACCGTACATCTTTCGGACGTGCTTTTTTTTCCTTTCGTTTCCACAAGAATCTCGCTTCGTTCAAGGAAGGGTTCGAAATACTTTCACGGTCTTACGCTTAGAACGCTGTTTGTTTTGCCTTGATTTTCATAAGCAATCAGCCAGCCACTGTTTCTGTGAACTATTTATTTTACGTTAAGATTGTTCCGGAGATGAAGGTAGCTATGAATATGTTAAGTCTCCAAATGGACACGCATGATGAAAGGGATGCTTGCGTAATGCATTTGAAGCTGCGTATTTCGCATTTTTAAACTGCTTTGTGCCACATTGTATCGCTCATCTTTAAGTTAGGGTTGAGTTCAAGCAAACTAACCCCAACCGGCTTTAACTAGCTCTTGTAACACTTTCTAGTGCTAGTCATTCAACTCAATTGAAAACGAACAAAAAAACACTTGCATGTGTCTGTGGGAGAGAAAAGCCCACACAATGTACATATCAACAGTGGAAATGGAAAACGATCGCTCACTGCAACCGGCCATAGGCAGCGGTCCTGGCCTGCCAGCCGGGTGAAAAATTCAATTTAAATTCTCTCGTTGCGTTTAATCTATCCCACACACACACACATGCAGTAAAAGGCCTGACGCCTTTTCGGTGCCGTGTGGTGGCCGTACTGGCCGTAGAAGTATCGATTTCTACTTGATCATGCCACCGGACACGGGCGGGGAAGTTAATGGAACTTGGTCAACAGTGGGATTTTCTCGCTCTCTCTTTTGTTTGATTGTCAGCCATATTCAAGTGCATTCAGAGCACAAAGTTGAAGCATTCAAATGCACTTTAGGAGTGAGTTAAATATAGACGACCGTGGTGGAGCGATGTTGCTGCTGTTGCGCAGATTTATTAAGGCTTGTACACATGATTCTTTTGATTAGTTTAGATGAGTTAACATTTGATAAACATTTTGAGCTGTTATTAGTCCAGTGTTATCTATGTTTTGAGATAAACATTGATTCCGGATGATCAAATCTCAGAATGATGGATGTTTTTGATTTCCGGAGATAGTGAACAGATTGGAAACTTTGCACAGTAAGAAAATATACACAACCATGCAGAGTACATTTTTGGAACACGACCTGAAAACTTTGGTATAAGAACATAACTTGTTATATTGCAAACATTCAGTCCTTTCTTCAATATGTATTTCTATTTTTAATTAATTGTGCCGCTACCAACCACACAGACTTTGTGGCACATACTGTCACGATCCTGTTCGCAATACCTTTTTCGTCTTCTTCGTGCTCGAGAAATGGAACGACGAATCCGGAAGGGAAAGTGAGATAATTGAACGAAAGCTTGGGCTTATCATTTTCCAAAATCGAGAGCCCCCGCTTACGCGTATTTAAAGTGGAGTGTCATCTTTAAAACTAGCCCCTCCCGTTAGCTTCGCAATCGTACGATGATCCTCGGTTTCAGCGCCATCAAACCGAAGGAAAGTAACAGAGCGGTAGCAATGCAAGCGAAACGCGAAACCTGTCTGTATGTGTGTGTGTGTGTGTGGCAAAGGAAGAGAAAATTGCTGACGCAAAGTAACACAAAACACAATATCCTACGAGAAGGTTGCAGCGAGGCGAAATGAGTTTTCTCA
>KB672490.1:12617245-12666382 GCA_000349145.1 Anopheles dirus
CGGCCGATTCACTGTCACTACGTCGTTTAGTGTGTGTGTGTGTGTTTTTGTGTCGTTGGTGGCAACGCAGGGCAGGGGTAAAAGTTCGTATGTGGAAATTTGCCGCGTCCATCTGTTACAGCTCCACCAGCTGGATGAAACGATGAAAAAAGAGAGTTTCGTTCCGTTTTTTTTTGTTTTCATCCAGCCCGTTAGAACCAGCTAGTTTAGCTCGCACAGCGCCATCAGAGAGATCTCGGTCGGATGTGCCAATTTTTCGAAAATGAATGAACGGTTTTCCCTCAAAATAATTGGGGGTTGAAACTTAAAAATTCATTACGTACTCCGTTGGGTTCAAATGAAGAAGGTATTATGTATGTAGCAAGGTAGATTTCAAACATCATCATCAATCTACAGCTTAGATATGATTAAATTGGGATAATCCTTACGTTCGATCCTTCAGCCCATAATTTCATGTATACTTAATTGAAGTGAATGAGATAGAACCAAGAAAATATAACTTTTATGATGAGGTAAAACAAATGTGGAATAATGTATATACAAGTGCCATAAATTTAAGGTGAAACAGCGATGTTGCGCCTACAAGTATGCCACACAGCATAACACCAACTCCTGATCAGCACTTTATTAGCAACTTCAATACACATTACTCATACAACAACAACAAAATAAAACAGAAACTACCTTATTAAGGTAAGATTGATGACTGATCTACATATGTCAGGCTATAAATTTAACAAGAATAACAAAACTAAAACTAAAACATCAGCAATATCAGAAAGGGAGCCGGTTTGCTTCCGCTCTTATCAGTACATCCAACCAACTCGAGAGGAGGTGCAATAAGACCTCATTGTAACGTCGTCGTCAGATGACAGGCAGAGCACGCTTTTCCACTTCCGAGCAATCCAAGTTGCCCGGGGAGACCCGCTCCAGCGAAAGCGGTTTGCTAATCAACAAGCGTCGAGCAAAACCATCTCGAGTGGTGCGAAATGAAACGAATCCGTACGTTCCGGTGGTGTGGGTAAGTCTTTGAATAACACTTATTTACATGCATGGCCAACCGGGCGTTTCGTTCGTTTCGGGCGGGAGGAAATCCTGCTGCGCTCGGCTGCGATGTGTTTGCGGCTCGGCTTCGGTGCACCACGGGCGTGTATGTAAATTTCACATATCAATTTCAAAACTTTATAACTTTATAGTTATCTTTAACTTTGCCGTCCTGCTCGGTTACACGCTCTCTCTCTCTCTCTCTCTCACACACACACACACAGACACAGGATTGTTTTGTCTCGGTCGGATGTACGGGGGAAAAAAGGCACAGCAGGGAAGCTACGAAAATGGCGAAAGCGTTCCACACGCTTCCCAGCAGCCCACGGTTGCCATGGTTGCGATTTTGGGGCCGGTTTTCGGTCAGCACACATACCGCTTTCACACACAACCGTTCGGACGTCCCGTGAAGCGCTCATGAATATCGCAACAATATGTGATAAGGATAAGGATGATTATTCTAATGATAATTTCCTGGCCCCTGGTTGGGTTAGACGATGCTTTGGCTTTTTTTTTGTTTGGAGGCCAGAGTTCAGATAATCGAGGAGAAAAAAAAACCGAAATCATTGTCGATGCCGAACGTAACCGAAAATCGTGCGACGGCGGTCACCTAGCTTTCGTTCCTGCTCCGAAAGCGTACTCCACAGCCCAGCTTAGCGAAGGATGAACGGTTTTGTTTGGTGTTTTGCGAAGATGTGTTTGCCGGCAAACACTGTGAATGTTATTATACGAAACTTTCGGACATCGGTCCCATTATTGCACGGAGATAAAATTGGCATTTTTCGGAGCGGTGTGGAGAAAACAGCCCAACCATAATAGAAAGTGATACTGCGGTGAGCCAGGTGCACGGGTAGCCATGTTTTGTTGGATGTTGCACGAAAAACCCAACCGGGTGCGAACGAGAGTGTGATAAATATCGTTATCCATCTTGCGGGATTTTCGTCGCTCATCATTTCGCCTCGCCGGCCGGATAGTTCGCAACGCCGAGGCGTCTCGCAAACTTCACCGAGCTCGCCTGCTACCCGTCGTAGGTGTGGCCGAAGCAAGAAAAGCCAACCTGGCGCACCGCAGTGTCACTTTCTTTCTTTCGACACGGATTCCTAGCCACTACCAGCCAAGGAGCTACTGATTTGCATACTGATTTTTATCATATTCAAATTCATTCATTCAATTTGTAGCCTGTGTGTGTGTGCGCGCCTGCGTGCGCTCTCTCTCTCTCTCTCGCTCGTTCGTCCTCGTGAGGTGTGAGACGAAAAACCGCAACATTTCTTCACAGTACGAAACGGAAAGGCCGGCGTTTGCACGTCCGTAGATGGGGATAATGATAGCCCGCCTCTCCGAGCCACCAGGACGAATGGGGGGGATAGTTTTTCCTTCGCCATGCCAGTGATACCGACACGCAGATAACCGAGACAAGTTTTGTCTCGTCACTTCTGGGGAGCGCGTTTACGCGCTCTGCCTGGATGCGACATAAATCAAAAATGCAAAAATTGCGACGACGGATTGTGACGACTGGTACCGCATTTTGGATCATTTCATGTAGGAGAGAGTGATGCCGCTATCAGATCTGGCTGTATTAATGAACCGGGCAGCAATCGGCCGTGAACCAAAGCCAGCGGCTTATTATTTCGATTGGTGGTGATGTTTTCTGTGCGTGTTTTTTTTTATTGTCAGTGCGGTTTGAAGGCACTCGCGAGCGAACAGTTTCCGGTTCTAACCTCACCGGACAGCAGATCAGGGCGGGGTGCGATTTTAACAAATGCCATAATTCTCTATCCGCTCTATCGGGCGAGAATCTAAACGACAAAGTTATGCTAATTCAATTAACACACATGTGCACAGGCGTTTTTGGAGGAAGAGCCCGGGAAGAGCGCGTGCTATCTGGACCGATTGCCTCCCTACTTCAAGCTACAAACCGCAGAGGCACCATAAACCCAATTGGCACAATTGTTTTAAATGCATTAACTCACCGTGCCACCGTGACATTTATCATCGTATGAAATACACCGATAGCGGGCACCACCAACCCGTGAATATGGCCGTTCGCTCGGAACAAGGATATAAGGGCCCAGGGTAGTGAGGATTATAAAAAGGAGCACGTAAAAAAAGTAATATGCCCACGAAATAAAAGAAGACCGTAGGCCTCGGTCGGTTCTGTTTAGGTCTGACGGGTGCCTTCGTAAACATTGAAATTAAAATGTAAATGACTTTGTTATTGCTAAACAAATTTTAAACGCACACACACACAAACACACACACTTAGGGCTTGGATGGGATAATTCAACGCACACGAGGGCGAGCAGAACGTAACGCAAACACCCTTAAACCGGATGGTTCAAACAAGTTGACCCACAACGAACGTTGATTTAATAGTGCTTTTTCCGGGTGAGTGCAACTCGGGGAATGAAAACACACACAAACAGACAAAAAAACACCGGGTTTTGATTTTTAAGTGGGCTACTGCTTAGTGTGCAGCCTAACCACAGTGCCGCAGTGCGATTGGGGCAGGGAAAATACATAAAACGAAATAGATAGCAGCAATTACGATGCCTCCCGATGATTGAGGTTATGTCACACCGTCCGCTAATGGTTTCTGTTGCATTTTGCACTAACGATTTCGCGTTGAACAACGCGTCGGCCCCTGCAAAACAACCCCCCGCGGTCGACCTGTCGTTCGACGAGCTGTCAAACGAAAATTGACAGTTTGCACAGTGCGCGCCCGCTGTCACACACGGTGTGCATAGTAAACAAAGTAGTCGCCGGCGCCCGAATGTGATTAATTTGTCAATCACATCACACCCGATCACACACCCGTGCCACCCGTGTGTTTGTGTTTGTGTAGAGTGTTGTTGCTGGCGCTGATTCCGTGTCGTGGGTTTGAAAGCGCGGGTCAGAGATAGTTCCTTCTGTGTCACACTGGTTTCGGTGCTGTATTATTTGTGCACATGTCAATCGTTGTGCCACTTCTCGTCTGCTGGTTTGTTTCTCCGGGGCTTAGGTAAAGAAGAGGGTGCGAAGATGTAGCAGAACGTGAGTTGATCCTTGAGTTGCGCTTGTGACGACGAAGGTAAGAATTTATGTCGGCGACCTTCCTCTCTCCATCGAACCGTCGCTGGATTATGGATGCAGCAGGCATCGCGAAGTGCATCCGAGTGACGTGGGTGTAACGATGTAATCGGGACGTGCGGGCAGATTCAAGGTGCATTAAGGAGGCCTCGGCCTCCCGTACGCCATCGCGCACGATCGCGCACTGTTGACAGAGGAGAGCGACAAAACGAACGGAAAATCTTTCCCGTCATCTCGAAGGACCTCGGGCTGGTCGCTTTGCATACGCCGCGCTTATTACACGGTACGTCCGACCGTCCGAAAGAATGGCTTTCACTGGATGCCGCAGTCGCTTTTCCATCATACGGTTCGATTGGTGCGGTTGGCTTTTTTTGTGCTGCCCGAATCGATCGGGCAGGGGAATCAAATTGATGAGCAGATGATGACAAAGTCGAACTTGCCGCACTGTGGCGAAGGTAACTGACCTGCGACCACAGAAAGCTGCCATTCCAAACGTGCGGACAATGGAAACCCGGCCCAGGACGGCCACGGTGCCGACGATTCGGATCGCCAATTTATGGTCGAATGGAAATTTGCATACCACAGCTTCCCAGCGTCCCGTCCAGCGAACCCAATGGGAATGATCTGTTTTTTGTCTTACTCTTCCAGCTCACCTTTGCCAGTCGGATGACTTTTGCGAGTGTTTCGTACCGGAGCAAAAAAAAAACAAAGTGGCGAAGGAACGTCGCAACGTGGTGATGATAAAAAATCGTCATATGACTCGGATGCCGTGGTGTGCCGATCAGGTGGAACCATAAATTCATTCCAGAATTTTACGATCCTTTATGGGTGGGTTTCAGTGGGGTGGGAATCGCCGGCGAGATGAGTCGTTCCGTTTGATTTGCCATTCGGAACTGCCATTTGTCTGACGCGGTCGTTCGCGGTGTAAGTTTCAGCTTTAACAGCGTGGATAATCTTAATGGATGTTGCAAGGATGCGACAAGCGCCGATAGCAAATGGGAAAAATTGAAGACTTCAATAGTTCGCGCTCGCAATCGTCGTTCTCTTCGAGGGATTACGCGTTGCAGGAGCTAGTCTTTGCTGGGCGACATCGATGAAAAGTGGTCGGCTCAATGTCGGGAGATAGGTTGGAAAAATCGTCGTGTAAACATATTAATCATGACGAGGTTCAGCAACTGGAAGACAAAGGGATGTTTTACATTCGGATATGCAAGTACAAAGTTGTTGGGAATAAAGCATTTACTGGTGAATTAAAATAGTGTATTTTGAGCAAAATATTAGGAACAAGATGTTCAAACTGAACCATTGATTAATTATGAAAGTAATTTGTCACGCCATTTGCATACCTTTGGGGTGTTTTTCTACCCTGACGCACAGTGAGCTATCTAATCTATAAAACCATATCTTTTACTATGCCAAGAAGAGTTTCCAACTGAACTCTTTTCCGGAGAAAATGGCAAAACTGCTAAAAAAAAGCGTGAATTAATTTGTGATAAAGCGTAGTGCTGTAGTTTTGTAGTGCGAATTGCATACTTCTTGCGGAAAAACATACTCTATCAGCCTCAAAGTGTGAATTTTTCGCTTAAAACGCTGCTTGTTCAGTCTTAATAATGTTTTCCGGATGGGTTTGTTTCCTGAGACCAATTCAGCAACCGTAAGGTACCAGAATTGCATACTTTCAGGCTGATATAGTAAATCTGTTCTTTACAGAGTGCAGTGTGTACTACACCAAAGCCTTAATGATGCTTTGATGATAAGGACGTTCATTACTTTAAGATGGAAATGAGTTCCTGAAGAGCGTTGTAGTTGTATTGTTGTCTCTCAAATCGCATACGTTAAAACTATTTGAACAACTAACGCCAGAAAGTATGCAATTTCAACGGTGTTGATCTTATTGCTTAATTTCCAAAGTGTAAATGGTTTTTCCGTACCTTTTCTTTCCAAATGCAATCATTCCCACTTTATTGTAAATGAGCACAAGCGAATACGCGTTCCTTTTTATCCCTTCATAAATGTATTTGAATATTTTACCCTGCTTCACTGCAAGCCCTCGCTACCTTCCCCTAGTGCAAGAACCATCGTTGGTAGCGCTAAAACAGTATCGAGCGTCGAACGGAATCTTTAGTTTGCATCCGACCGATCCGTTTCAACCGTTTGACAGCGCGGTCGCCTGCAATCAGCCCGAAAACATCCTCTGCACCGCAAAGCCAACCAGTGCAGACCCAATTTGTCGTTCGTTAAAACATTTTTCTCATCTCCGGTTGGGAGAGAGAAAAAAGCACACACACACACCCGGATAAAACCTACCATGCTCACATGCACACACACACATACATAAACCGCATTCGGTAGCCGTATTCGATTAAATTAAATCATTTGAATATTTTAATCATTTTGCGAACGGATCGGATCGGTTGGTGGTTCGGCAATGCAGCACATCATGCAGCACACCGGTCGGGCACACCGGGCGCGTTCGGGCTTGACATTCGCGGACGAAACCGGTGTCGAAGGAGTGAGCCACCCGTGAAGCACACGGAATATAAAAAAGCGGCGTCTTGCCCGTTGCTTGCAGGCGAGATTCTGTGACGATCCCGGAAAAGTTTCCTTCGTTAGGGACGCCCGGGCAAGACGCCGCTCGCTCGCTCGCCCGTTGTTCTCGTTAGAATTATGCGACCGGCGGCGGCGAATGGTACGAGGCGAAGCATTTTCCATACCATCTGCGAAAATCACATATTTGCCGAGGGGAAAAACGAATGAGCCGTTCCGGAACGCGTGTGTGAGTGTGTGTGAGTAGGCGAATAGGCGAAAGGAGCAGCGTCTTAGACGGCCATGAAAACGGGTTCCACCCGGCCGATGCTGCTGTCATCCTCATCGCGTCGGCGGTATTGAGCGCTTGAGCGATTGAAGTGCTCTCCCGCCTCCCCTTGAACCGCGGTTCAGCATTTGTTGCAGCATGTTCTCCCACTTCCCGTAATCCTTTCGCCGGTGGTTCTACCCCGTTGGTAAAACAAGCGGTGGCTCCAGGGCCGGCGCTTAGCAAGAAAAACGAACGAAGCGCGTACGAAGCGGGTGTTCTAAACGAACTTTAGACTTCCACCGCTTTCGGGATCATCATTTCGACAACCCGCGGGGCCTCGTTTGACGGCGCTCGTGTGTGTGTGCGTGTCTTCCTTGTGAAGACGCTCCACCTCAAGATGACATGTGTTCACACAGTCTCCGGGCCCGGGACACGGCGGAACCAGCGGCCCGCTGTTCTGGGTGGTGGCTTTTTTCCGCATGCTCAATTTCTGAAGATCTCTTCGCCGCTCCGAACGACCGAACGACAACCGTCTGGAAAAGTAGCGTTTTCATTCAGCGTGCAGCTGGAAAGCGGAGCCGGGATGGGGCGGATGGGGATGGTGGCGAAACGAGGCTCGGAATTCGATTGAGTGCGCCGAACGGGAAACCGAACGGATGGGAAAATGTTTAAGTTTATTGATATCGCTGAAAAGATTATGCGAATAAACGTTGATATGGGTCGCCTTTTTTTTTTGCGCGCAGGGAAAATTGTGTGCGAACACAGCAGGCCGGTGGCCGTCGAAGAAGCGTTCCGTGGGTGGGGTGGGAAGGATCGTTCGCTCGTTGCGAAAGGATTGCGATTGCCTCTTGAAGTGGTGGGATCGTTTCGACAAACCCCTTCGGCAGCAGCCGACAAGAGCGGGGCACATGACGTGTTTAGGATTCGATTTCGCATCCCTCCGTGCGCGCAGGAAAATGATAAATATTTTAATAATCATCCGCTAGCCTCCGGCCCGCTGATGACGCACCGGTGCGTGGGCTGATCGCAGCGTGATCGCACTCACGCTCGGGGTGCCACGTGAACGATGCGTGCCGAATCCTCCGTCACGGGATAACGGGTTGGGTTCTATCGGTTTCGTGGAAATAAAATCCCTTTTCCCCGCACGACACGCACACCGGAAGGCTTCCTTTGGGAAGCATACCGTGTTTCTTTTCTAAGGCCTCCCCCAGTGGGAGGGTTAAAATCATCGTTATGACATCTGAATGAGGCGCAGTTTTTGGATTTTGATTTCCGCTGATTGATATTTAACCTGTTCCGGTGTACAGTGCGTGTAAGTGGGAACGATATCACCACAGGCTTTCCTTTTATCCGTGCAATGGGAGAGTGTGTGTGTGTGAGAGAGAGAGAGAGAGTTATCTGGAAAGAGGAAGCTAAATATTGCACACTTTTGCTTTCCGCGGAACGTGAGGAGTTATTTTCTTGGACACGGGATGCTCATCGTGATTGGAAATAGATCTTTATCTCCACAGCAACGCGTACCGTGCGGAGTGTAGGATTATTTCGAGCTACTTTCGTGCGCATTTCAATGTGTCTTTGTGATTCAATATCCAGGAAGAAGGTTCTTGGTTCTTGTTAGTGTATTGAAATGTGATGTTTATTTTATGGTTCAGAAGTATGTTCCGTACATACCAATAAACTGTGCTGTAGGTGATGATAACAGCAGTAATACTTTGATGGCAATAAAAAGTTGAAGTTGAACAACTGACATGCTTCCTGCGTCTATTCATACGTTACGTCTATTATCCCAAACAATTTCTGAGAAAAAAATCTGTAGAAGTTGTTTAGTTTTTTTATCAGTCAATTTGAAACGCTTCTTGAACGAGTGACGTATCGTACATTTTGTGTTAATTTCTGGTCACTTTCTACACATTACCAAATGAGAATGGTATATTACGCTGCCAGTGTGTTGGTCATGCCAATATAACGATCAATGGAGTCTTAAGATCGTCCTCTTTAGACGTTCAAATGTCCAAGAACGAAGAAGTAGTCAATCAACGTTTTGACCCTTACTTCTGTTGCAATAACTTTCGGCACCAGTGTTGCAGGTCAGAACATCAAGAAATGTCCACATTAAATAGAGCTACTCGATGTACCCCTTTGTTTCTTGGTAGCTATGTATCGAACGTAGCTCTCCAAGCTGCTAGCTGATGCAAATGATACAGCCATAGGTCAAACCCCCGGGGGGAACGTTCACTTAAGGCATAATTAAAACATCCACAAAGTCCCATTTCAAGTCGCACCCGTGTAACCCTTGCAATCCGGCAATAAGCAACGACACGACCGGCGGCAGTGAGGCCTGTGTGTCCATTTGGGGCTAAATAAGGCACCGCTTCTTCTTTGCCGGGTCGCAACAGCAAGCGCAACGCACGGTGAAACTATTCCAACGAAAGTTTTTTCGTCCCTCCAGTGAAGTCCTCACCCGGTACTAGAACGGCGTCCCTATCGCGCTCGAATCAGAAGTTAATGCTTCAAAAACATCTTTCTTATCTACCTTGCTCCAGCAGCAGCAGCAGCAGCAGCAGCAGCGGGAACTTGGCACACTTATACGAAAGCCGGAAAGTGGTGCAAGCACGGAGTGCAACGGAAACTTTCTTCATTTTCCACGGAACTTATTGTTGTACTTTAGGGGGGGGTCTGTGTTTTGTGCGCTTCCACCGTGGCCACATTTCTCACACAGATCGGTGCAGATCGTATCGAAGAAGCGTCATGGGAACGTGGGAGTTTTTTGTTACGCTGGGTGTGCACTGCGTGCATCGTGACAAAGGATAACTTTTCGGCTTCCCAGGGAGCCCGACTGCGGACGAGGATACCGACTCCGTTTGGCACTTCATTTGCGTACGCCGTAATCGATGAAGAATCAAGGCCCGCCCACACGTCAGGTGGAATGAGCGTGCCAATGTTGGCAAGAGGCCTCCACGTCCAATGTCGGTTGCCCCCCCTGAGCTGAGCTGGCCGCCAACTTCCCGGCTTCCCGTAGTATGTAACAATTTGCGTCGAAACTTTACCACAATTTGTCCCACTCAGTCCTCGGGAGTTTCTTGCTGCTTCGTGTCTTTCTCCATTTTGGGCAGGAGAAATGACATAACCTCGGACTTTCTTGCATTAGTGAGCTGGCTTGAGGTAAAGTTTGACACATGCATACACTCGTAAACCCGAAAAGCGACTCCGACTAATCTCGGAATCGGTTGCCAAAACGCGATTATTCCGGCACGTTTAGCACGGCAAATGGTTGTAAACTTTCGCAACGGTGCAACGCGTAATTTCTTTCGTTCCTCTCCGGTGCCACGGTGTACTACTTGGCAGGCTAGTTGGATGGTTGCCGTTGTCAATCACAACTGTTGTTTGCTGCCGGTCGTTGCCATGGTGACGGTGTCCTTCGCCAAGATAGCCGCACATCCACACGATCTCAAGCTTCTTCGTGTCTGTACAGCATCGCTTTCCAGCAGAGACTGAGAAAGCTGGAGAGAAAGAGAGACGCAGCGAAAGCGATGAATTGATTTGTTGCAATTTTTCTTTTCCCGGTACCGGGGATTCCGCTCGGAAGTTCGCCGTTACTTCAATTGCACCGCACTTGGACGACATCTTATTGAAATTGCTCCACCATTCAGCAGCAGCGTCTGCCGATCGTAGATGATGGAAATATTTTCCATCGGCACTACTGTGGGTGCCTCGCTCATGGACTGCCGTGAATGCCGTTGTAGGCAACGGAGCATACGGCGAACAAGGTGGATGTCGCACTGGGGACGAAAACGGCGTCCAAATGCTTTTTTGCTTGGATTAAAACATTTTTTTTTGTCAAACCTGTGAAATGTGTGGTATGGAAAATGACACAACACATATCAAGCGCTTGATTGGAAATGTACCGTCGTTTCATTGCAAACGGTGTTTGTCTCTTCGTGGAAATATGTTTTCATGAGGAAATACCCTATTCATTACGCGTGTAGTCTCGTGATACTTTGTGGCATAACCTAGAAATCGATGTGATACAACCTTGATGCGCACCGCTGCGCCAATTTCGTACTATTATTAATGGCTGTATCCGTAATAAATTTGTACTTGGAATTCGAGAGATGTTTTTTTATAGTTCAGCTAATAGTTTATCGAAATATTGATTAAATTGACCCGGAAGATAATGATGGAATGGGTAGTAACACAAATATCAGATATGACATCCAAAATTATTAGGAAAAGCAATTTGCATTTGGATACTATGTGCATTCGGCATAGATTTTTATGTTTTCAGCTAACGCAAAAACCACCTGCCAAATGCGCACCTTGAGTGTTCGCTGGAAAAGTAATTAAAGTAATTAAAATGGTTGTGTTTATTATCAACGTTTGCTCACCTGGACAATTTCTGCGCACCGCACGCATTTTAGCAGGAATTTTTAGACGAACTAGTAAACATTGCTTAATTACAGTTTTAATTATGCTTTTTGAAAGCTATAATGCACATATTACCGTATCTATGTACTTATGCACACCGGAAAGTGTACAATACGCACAATAGAACGCTTTGTTATTTAATAGTTAGAATAGCTTTCTGAAAAAAGTATGGCTGCTTCTGGTCCCTAGATGTGAATTGCAATTGGTTTGCATTGCGAATTGCATACATTCAAGTTTAATATTCTGACTGCTAATATGTTCATAAACTACCCAGCGACATATATTGTATTATTGAAACAGTTAATAAAGCATTACTAATACGTTCGTGTACACAGTTTTAACTTATTCGATTTGCCTTATACAAATTCAGATACAGATTTAATACAGATTTGATTTGTTCGATTTAGTATGCCAAGAAAAAAGGAACTAACAACAATCGATTTGTTAAGGTTTTTTTCTCAATGGGATGACCTAGTTTTCTTACGTTTTTTACGAATACGTTTTTTTTGCCGCTCTTACACCATTTTTATACTAAAAAAAACCCAAACCGACACTTTGTATAGCAAGTATTGCTTGTGCTGCTAACTAAAACATAAATTGAGGATTTTCTGGCATAATCATTCGAAGATAGCACACTTTGACGCTTAAATTAATCAGCCTAAAAGTATGCAATATTCACATTGTTTTGCTCCTTGAGGCAACCCATGAGTACTACAATCACATTATAAACTATTGATAAATACTTTATTTTATAATCGGGAAAAATCTTGCTTTTCGGCATCTGGCACTAATCTTGCGCCTGAAATTAGTCTATTAAACTCGCTTTGATTCTGGTTTTCGTTTCAACTCATGTTCCGTTTTTGCTGTTTTTCTAATTGCATCTACCGGGTTTTAATCCATTCTCCGCTGACTCTTCTTTCGGTTTATGGTTTCGAACGGAACTTGAACGGTACGAACGGTAATAATTATAACTATAGTTGCGTTCTAGTGCGTTAAAAAGCAAGCACTATTAAGTCCGCGTCAGTGCCAGGCGTACGGTGAAACGCCAAACGGACGAAACTCATTAGCCGTGAGTAATTACCGGGGGTTTTTATTTACAAAAGTTGTTAATTTCTGATAAAAATTTTCTACACTTCAAATTGCTCTGCGATGCAGAAACGTGAATATTGTTCGGCCATGAATGCAAAAAAAACTCACAAAATAGTGTAGCGTAGCAAGTGTCCGTGTGTTGGATCGCTTTTTCTTCTGCACTGCAAGCTATAATGTTGCCTGACGGATGTTTTGCAGTCGGCGGCTATTGACAGCTTGGAAATACGTTTTTATTCCCACCCGGGGGTCGTCCGGGGATTGATGTTTGCGCGCGAAACGAGGGGCGTATGCGGATGCCTCCGGCCAATCACGACCGATGTCTAATGCACCATCGCCAGCGTCGTCGTATAAACATTTGTCAGCAGTGCGTCAGGCGGGAGGTCAGGGAAAACAATACATTTGACCCGAGCGCGTTTTTTTTTTTCTCGCTTCGTTCGCCCTTCACGCGGTCGATCGGTGGTGGTGGAAGTGGTGCTTTAAAATCGTAATCAAAAATCATACACCGCGATGATGATCACGAAAACACTCACACCTCCCTCCCGCACCCCACCCGGAAACCGCATTGCCGAAAACGCGCCAATGTGCGGCTGGTGTCATGCAGCACTCGGCGTAAAGAAGGGGGAAAAAGCAAACGATAAACAGCCGAAAACAGTCGGAGCCCCGCGTGTTAAACCTAGCACCTTCAAATGTGATTGAAACTATATTAAAAAAAAGAAGCGCAACTCAGGCACCGGGCAGTGTGATAAAAGATAACAAATTTCGAATGAAAAATCAGTATCGAAACACACAAAAAAAGAATAAAAACACACCCGAAATAAGCAAATGAGAAAACAAAGCCGGCGAGCGCTGTTTCGAAAGAAATTAATTGAAGTGTCAAAGTGTTTGCCGTTTCATTTCGTTTGATGCTCGGTGGTGTGCTTTTTTCGTGTTGTTTTATGTTCACTTCTCGGGTTTGTTATTCGCGTAAAAATTGAACTCCCGCGTTTGGGCCTCTGCAAAGGGTGACCCAGGCGAGGCACTAGAACTGCAATTGGAGATGAGTTTGCGTATTTTTTCGGTTCTCGTTATACTCTGTAACACGAACCGAACCTTTCTCTTGTGCGCTTGCTCCGGCGAGAGGCTGAATATGATTTTTATTTATTTTAAACTCTACCCGAGGGCCTTTTATGAGTGTTTAATAATGTGTATCCTGCCTGTCTGCCTGCCTGCCTGCCTGAACGCTCTGCTCGTTACGGGGTGGTGAAGCGGACAAAATGAAGTTGATGCCGAAAGCCATCAGCGTGGCACATCGATACGCTGGCATGTGCATGTGCACTTGATGGCAACTTGTTAATACGCCGACGCGTTCCCGGCGGAATGGGAAGCCGATTTTATGGACGGCTTTCATTCTCGGTACGGAAATTCGCCGGATTGGTGTCATTTTTACGCCCCGGTACAGTGCGTTTGCTCGGGGCGGGCCATAATGCTTTCAAACAGGCAAATAATTTGAATTTGATGCCGGTTTCCGGTGCGAGACAGCGAAAACCCGCGAACGAAATCCGGCTCGCCGTCTTTACCGATAGAGGGCAGCAGTGTTGCTTCATCTTCCATCGCAGTAAGCTGAGCATTCTCGCCACGCGTCACGTGCTCCGTTCTTCTCGAGACTGCAGTTGTTTATTCTCGCTTTATTTTGTTTCTGCTTCCGTGTGCAAGGATTCGAATTTCCACCATCCACTTATTTATTGCTTATCGTTATCTCTCTTACCCCGCACGCCCTGCCAGCGCTCCCGCGTTATGTTTTATGATTGCGCCCGGTCAATCGATTCTCGATTTGCGAGCTTTTCGGGGCACTTTTCGAAGGAAGTGTTCCGTGCTGTTGTTTTTGCGCTCCTTCCTTCGCCAGGATCGGCGAGATCTGTTTCTGCTTTCGCTGGCGCTTCGGTTTTAACATCCATAAAAGTGGCGAAGAATGCTGCAAACGGCTGAAGAATTGTGTGCGATACGCTCTTGCCGCTTCCAGCGCAGATTATCGCGGTGTCTGCTGTGATCGAAAATATTTATTAGCCTCACCAGGAGCCGGGACGTTGCCTGTCCAACAGAGAAGCGATACAGTCCGTTTGCTTGCGAGAACAGAAGCATGGTTGGCAGAAGGGAAACCTGGACACGAGCGAATGCCCGCTAACCGGGGGGAAGCTTTAAATTCATGCTACACTTTCGAACAAAGCCCGAACACGCCACGGACGCGTCCGGCTCCGGTCGGTTGGCTGCCCACAAAAGTGACCAACGCCACCGGGCTCGCGCCTCGCTCGTTTCGCATTTATTGCGAGCTTCATAAAGCAGCCAATTCCGTTGTGCGGAATGTGCCACCGGGCGCATTTAAATACGACGCGGGTGGTGGGGTCGGTGGCCGGAATGCATTCCTTACACCGTCCCGAACGCTCGCGTTGAAAGGGAAGAAAGAGCTATTTAAGAGACACAGCACAGCGCAGCTTGATGCCCTGCTGCTGCGGCGAGCGATAGCGTGAGCCCGATCAGATAGGGTTGGATCGGAACGGAGGATAGTAATGGCGAATGGCCACTTCGGGAGCCCGTGGCCCACCAGCCGTGGTAAAGTAAGTGTAAAATTTACGATCATCTGTGCGGAACGGTCCGGGGGTAAGAATTTTGTGCTCCAGATCCATCGATTAGGTTTGATCAATGGAGTTCCGATTGGGAGGGCTGGCGGAATTTGCAAACCGTTAAAGTGTGAAACGATTAGCAGAGGGTGACGATGGTTGGAGCTTGTCGTGGAGTGCTTTTCTTTGTGCAACTGTAAGTTAATGGTAGATTAGGAGTAGTTCATGATCTACCAATTTCAATTATTGTATTAAAGGTAATATTCGTGGAAATTGATATCATACAATGGTAGAATTGTGTAAATGAGACGTATGTTTTAGAAAATCATACCATATTTGTTAATATTTAAAGAAATTAGCAAACAAAGGTTAATAATTCATTACAAAAGCGGTTTTGTAGTGCGGACTTGCATACTTTTGGGCTGATTAAATACGTTTGCACCGAAAAGTATGCAGCTTATACATAGACAGCTCAATAAAGCGCCAACAAAGCGGAAGTATACCCTTTGTGTAATAAAAATTGCATATTTTTGCGCGAAAACATTATATCTCAACTGCACAGTGTGCTATTTGCATGAAAAATGTGTTCAGCCTTAGTTAAAGTTGGTTCGGCTGAGTTATTAAAGCTTGATTTGCATGCTTCGTAAGCGATATAATGAAAACATTCGACATAATTATGTTAAGACAAACAGACAAACAGTTAACTAAACAGTTTAAACAAGTTTAATACAAATATGAATTCAAATAGTTGCATCGTATATGTTTTAACAACGTGCAAAAGAAACGATCTGTAGTGCAGATTGCATACCTTTTGGGTGGAAATTTCCTCAATCAGACTACAGGTATGCCATAACCAATTATATCACTTTATTATTGTATTTTAAACAATTTATAAGACCATTTTTTTCGTTCCATATCTACATTCGTTTTTTTTGTAAACTTTTTGAAAAAGATGTTCACTGATAAGAAAAAAAAATCGTTCCATATTTCTCTTGTATTTTCATTTTCTGAAATTTGAGAGTATGAGTGATTTTGGACTTCTTCTGAGTAACCTACATATTTTCCATTATATCATAATACTGTCAAAATCGCTTCACGTTCTCCTAACGCCGTTTTCCTGCCTCAATAACTCGGACCATTTATTTTGTTTTCATAACGATAAACGTCACCGAAAGAGAGTGATAAAAGAAGAAGGCTTACGGTAATAAGCAAACAAACCGACACGGCAACAATCACGCCGGTCTCGTTATCGATGCAGCGGGGCAAAAGATAAATGCACGAAATGTGAAACCCATTAACATCTCGCACATCTCATTAATCAGATTTTCTTCAAAGGCCTGACACAAACCCATGTCCTCGTTACATCGGGGCTGGGCATGCAAAATACTCCCTCCCCGTGGCACATTCGAAGCATTTCTACACCAACACACGTACACAGCCCAACCGCTGGCAGGGGGAGTCGGAAAGCGTCACCAATCCCACCGCCACAGGCAAAAGCTGCTTTTCCCAAGAGGCTTACCAATGTTCCACGCCACACATGGTGGTGGTGGTGGTGGTGTTGAAACACCCTTGCAGTACGCTGGAAAAGCTCGTTAAAGTTGGTGGTTGGCTGTTTTATCTACCCCGGAACATATGCTCGGCAGAGTTTTTGTGTGTGTCTCGGTTTTTTTTCTCTCTCTCCCTCCCTCTCTCTCTCTCTCTCTCTCTCTCTATCCCATTCCTTCGAAATTTTGTTACCGCTGAGTTATTTTATTTATTGCGGTTATGTGTGTGTATGTGGGGCGCTCCGAAAGGGCAAGCGCTTGCAGGCCGCCGGAAACGGGGTTGAATGAAGTTATTAGTGCAGTTAGTTGTTAGTAAGCGTTAAAATGTGGTGAGTCGTACACGAAGGAGAGCAACAAAAAAAAAGTTGCACACAATGCACACCCCAAAAAGGTATCGTGCAAACGGGATTAAAGTAAATTGAGTGTGTTGCGTCCATTTCAACGCAATTTGGAAGTATTTAAACCTCCTAGTGAGTTAGAAAATTCCTGAGTAATTGGAGGTTTGAAAGCAAGAAGATGCAAACGATTTCATATTTTCATACACAAGTCATGCGCTATCCTTTGAAACAGATAGATAATAGGAATTTTAAAATCATCCCAAGAATCCAGTGTGCCATCTGATATGGCAGTATCTGTAACTGAGAGGATGAAAAATGACATTTTAAATTAATATCTCTACCGAAGCTTCAGAAAAAGAAACGTATGGATTTAGAAGACAAAGGTAAGCATTCCGTCTGCCTTCGCATCCCGTGGATACTTGATGGCTTTACGCGGCACTGGTGTGAGACCAATAATCGCATCTCGAACGGAGATGTGGAGAGAAGATTTTCTTTTCGGCTTCGGCACAATGTATGATCATCATCTACGGCTTTTGTTGGTGTAGCACTCGAATTGAGCACTTAAATGCACACTGTATCTCTTCTCGTAAGCGAAAGACGCAACATAAGACCATGGGGAGAAATGGTTCCATGAGGAAAGGATTATTATTTTATCTTAAAATGAAAAAAAAACATAACATTTGTATTTAAAAGGTCCATTAAGAGTATTACTAAAGATATTCCTTATTTTTATTCTATTATTCTGTTCTATTATTCTATTATTCTTCTATTATTCTATTATTGCATGTGTGCAATGATGGTTGCATACATTTTGGCGCAAATTCGTTAAAGCAGCTTAAAGTCCTGCAAGTCGTAAGACAAACGCGTTTTGCGTGGTCGCATTTATTTTTTGATGTATTATTAACTCTTTGTTTACCATGTATTTATTAACTTCGGAATAAAGCAAACCCGGCTGGGTGACGATGTTGATTTGTATTGCACATTGAACAGAATCCTGCTGAAATTGCTTTACCAGCCTAAATGTATGCAATCTTTCGGTTTTTTTTTAGTTGATAAATTATTTATTGTTATCCTGTTAACGATATTTCCTGGACGCAATTCATCCAAAGGATAAAAACATCGTTAAGGGTACGTGTGCTGACGTCAACTGTGAACCGAGAGCAATGCCACATAAACAGACACACGTCCCGTGGGCCTCGCATCCGTGCGTGCTTCACTTCTTCGGAGCTTTATCGCTTCCCCATTTCTGTTTGCTTTCACCGTTTTCTCCGCAAATCCTTCTAACCCTGCGCCGACAGAAGTGTCCCACGGAAGTGGGCCTCGCACTCGCCGCGTACATTACGTCTTTGGCGCAGTAATTTCCCATTTTTCTTGGTTCCGCCCATCCTCGCTAATAATTCATGACAGTTGAAACAAAGCGGAAGATAAATAAAATTATGACACTTCTGCAAACAACCACTCTCGCTCTCATGTGTCGTTATGGTATGTGTGTGTGTGTACGTAGGGAAGCTGGAACTGTTTCTCGTTCCATGTGAAGAATCGCTAACGCACACATGTGCGAGCGAGAATGCAATCGGCGCAGCAGGAGGAGAAGATGGCGCGAAGGTTCCTGCACTTCCGTTCGCGCTTAATGGGACGCTCCTTTATTTGTAATGATTCTCCCAAAAGAGCTCTTTATTTACTCCCCCACAAGTCCGCTCTCCGCACGGTAATCCGCCGGCCGACCCCGTTCCGTTGATGGATTCGCTTTTGCAGCGTATTTCGCGCAAATCGTCACCCGATGCGATGGATGGCTGCGAACGGGCGACGGGCTCACGAGCACACGCACACATACTTGGCAAACATTAGTTGAACATTTGTTTTGAAAAGTTATGACTTCAGTAATACGAGCGACAGCGAGGTGAATGTGAAATTCTACGCTCTCCGCGTGCGCCGAGATCCAGCTGTGGCCTCCGTTCGCAGGCTGTCGCCTGCCGCTGGGTGTTTCTCTAACTTTAGCTGATAAGATCACTTTCGGGATGGCTTACGCTGCACGCCGAACTGGGACGGACGAACGGTGCGATGGTGGTGAACAGGGAGACCAAAACAAGGAGTTAGACACAGTTTTCAGTAATATGTAGGTCGATCTGATTATTGGAAGTGATTGGATATTTTTTTAAATTGAATCTGTCCAATCATCGCCACATTTTACCTTTCTGTAGGTCATAACACCACCTTTCTGTAGGTCTAGGCTTGTCGTAAGGCTAGATTCAGACAGTTCGGACGGAGTTTAGAATGAAAATTTTCTCAATCTGTCGAACGTGATGCCATTTGCTCTAAAGATCCATACATAAAGCATTTTTTGATAATGTTTTTGTCCGGGATTAGTATTATACACCGGCTAGACCGGTTGACGCCTGAATGTATGCAATCTGTAAATAAATATGTTTCTTTGACGAGTTTGTTATAAAAATAGCCTGTGATGAGCGTATTGCATACATTTTGGCGTATGCAGTCTCATTACCTCAATAGTATGCAAAATGCTGATTGATGTTTTACTAAAGCTGTTTTTGCCTGGTTCGGTACAACCTGCTAACTTGGTAGATTATTCGTTATGCTTAATTGATGCCTCATTTGTCATTTCATTTCAGAGAACACTTTTTAGTGCTCTATTTATATCAGGACCTGTTTAGGGTGTATGTACCTTATAATTACCCAATCTCAACTGCTCCTATGTTCTTGTTTTTTTTGCGAAACACCCATCGATTGCCTAATAATGCGCTGGAAACCGTGACTCACCCAACCACCTGGAAAAAAAACCCAGCAGTACTACTCGAACAGCCCAATCAGCCGTACCGTCTGCAACAACTGCAAGAGAGACCCCCCGCAGGCGAGAAGCAATCGCTGACAGCTGCAAATAAACTTTTTGACATATTTTAAAGTCATACTCCCCGTGTGCTGCTTGTTCGTTGGATAGGGGTCGAGAATGAGCTGGGTTTCACCTTTTCCGCGGTCCAGTCACGGTACGGCCATGCCACACCGTGCGATACACCGGCCCCACCGGCGGGAGTGTGAGTTTTCCCGAGGTTTTTTCGGCAAACGGCAACGCAATGGCAATGGGAGGGAGCATGGGGCGAACCATTTGGCGAATTGTTTTTCACCTCCTGCATCTGCAGCAAGGGGCTGCCTTTGATAAGTTCGCAGGGTTGATTGCGGAGCATGGGAAAACTGCATGCCGGCGGGGCAGTGCGAGCAAACAGAGCGAAGAAAGCAGTGATGTCATTTGCTATGCAAAGTATCCAAATTGTGCACGCCTCGCCTCGGGATGGGTGGGCAAGCAGTGCTCCAGTGCCCGTGTGGTGACAGTTGTTTATCGACATTTCGATGTATCGAAGTAGTAGTGGTAGTGGCGGCACCAGCCAAGTAGCAAGGACTTCCGACAACCCTCCGACAGCCGACGTGGGGACGGGCCCGGTCCGGAAGTCGCAATGTAGGGTGCGTAGTCTGGCTGGCTGACTGACTGGCAGACGAGGGAGACGGGCCGCGGGGACGTGCGGAGCCACACTCAAGAAAGTGCATGCGAAACGGAGCCTCCATCGGTGTGTGGCGTAGAAAGTTTGCGTTAAAGCGTGCAGCTGTCACTCTCTCCGCCCGCTCGAGCCAGAACGTGCTTCGTCGATTAATCGATGAAACCATAGTAGGCCTGCGCAAATGGAGCCTCCCCGCCCGGGGCCTCACGTTGCGGGGTGTGCGTCCGCTGGAGTAGTGGTGTTAGCGCGTGCCCATACACAGACGCACACATCCTTGGAAGTGCCGAAGTTTGACAGTTCGCGCAGTGCGAGCCACCCCAAACGGAGTTTTGCAGTCAGTCGTGGCAGCAAAAGGTGCAGCATGGCGTGTGCATCTCACCGTGGTATTGGTGTGCTGGTGCCATGCGCGGGTGGTGTCCCAACATCTCTCTCTCGCTCGCTCTCGCGCGCGCGTTTCGAAAAAAGGATCCACATCAGCACCAGCGCCAGCCATCGGCCTGGCATCGTTCGCTCCCGGTTTGGGGTGTCGTGATTTGGCGGCCCGAACACCCGAACCGTCCCGAGCGTCCTTTTCGGGTCGCAAGGGCCGTTGAACGTGTCGTCCCGACGAGGCTCATCCCAGCACGATTGTCGGGTCGGTGTGTCGTGATTTGGCGAGGGTTTTGCGGCGCACGGCCCTCCTTCCTTATCGCCTCCATCGGGCACCGGGGCGATGCAGACAGGCGAACGACGAAGAAGACGGCTGTGGATCGCGCCGGGGCGAAGCGACACGCACGGGTGAGCGCATCCCCGAAGGCACCCTGGCGGATGGTGCCTTCGACGCCGAGCGTCAGGATATGCAGTTCAGTTCAGCGCCAGCCGTCTATCGCGTAGGTTGGGCAGGCCTGCCTGCCTGCTCTTGCCGGGCGACCAGGCTGCCCCGTCCTTTGGTGGTGGATCCGTGCGGACTGTGTGGTGGTTGCCCCAATAGTGCCGTCCGTCGTTGTTCCTGGGGAAGGTTGTTGCTGGAGAACGGGTGGAGTGGAGCGGAAAGAGTTCAAGCCTAGTATCGGAAGACTTCTGGATGGATCTTTACCTCCGGATGGGTTTTGTTTTTTCGGTCGGGCTGTGGCACCTCGAGGTGCAGTTTAACAGCTGTTGTGGAGGGCGAGCTCGATCAACACACACCGTGCCCGGACGTCGCCTACTAGATGCGCTCGTCCATCGCCTGCCTTGATAGCCATCGATCCAGTAGTGCCCGTGTGCCGTCTGTGTGCGACATCCGAGCAATCCTTGACAACCAGCGTGAACATTGTGTGTGCTTTGTGGGTTCTGCTGCTCGTAACAGCTCAGCGTTCAGTGAGAGTGTTCCATTCCTGGCAAGAAGAGGTTCAGTGAATCAAAAGTGCGCTAGCAAGCAAGCAAGTACGCCGAGAAACTCAATCGAAGAAGGCCCTCCGGAAGTGCTCGGTTCGTTACTCGTTCTACAGCGGGACGTTTAGGTAGGATGTCCCATAAACTGCGGGGGATTCCAAAAGTGCGAGCCAAGCGTTTGTGTGAATCGCCCCCCCTAATCGCAACCTGCGATCACCTCGGCGTCTTCAGCGCGGACAGCGCAAATGAACCAACCTGCCGACGCAAACGAAACGCAGCGGTTGATTTATTCGCTTCGTTTACGATACAAGGTAAGATAAGAAAGTTTTCACTTTGCCTTGTACGCGAACCTTGCAGCGAATCTGACCCTGTCCGCTGCTGCCAGCCGTACCCAAGGGTGGGACGTTTGGACTAACTTAGCAGTCTGGCGCGTCTGGAGTGGAGTCCGCGAGCGTCGTCCGATTTGTTGTTTGTCGTACGAATCTACGGCCTTCGGTGTGGCTTCCGCGCGCGGACGTGATTAACGATGTCTTTCAGCCCAAAAGCTGCGCGCGATGCCGGGCGGGGGGGTGGGCCGTCAGTGCCGGTTTTATCCGATTGCTCGGCCCGTCAAACATTTTCCTCAGCGAAATGGAAACAAACCGACGAAAAATCGCCCAAAAACTTGCTCCACGTTTCATCATCAATCACGTGGCGTAGTTTTTTGTTGTTGTACGTCCTTGATTATCTACCATCTGGCGTCTTCCCAGCTCACCAGTTCCCCGAGGCTGGTGGGTGTGGGTGTAGTGGGAGCATTAACATTTCGGGGCGGAGACTCGCTCCCGTTTTTTTGTTGTTGACGAATGCGAGCTTCCGGAATTGCATGTTTATTGTCACCATATTTATGATGGTTAGCAATATCTTCCGGATCGGTCGTTCTTCAGGTCCGGATTATGTTTCGTGGAATGGTGAAGCGTGCGCAACTCGCTTGCCACGCGCCTGTTCCATTACTTTACAGGGCCATGAGGCAGCCAACGTCCAAACGAGCTGAACGTTGAAACAACCGAGAACCGAAAGCAACCAGCCCGGTTGGGTTTAGTTAGCCTTTTTGGAATCACCAGCCCGCTGCCAATTTCAGCTTTCGATTGCGCGCTACAACAAACCGTCCGGCTGCGAGCGACGTTCCAAATCGATGGCAGTTCGAGTACACGAAAGCACATGGCTTCGGGCGCGCTGGCGGAGCACAGGAAACCGGACGTTCGCGCGATTGTTACGATCGATTATTTTTATTCCGCTTGCAGGCCGGAGCGCTCGCAACGAGCCACTGACCGACCGGTCCCGGCCGCTAACGATCCAACCGAACTTCCGTGTGTTTGTTTGCGAAAATAGCTCGGGCGCAACACACCAACCAACGGCACGCCTCTCGAAACTCTCGCCTCGCCCGAGCTGGCGGTTGTTGATTTTCTACTTTTGCAGCCAGCTTCCTGTTTGTTTCTCGCTCGCAGCTGAAGTTCGCTTCAAACATCGGCCACCATCACCAGCGTCGAGTGGTTGTGCACTTCGGGATGGGGTTCGAAATTCTCCGCTCCGGTGCTGGGATTTGGGGATTTGGCTAAAGTTATTGTAACAAACCTCAACACTACGACCGGTAACTTTAAATACCACTTGAGTGGAATCGTGTGGGCGAGATAGCGAGAGAGAGAGAGAACGGGAGCGATTTTTATGTCCGGTGGCGATTGTAGGTGTCCCTTTCGTGGTTGGGCGGAAATCTCCACTCGGGCTCTAGCTGCATCGCTGCACCCGGGAGTGCTTTCGAGCAGAGTGACTCTTATCGGACGAGCGGAACGTGTCAGTTCTGGACGACGATGCGATGGCATGGGACATGCGACATTTCGAAAGATGTGAGGAGTCTGCTGATGAAGAGTTGTGTTCGACTAGGGTCAACTAGAGTGTCCCCGGAGAGGGTTGGTCGATGGTGAAAAATGTGTTTGGATGAGGTTGGTGAAGGATAATTTAAAATTAACGGGTAGCTTTCTCTTTGATATGTTACTAGGAATTTGACAGCTCTTGGAACTGTTGAGAGGATGACCAGTTGTAAAAAGTTTGGAACATTCTTATAGAAGAGAGTAGCAACGAGAATTTATCTTTCTGGCTAGTCCACAGTTTTATCATTGCTTATGTCCGAGAGTATAGCGATAGAACTTGAAAGTGATGATGCACTGGTGCTCCTGATGAAGAGTTGAGTTGTGGTGAGCTTGAAACGCCAAGGCTCCGTTGTGAGTTTACTATGAAGAGTTAGTTCTAGTAGTTCTCTAAGAGTTCTGACCAATATTTTTTGTGTCATTTTTGCTGCGTAGCATTGCATGAGTTATTCCGATATTAAACCACTTCACTACGAGAAGATTAAAAAAACCTTAAATAAATTCTAGTGCCTTCTTGCTACCATCTAGGAGAGCCACCTCAATGCACAGCGCAGCGAACAAAACACGACAGTTTTCTTCTCTCTGCTCGTTCCCTTTTTTGCTATGTTTCAAACTGCATAAGGACACCTTCCACAGCAGTCCGAGCCGACTGCTCCGATGGGAATTAGTAGGACAATGGCGCAAGACACGCCAACACTGCACTGGCTACTAAGGATCACGTTCCAACGTTCGTCCTTCTCCCCAAAACGCACCGCACAGCAAACCGCCGCCACCGCGGCCAACCTGCGGAGTAAATGAGAAGCTAGCCCGAACACAAAAAGGACACTTTTGTCCGGTGGCCCGACGTTGTTGCAGTGGCCACAAGGCAGCAGTAAATGAACGACAGCCGGGCAACCGAGTGCGCCGCGTTTGCAGAGGTTTCGAGAATCGAACGGAAACGGGAAACTCTGAAGAAGAAGAAAAAAACGAGGCAAATAATGAATTAAACTAAAGCAATAGTGCAGCAGTTTAAATGCGGAGAGCACTGGCCTGATTGAATGCCGGCAGTGCTCGAATAATGAGATAAAAGTGCTCCGATTGCGAATTGAATTGTGGTCCGCTTTCCACTTTTCCGAGAGTATCCTTTTGCTCCTTTGCCATACGGAACTTGCTTCTCCGAGGACGTTTCATCGCACCGAGTGAGCTGCAGATCGTTCTCTCATTGTTCCACGATCATATTGCAACACACACACACACACACACACACACACACACACACCGACAGACAGACAGACAAACCCCATCTCTTCGTCATCTTGCAAATAGCCCGAGAAAGGCGCAAATGGAAGAAAACAAAAACGTACCACTGCCGAAGGTCTCCGTTGAACCCAGCAAAACAAACTCGAACCATCCTATCCCGCGCCATTCTCGGGATAAAAATACCAAAAGCAAGAAAGAAAAAAAAAGCAAACGAGATAAAATGTGCACGAAACCGTTGAACCGGCAACGCAACGGGGTAGCGCCCGGGGAACGGGGACGTTTTGCTGCATCGAGCTGGAAACGTGTTTATTTCCATTTGCAAACATTTAATGCGACAAGATCGGCCGAGCGTAAATATCAATTTTATTGACTTAATTAATGTTTGTTGCACGCGGCACGGGACGGATACCCGGAAAAGGACACCCGGCGTGTGTGTGTGTGTGTGTGTGTGTTGGTGAGATGAAATTGCTTCTTCCAATGGGTCATTGGAATCTTCTGCCCCCTCCCTCCATGCTCCCAGATGCCGTGCTTTCATAAATTCCGCCATCCTCCGTTTTACATGTCCTTCCGACCGCCATTCTGTGGCCTTCGTGTTTGTGTGTTGCGCGCACGTGGTTCCGTCCATTGCACGGAAGCAGGGTATTCGACCGGAACCGGAAAGGGGTGTGCTTGGGGGGGTGGGACGATCGATCGACCCGTGGTCGTGGTCGAGATGTCGGTCGGAGATGATACCGAATTAATTACAGCTGATTGCGTTGTAATTGAAGTGTGAATACGTTATTCCCATCGGTGCACCGAGCTTGGCTGCGGGTCTGGGGTTGTCGGTGGGCCGGGGATGATGTTTGCCCGTCGTCGACCACCCGCTTAGCGTTTGACACTAATTTCACGTCCATCGGAATCAATTCCTTTGATGGTTGCACACTGCCAGGTTAGTTGCGCTCGGGCCGGTCCTCGTTCGTTCGTATGGTTGAGTTGAGTTTTTGCGTTGCGTGGCGTACGCCAACGGCAGACACAGCGCCCGTGGATACGGTGCTTTCTATGAAGTGGTGTTATTTCACTACATACCTTGAAGTTTGGTCTAAGTACCCGTTGGTGAATGTTTTATACCATTTTTAGAACATGGGGTTAGTCAATTTACTGAAACTCAGTAGAAGTAAGATGAAGCAGTAAAGCACACAGTATAAACGCATCCTCCGCTTGGGGTCGAGATTCCCACTAAGAGCGAGCTGCTCACGTAGAAAGGTTCTCTTCAGGATCAGCTGTCAAGGAAAGCACCATAATAAGGTGACGGGAACAAGCTTAAAGTGATCTCGAAGTGGACTTTGTTCTAGAAATGTTATGTTTTGATGTCACTAAAAATGCTCTAACGAATCTGAAATCAAATATTTCTGAAACCATCGCATGTCTTATTCTAAAATTAAAATATAATAATCAAGTCGACGTTCCTTTTGATTAAATTCAAAATAGAAACATTAAACACTATCGCAAGCTAATTCAAATATGCATACAGTATGAAATCGTTATCAAACTAATCCTTAAAGCTTGCGTTCGTTTTCATAACCAGGAGGATCCTGCTCGCGCTGCTGCGCTCATCACATTCCGGTAAATAGAATTCCTTCACACTGATCCCAGACACCAATCCGAAGTGATAAGCACAGAATTAGAAAATTCTTTAACGCCATCCATTCAACCCGGCTCGACCTCGAAGCAACAAAAAAAAATACGCCACCTCGCTTAGCGTAACTCTGGAGCGCTGCTGGAGCCGCCGAACGGTATGGCTTCCGTTATCGTTGCGGGCGTTGGTTGCTTTTTGGTGCTCAAAATTCATTAAAATTTCCCTCTCACCTCCGACTCGTTTCACCCACCAGGCTCTCGGCTGTGTGCGAGGCAAGAAAAAAACAACAAAAATCCGCTCCAGGATTGGTTTAGCTGGGCGCCCAAAAATTCTGCCAACGAATGCAAATTTGTATCTCTTCATCCCGAGCTGAGAGTATCTGGATGGGCTGTATTTTTTCCGCATCCCGTCCCAGGCGGCCGAATTGAATCCTTCCCGTCCGCTGATTTCCCTCCCCCCTCCTCCTCCCAAGCCCTCTCGTGCGCACTCCGTGCAGAAGGGGTTCAGCATAAACATCGGGTACCGCAAAATAGAAAGCAACCGTTCATTTCGTTCATTTCCTGGGCCAATTTTCGTTTCCATCATCATTCCGGGCCACCGGGTACCGTATGGTTTTTCGAAAATCATCGTCCACCGGCGGTGGGAGCGCATTCCTGTTTCGTTTCGCCCATAAGGAGACGCTCGTTTCCCTCCGCCAAATCGGCCTGTCGTGTCGGTGTTTGCTGAATCAGGTCTCGGGGTGATTTTTGTCCCTGATTGCCCTGTGTGAACTGTGTCGTTACTTTGGAACCGAAGCCATATGTCATACTGGCGTCAGCGATCGTTCGGCAGGGAAGCGCACGTCCACGGCAGCAGTCCGGGTTGCCGGGATTTCTTTATTTTGCCAGGCTCGGATAGGCGGTGCGGGGTTTGAAACCGTCACGAGAGCTGGTCACGCGCCACCGAAGCCGGCCGTACCTTATCCTTTCTGCGAAGGTAGCCCGTTCGAGAGCTGAGCTATGGAGTTTTTTTTGTTGCTCAGCCTCGTTCTCATCCTCCATGGGTGTTCCGTCTCTGGAGTGAAATGTATACGGAAGGGCGTGATCGTAGGTAGACCGAGCAAAATTGAGCTCATCTGTATGCATGAGGTCAAATCAAAGTATTCTAATTTAATTTCGTCTGATTCGATTTTTTTGCACCGAAACAGATGATCTAGTGTCATCGAAAAATGTGATGGGCCGAGGTTCCCTGCTGCAGATAGGCTCGATTCTAGTATCTATTACGATACAAAAAAAGTAATAAGGATAAACAAATATGGAGACGCCTGGTGTTTCTAAAAACAAGTTATGTAATGGTGTCTTGTTTTTCTTAGTAAATGCTCCTAAAATCTGTATAAAAACATTTTCTCATCTACCCTTTGGAGGTTGTTAAAAGAGTTTGTTCGAATATACCACATCGCATGATAATTGGCGATGTTCCAGCTCATTTGACTTCCCTTTTTACGGCAATTTCCAGGTGCGCTGAGGGAGCTGTTCAATGAGCCGAAAATAAGTAGTTTTTAACCCTTAACCTCGGCTCCAATGAAAGAAAGTTTCCTCTCATTTCCATATCAATGATTTTAATGGGTGGAACGTGTGAAAGCGAATTTTTCGTAAGTAAAGAGGAAAAAAATGCTGGTTATATTATTTGTGAATATTAAAGTGCTGTTAAAGATTATGCAACGGAATCAAAATGCTCACCATATATATTTCTAATGTATGACTTGATTATTTGCTTAACATCTTTTTAAAGTCAAAATTTTCTATCATTCAATCAATTCAACTTTACCAACCGAATGGTCCTGCATGAAAATAAAACAATCACTAAAGTTTGATCACAAAGCACACTCGGAAGACAATAGCCAGCAAATTGACGTAACACATACAGCATTATTTATGCTTGCCAATGTTTGTGAGCCATCTAGCGATCGTAGAATCTCCAACCTCACCGTCCAAGAGCTGGGCAAACGGTTTATGCTCCATTTTTTTTTACTATCTTACCTCCACCCGAGGCGCCTTCACAGTACGTATGGGTGTGTGTCAAGCGAGGAAGGAAAAACTCGGTCCATAAATTTTGGCGAATGAAAATCGCAAATAAAGCAAATTTTGGCCGCACTCGTCCCACTCGCTCCGCCCGGGGACAGCGAATCGCGTCTAGTCAACCTGGTTGCTGAGCTTTCTTCCTTGATAAAGTGGGCAGGAAAGCGAACCAGCACAAAAATATGGCCACCGAAGCAATCTTTGCACATTGCTTAAGCCTTCCGATTATCTTTCTCACTTTTTTCTCTCTCTCTCACTCTCTCTTCTCCCACACACATACCGTTCGGCCGAAAGAGAAAAAGTGGGCTCGCTTATCGCTGGCAACGGTGGAGTTTGTGCTGCCCGCAGCGCTTGAAGGATGTATGTATGTTTCGATTTGTTATTGCACACGTACGCGAGCCAGCGGCAGGAGCAAAACAGCGCCGGTACAAATAAAACCTCCGTGAGTTGGTCGGGCACACTAGCCCACTAGCGCGGATGTAAGAGGAAAAGCCTAGAGTTTGGGTAAAGCAGAGCAAGCGTTTTTTTAGGAGGTAAGATTTCGTCTCGCGTTGGTGGTGGTCGGTGTAAAAATGTGCTTCGGTGACGTTCGCCTTACTGCAACCGGAACTGTGAATGCACGAATTGGCAGCACTCCCCGAAATCGGTGTGCATGACGTGGTGTGGCGCCGGTTTCCGTTTTTCTTTCGTCTCTCAAAAAAGTTGTCGGAAAATTCTTCAAAATAAACATAAAGAACACATGCATCCAGGAGCGAGCTTCAGAGCCCAAAGGCGAAAGATGAAGCATTATAAAGCATATAAAATATCTGCAAACGATATATGTCGCAGGGGGGGGGGGGAAGAAACGCTTTCCGGTTCGGTATCTGCCGTACGGTATCTTTCGCTCCCGTCATCAATTTTTTGGCCATCGCTACTCAATACCACCGCTAGAGCCTTCGAACTCGAACGCCAAAGCCACCCCCGACGACGGACTGTCTGTCGCAACGCACCGACGGCACCACATTCTGCAAAGGCAAGCGCACTTGATTAAGACAGACAAATCGCTAAACTACGTGCCTAGATTCCCGCTGCCAGTGGAACGTTGCCCAAACGGTGCACGCCGACACGGACCGGCACCGCTTGGCACCGGTTTCGGTTCGAACCGGGCGAAGTTACCGTGGCCCTTCGTTTGCGTCCCCGTCCCGTCGGCACCGTGTTTGGCAAGCGGATTGTCGTTGGAATAAATTGTACAATTTATTGGCCACGTTGGGCGACCGGGCGAGCGCTTACTGCACCCCCGCCCGGAGCGAACCGTGTGCAGCGAACCGTACCGTTTTCGATGAATTATCAATTCATTTGGATTCGTAAGGGCGGAACAAGTGGGATTGGAGGCGGGCGGGATCGGAAATTGAAGGAGGAACGTATCGTCAGCATGTAGCAAAAGAGATCAAGGTATAAGGCGACAGAAACTGACATATTTTGTTTATTTATTTATATTTTATTTTTATTTTTATTTCTGATTTTTTACGTGAATATTAAATTCAATTATTTGATTATTGTTTATATAATTTGCTTTTCTTCTTCTTCTTCTTCTTCTTCTTCTTCTTCTTCTTCTTCTTCTTCTTCTTCTTCTTCTTCTTCTTCCTCTTCTTCTTCATTAGTATTAGTATTAATCTTTTTAAGAGTTTAATATTATTCCACTTAATATCTTATCATATCGTCGTCTAAAGCTTGAATGTTTGATAGCTGTAGAAAACGGCTCTTTTTTATTGTTTTGATTGTTTTTAATTTTATTCATTAAATAAACTTTTTTTATGAGGTTAGCTGGATTTTTGGTGGCAATCATATTTTATTTGAGACAGATTCGTTTATCTTATATTACTAAAGGTGTCATATATTTAAACTGTGTATCCTCTAAGAAGGAAATGTACATAAGTCTTATATAGAAATACATTATTACACTGTTCAGTAAGGTGTAATAGTTGTTTGTTCATAAAACCTGAAATAAAATAATTTATTTATTTTACCTCTTTTTCCATTTGTTAATACTATACGTCTGGATTGAAACATTGAAATTAGGTTTTAAATCTGGTTTGAATCATAAATCAGCCTTCAATCTATAAATAATATCAACATAATTCCTTCTGACTACGTTAACTCGACCGCAATGGAAAAACACTCTCACACTCTCACTTTGCCTTACTTTGCCGTGTAACAACAATTGGTCCCTGACGGCTTTTGTGGCGCAACACTTAACGACTGCACCAAACCATCGAAAACCACAATCGGATTGGAAGACTGTCCGGAAGCGTTCGGAAGCTGAGTTCCATCACACCGCAACCGAGCAAACAGTAGGCAAAAAAAAACACTTATCCTGCAGCGGGACGAACCTGTCCGTCATTAAAGCGCAACGCGCGCCCGGCACAGGAAGTTGCAAATGGGTGCAAACCAAGTGCACAAACGAGAGCAAAATAGTTGACGAGGTGAAAGCGGAACAAAGCGAAAAAAATGGAAAACTCCACCATGCGTGCTTCCGTGCACAATGGAACGCACAGCAATTACTCGCACCCACCACCGACGAGGTGGCGCGAGTCGCAACTATCCCTCGGCAAATCGACCGAGGGCAGCGCCTGCAACGCGCTGCAATTACGCGCGTGTGTCTGTGCCCGGGTGTGTGACGCGTTTGTTGGCGTTTCATAATTTATGCCGGTACAATTACCCGAACGCCCGGAACCCAGAATCAAAGACTCGCCCGGAATTTGTAATGTCATGTTAATCAAATTAATTATGGATAATTGTGGGAACTTTTCGAAACGGTGTTCCCGGCGGGCCAAGGAGGGTCAGCGATGGCGGTGTGACAAAAGGGCCACGGGAAGCTCGATAAATAACCTCCAAAGCGCGTTTGCTTGATAGGTTTGATTTGGCCGAGTGCAGATTCTCTTCGCCACCGGCTTTACGGTCCTCCGGCGGACGCGATGACGCGCTGGGATCGTAATTTGTCGGTTTTAATTTCGGGCCACGGGCAGACAACACCGCCCCACCGGTACGGTGCGTGTGTCTTTCATCTCGCAGCGCACCGTGACCAACGGCGCCCCTCCCTGGCGCACGCCGCGTGCGTTGTCCGTGACGGGGCAAAGTTTGGGCGTTTCGGGGGCGAGAAAAGTTGCTCCACGTGCGGCACGCCGGCCAAGTTTTGTACGCGCCACGGTGGAAGTTTTGGAGCACACCGCGCAGATAGCGAATAATCAGGAACGTCCTGCCCTGCCAAGCGTTCGCTCGCGCAGTAAGACATCGCAGGGAACGCGATTTGAATTATTCACGAAGCGGGCGTGCGACGTGCTCTCCGGACACACCGGCAACCCAGGTAAGCCTGGGAAGGCAGTGGGTGAAAGTTTCCGCAAACAGGAAAGTCCGCCGACCAGATTGCACAGATTGATAAGCCTTCGCGATCGGGCTGCGGTGTACGATGGAGAGGGACATCGAAGGATGTTGGCTCCATCCGCAGCTGGGGTTTTCCCTACCAAAGCAAGCACACATCTTCGTTACTTCTTGTGTTTGTGGCCCGCTGGCCGTGGCGTGGAACCGTGGTGCCGGAATTTCAATTAGCTACCACCGATCAACATACAAATGAACAGCCATTTTTAACCGTCTCCGGGTGACGCAAACACAAAGAAAGACGGGCGGCCCATAATCTTAACTAGCGTGATTCACTTATCTATCCTTTCCGTTGGGTGTCCTCATTGCGAGAGGCTCGAAAGAGACAGAGAGGAACCGTAATTTGATTATCCACCAGGAGGTTCTCGAGCGGTTGGATTGGTCCGACTGACTGATGGAGCTGTGCGCGCAATAAACTCCTGCGGCGGGAAGTTGAAATGTTAGTGGGATGCTAAGTTATGATGTGTAATTAATAATCTCAGCCCGACGCCCGTGACTGCCCGTGTCAGCTTCGGGAGCTCGTGTGAGGATCGCTCCTACAATCACAACCCACCGATTAAGCTGCGAACGTATCGACGGTACGCAAATTGCACATTAAATGTTTGATGTGGGTATCCTTCTATCCCCACCAGAATGGCTCGAATGGTTTAAAGCTAACGTGCGTGGTCCGTGTTTGGTCGATTGAGCGGCAAAATCCCCCCGAAACTGGAGTTCGAAAAGGGACGTGAAAGAAAAACACGAAAGGATCCGCATAAACTGCCCGGTAAACGTTTGCACCGGTGTGTGTAAGTGAAACCCGAAGTCTAGCCGCGCGCGTGTGTGGGTGAGAGTGAGTGGGTTGGATGTCGCTTCCACTGCCCTAATCAACACACAGTTTCATTTTAATCCAATTACCCATTTACTTACGTCGCTTCGCTACACTCAACCCCCGTTCACGTTAACCCCGTGCGCCATTGCACCCCGAAAATCCCTTCGTTAAGGTCGGATTAAGGCGCTGGGGCGGTGGCTGTGCCTGTGTCTGTGCGACGGAATCAATTAAAACCATTTTCGACGGCAATTAAAAATAATTGGTTCACATTCGTTTTGATACGTTTTCTTGGCGTGGCCCTGCCGTCGTAACTTCCGCTTACGTGCGCTTACTCCCACGGCATGTGTGTGTGTGTGTGTGTTTCCGGTGAATCATTTCGCCCGCGCTCTGTGATTGTGATCTAATTTGCCGATTGTTTGCGAAATCGATACCCAATGAGGGTGAAACAAAGCAAGCACACACGCATACAGTGACAACAAAACAATCAAACATGCATTTGTAGCTTGTTTCTAGCTAACCGCTTGCTTTGGGGAGTAAAAAACGAGTCCGAGAGTACTTTATGTCCCTCTGCTTCCATCAACACACCATTACAGGTAGCACATAACTCGCCGCAAAAAGACGAACATCAATTTAAACCATGTTATCTCGGTGTGCACACTGGGTCGGCGTGTGTGAAGCGCAATCTCCCACTCAAGTGCCATCGGGACCGGCATTGGGTCGTCGCAAGGACTTCCTCGCAGCAAGCGCACCCGGTAAAGGCAACGTCCCGACGTTTGGTGGAGCATTCGGTCACCATGTTTTCGTTTTTTGACGCCTAATGGGCGCCCAACAACAAGAAGACACACACACACACAGACTGCGTTACGAAACGTACGAATTCCCGAAGCGCTGGAACGGTCTGGACACACAGGAAGTTACTGACCGGGCGCGTTCCAGCGGAGCGGAGATGGAGAGATTATGAAACGAGTACTTTTTCTGGTCCTTTCGTAGGGCCAGCCGAGAGCTTAACGATGCCCCCTTTGCAGGGTTCGACGATGCGAATAGCTCATTCCAGCAGCGAGTGTCCTGTCCGGTGTCCGGGTTGTCCGAGCCACACCGGGCACGCTGGAGAGGGAAGTTGTTTTCAACGCTGGGCGCTCACCTTCTCCCACCGGACTTCGCCTAGACTCGGCCAGGGTCGTCATCTAGTTGGAAATAATAGTACCGCATTAAGATGGAATCTGTTTTTCGGATAAATTGCGTCCTCCCAACTCGGTGCCGGTCCCTGTATCCGTCAACCAGCGATCGACCAGCGCTCTACATGCTTTCATTCGCACCTTCCGGTGTGCTTCTGCCACGAGAGGTAACCCAACAAAAAAAAAAACGTTCCAACATGCAGCTCTCCAAGAAACAAATTGTAGCAACCGTCCCGCACGGTTCCGTTTTTGTCTCACGGGCGGACCGATTTCTGATTCCCGTGCGTTTGAATGCGTCGACGGCAAATAGGATTGGGTGCCATTTACATGGCAGGCTAATCGCCATCACGCCCCGCTGCCGATGTACGGTCGTTCGGACGGTCGGCCACTTTTCCCCCGTGCTTAGGTCGTCCTTTTTCCGAGCCGGCCGGCCAGAGGACATTTTCCCGTCGATGGGTAATACATCCGGCATTAGCACAGAAACAGCCACCTGATTGCCCGTTTCGAATGGTTCGGAAGTACACGCCGTGGCCTAGGGTTGGGTACACGGCACAATACCGATCGGTATGCCGGTGTGGGTAAAGCTTTTTTCTGCTTTTGCTGTGAATGTGGTGCCAAGATCGGTTCCAGAAGTGGTATGTTTCACCTTAAGATGAGCCTAATTACGGTTCTTTGTTGGTGAGGTGAAGTTGAAGGTAGTTCAGGGGAGCTTTAAGGTGGGTTTTGTAGCATTTTTTAGCTTTTGTTGGGATATTTCTCCTTGTTGGTTCAATTTATTATTTATCATTTATCATGTAGCTATACATTGTGTTTATGTTCTATTCATATTTGAATCTAAAAAAACCTAATGAAAAATGATTAAATTCACCGAAAAGCATGGTTTTTCAAATAATTGAAAATTGTTTTTCTAAGCTGTCGGTAATACTATGAAAAATGGTAAATTATATTTCTTTCACCCTAATTGACTGGCCGTTAAATACCATAAAAGACTTTTATCATTGGTTTCATATCTGAAATCAATACGAATTAGCAATCTTTAGCGCAACTTATGTTGTGGGGTTGATTTTGCTTACTTAACTAATTCTATGTAATATAAAAAATAAATAAACATAGTGCAAATGTAAGGTTTACTCTCGGCTTTTCCACACCAAGTGTTATTTTGGTGTTGTTCTGAATTTATATGAATAAAATGCTTCACTGAAGTTCTAAATTCAATTCAAAATACCGTTGTCATCGTGAAAACTTAGTGAAAATAAAAATTATTACGAAATGAGATTAAAACTATATTTTATCGTATTTTTCTCGTCCAAGACGAGCATCATCCAAACACCAATTTAAAGTTCAATTAAACAGAATCGAGACTCTGTTCATGTCAAAGGAGCGAAAAACTAAACCTCCTCGCCACGACCGACACTCCGCCGGCTTAATAAGTGCGGCTGCACGGTTCATTACATAAATCCTGCCTGTGGCCAACGCACAATTTCACTCGCAAACGCATCGCAACTCCACAATCTGTCGGCAGCCGGAGATGGGCCGGCTACAAACACAGGCGAACGAAAACAAAAAATCAACCACCTTTTGCGGAGAGGTGAGCCAATTACTCGTACGGCTCGGGCAACCGGCTTTACAGCACAGGAAAATGGCAAACACAAAAAAAATATTGTAACCCCCGTTGTGGAATTTCCGCAGCAGTATTTTCTTCGTTTTTTTTTTTTCTGTTTATTTGCCCGTCCGTAAATCAATTCATGCGCTTGCTCACGCGCCGCTAGAGCGCACGATATCGCCCGTACTAACGAACGAACCTCGGGGGCCATTTCGATTTATAGGCCCCAGCGCCGTCATGCACCGACCCGATCGATGCACCGGAATCGAAATCGTTAGCCCAAAAATTAAGTGTCCTCAGCCGCCACCCGCACGTCCCACCTACTCGCAAAAACATAAACCAAAAAAAAGGAGAAAACCCTGTGCATGCATGAAAAATGCATCGTGCACCACTTTCGGGCCCGTTTCGGTCCCGATTGTTTTAACCGAATTTGCCTTTCCAATCGTCGCATGTGTGTGTGTGTCGGTCTGGAATCGTGCGTGCGCGTGAGCGAAATGACCGATGGCCGGAACGTGGGGACAACAGCCGCACTGGCCACCCCCAAAATTTCATTATTTTAATTCAATGTACCATTAATTTTTCATAATAAATTCGGTTTTCGGTCTCCGTATGCGATTTTAGGGAAATTAATTTCCAGCGTGATTTATCGTTTCATTATTTCGCTCTCCACCCATGTGTGGGTGTGGGAGTGTGTGGGTGTTGTTTGTCACTTTCCTGTTTCCTGTCCCCCTGCGTTGGGAGGCACACTTTTCATGGTAAATTGGAAAAAGAGGCGCAAATGGCGCACTCGACGAAATGGGCGCAAAAAACCCTCCTCCATTATTGCCTGTTTGCAATGCAATTAATGTTAAGTCCGCTTAAAACGGTGCGTTTTCTTCCCGGAAAAAAGCTCACACAGCCCGACCTAAGCAAGTGTCACGTTCTAGTGCACGGCAGGCCGAAAACAAAGGCACATAAATTGTGAACGTGAGCCTATAAAATGGTTCTATTTGCACACGCGTTTCGGTTGCCGCCTTCCAAGGAGCCCGTTGTTTATTTCCTGATCGATTCGATTGATTTGCCATCGCCGCCCGCCCAACGGGTTCGCTACAGGCGCGCTCGGGGCCGGATCGAGTGAAATGGGTCCTGTGGGGCGCGTATGTAGGACACATTTCGTCTTCTCGTAAGGACGCGCGACCCTAGAAGAAACGAACCCTCAAAAAGAGAAGAAGAAAAAAAACGCCCCGTACTCATATATCCTGACGAGAGCGGGCGTTGATCGATTCGGGGTGGCAGAAAAACGACCTCCATTAATGTCACTTTAACCTCCGCTCTCTCTCTCTCTCTCTCTCTCACACACACACACTTTCCGTGAAGGTTTCGGTAACGCTTTCATTCTTCGGTGGAGCAAAAATTTTACCGGAAAATTTCCTCCTCGCTTTTGTGTCAAACTTTTACCCGTGTGCCGCACCATTTCCTGCTCCTTTTCATGGGGAAGAACGTTTTTTGAGGTTTTTTGTTGTGCCTTGTGTCGGTGGTCGCTATTCATCCCGCAACTGGCAAGGCGATGCGTTCGGCGGCAACGGAAAACGGAACCCGGAACTTTACGATCGCGCTCGCACATAAACGAATCAGCATCCCATCAGCATCGCAGGGACGCGATGTGTTCCTGCAGCGTCGCCCGAACGTGACTTCCTTCAGCGGGGTCATGTATCGAACGTAACCGTGCGTTTCTTGCGTTCCGTGGGCACGCTCATCGGCACTGGCAGTAACCTACACTTCCGCAACCGCGGCGTGTACGTCAAAGTCCCGGGATGCTGTCGGCGGCGGAAGTGTCGACATCCGCACATCGGCACGTTGATTAGCTTCGATGAGTTTATAGAAAGTTAATTAGCCTCTTCCGGTGCGGGAACCGTGGCAACGTGTGCGTGACAGCGTGCATGCGACGTCGTCGGGCGTTCGGAGCGAATTTTCACGTCCTCGCCATAAACACGAGCGCCATCTAAAAGGGGGGGGGGGGGAACGGCAGTCGATGACATAAGAAGCCGCACGTCGCGCTCGTAAGGCGAAGTAGGCTTTGTGGCGTCATCGTTCACCGTCGTCGGCTGTCGGCAAATCTTGTTTGGAAAGAAATGTCATTTTTATTACCCCCGTTCGTTTGTGTGGTGGAAGCTCTTTACTTCTTCTTCCTCTTACGCGTTGGGATCCCGAACGAGCCTGTCGATAAAGCCTTGCCGGGGTATGTGTGTTTGGCAAAACTGCCCAACTGGCATCTCGCACAGTAAGCCACACCGGACGCCAGACCTGTCGTCGGGGCTATGAATATCGATTTATTTCTCATATGTCGCAATCGGAAGTAATTTATTAGAATTCGTGCGGCTTGTGCACGGGGAAAGCCGGGAAAAGCCCGCGCGAAGAATGCCTTCACCTGCCAGCTACTTTGACATCGCTCGACTTACATTCATGTTACCGCACGTCAGTGTCTTACACCGTGGAAGGTGGACTTAGTGACTTCCCCGAACTTCATGCGTTGTTGCGTTTCCCAAACAACGATTGATTGATGGAACCAGCGGATGCCTCCGGACTAATTCTGTTACCCACGCTGCAGTGTACACACGCGGGCGCGCGCGCGTTAATCAGCATCCCACCGCTCCGAACCCAACCTGATGCTGTCAAAAACTCCCGTCTTGATTGCCTGTCCGGGAACCTTTTGTGGAGCGATTCGCAAAGTTTCGTTCGAATGTGCCGGGGACTAAATGAGCCTGAGACGACCAAACAACAACGAAAAAAAAACATGAGAAAATCCCGAACAAAGTTGTACGCATTCTCACTGGTCCAGAAGGGCAGAAACAGAACCCTCGTCAAACACGAACCGGTCGGCAGCCGTCGGTATCGATTGATTGTTTTAACCTTGTCCGAAAGTTATTACCGTAATAATTAAATTTATCGTCCCACTTCACTACCCCCGCTGGTTTCTCGTACGGGGGAGGAAGAGGAGGAGCATTTCCGAGGCATCCGCATCGCCATGGAAATGGGCCGTCAAGCACACGTTGCTATGATGATTTCTTCAATCATCAACACCCCGGGAACATGTTGAAGGGCCGAGAGCGAGCGTGAGAGAGTGAGAGCACACCGAACTCACCGACAACTGCACACATACGCCCACCATTAAGGGATCCCGATCCGGTCGTCCCTCGGAGAATAATAAAATGAAATCAGTTTCTGCACGGGGAATGTTCCACCCAAGTAATGAATCCCACTCGGGAAAAGTGAAGTGCCGCTGCCCGGACGGCCGTTTTTCTTTCACCGGGCGTCGGCACGGTTTTGTTGACGTTACGGGATTCGATTTTTCCTTCCTCCACGCGGCGGAAAGCGGATTAAGGCGATAAAATTCTTAAAATGGCGCCCCGGGAGGTGAAACCCCGATCGAATCAGTATTCCGGGGCTGACCCGTTCGTCCCACGGCGCGAACCGCATATCCCGGAAGGATATTGAATTGGCCTCTCCTCCAGGAGCCTCGACTGTTGAAGGAATTCTTACTAACCTTCGCCCCCGTCCGAAGGGCTAAAGTACGGAGCAAAAACCGAAAAGTCACACTGCCTTTAATGTGTGCGTGTGTTTCGGTTGTTGCTACTGTGCGAGTGTTTGTTTGAGTGGTTTCTGTTTGGACAGGAAACCGGAAAAGCTAAAGGAAAAACCCTCAAAACACACAGTTTTTTTTCTCTGCCAATCGTGGCGTGGGTGGGCCGGGCGGAAATGTTGAAATGCCGATCGAACACTTTCCCAGCCATCCGGAAGCGATGGGTGGGTGGGTCGAAGGTGTTGAGAAGAATGTTGTAGCGTCGTTTAAAATTTCATGGGAAAGCAATTGGGTAGTGTGGGTGTGAGTGGAGCGAAATAAAAAAAAACACACACAGAAGCTCCTTATCGGGTCGAGTCAACTCGATGTGTTTATAAACGAGAAATGAAAGAGCTAGTGGCGTAACAGACACACACACACTATCACCGACCAGTGCTGGCTGTCGTTGATAATGGACTTATGGGAGGCTTTGGCCATTAATTTGTCGGTGGTTGAGTTTTTGACGCTGGTGAATTTTCCACACGACGAGACGTTTTTTCACCAATTTATAGCAGTTTGATGGAGAAAGCTTGTTTCTTGTCTTTCCAGTGGTGCTTTTCATACTATCTTGAAACGTTTGACACGATTTTTCTAACAAGACTCTTATTTTTTATCGTTTTAGGTACGTTCGATGAGACTTTTCGCTACAAGCTCCAATCAAAGAAAACTTTTTTTCATTCGTGCCTAGCCTGATTATCCTCTTTTCATCACGCTTTCTCTCTGCACGATATGAAAACAGCGACAGTAAAACTCTCACCTCATCTTTCGTCTATCATCGACCACAATCATTGTGACGCCATCGGGCGAACCTCACGCGGAGCAGTGGGAAAAAACATAGAAAATAATAATTATGCCTTTTCCCACACGCTGGTTTTCATCGCCCACACACATAAAACACGAACCGGAAAATCCGCACAGGGTGATTATCGATTGAAAGTGATTGGAAAACCAACACAAAGCTCCCAGTTTGTCATTTAAATGCATGCTTGATTTAAACATATCTGCCCGCGAAAGGCGTAACACCAGATAAGCACCCCAACCAGTCGATATCTGGCGGGCGAAATTGAAACATAAACTAGTAATAATTGTCAACGCCAGTGCCGTCGCCTGGTGGCGTCGCGTGCAAGGCCAAACGATGCGATAACGACTCGTTGGCGTACTGGGGTGGGTGCGGCGTGCATTAATGTGTTTTAGTGTCCTCATGCGCGCTAGCTCCCAGTACGTGCCATTGGACCCGTTTCCGTTGGGTAAACATTGCATAATCCCTGCGAATGTCGGTTCGGTTCGCTGCAGGGCGTTCGCGGCGGTCACGGAACATCACGCCGCGTGAGGCTTTTGTCATCTTTTTGAGAGGATGATCTTGTTGCTCGAACTCTTACGCCTGTTTAGCGGATGCGCTATGGGTAGTTATGGCCGATGGAAGCGAACCGCGCATCTGATTCGGTCTCAGTTCATTTCGCGTTTCCATAATCATAAAGCAAACGATGGAACGCATTATACGGCACACAGCCTCGCCACGTCGCGGGGTCACCGGCAACACTTTTCATTAGCACAGACCGTCATTAACTGTCAATTAGAATGCATTTTCCAAACAATAATTAGCGGCTAGTGGGATAGGTGGAACGTGTTTGGGGAGGCGTCGGCAGGGGTTGCAAATGGCCGGTATTGAGCAATATTTATTGCAGTGATTTTTATTAAAGCTGTGTGCCCTTTTGCGTTTGTTTGTTGGTTTGGACGAATGCGATTTAAAGCCGGGTGTGCTTTAAGCGCGGTAACAAGTTCAGTTTATTGGTATGGTTTCTCGATTGAATTGATTGCAAGAAATTTAATTTGGAATCTAATATTCGTAGTTTGAAAACGATTTTGCAACCATTAGGAGGCCTAAAACAAATCGTTTGTAATTTCAAAATAATTAATCCAGTATAGCAGGATACAGTGCACACATTATCTGAATCATTTAAAAGGTGCACTGAGGTAATCTTGCTTGCTTTCTATTGTCCCAAATATCCTTTTTCACAAATGATTTTTCTCTAAGCTCAAATCATGCTTCCTGTTCGTGCTTTGCCTACATTCAGGCGCAAAGAAATGCACGATATTTTCTTCAACTGTAGCACCTCTGGATCGATCGCAAGTTAGATTGCACTTGCCAGACTGTTACGTCGACCAACAGGACGGAAGTGAATCAGTGAAGACTCCCGGAAGCCGTAGTATGCAAATCTCGGCTACCACGTCGGGGTTTGTCTTTCGCTGGCATTTGGCCGCACACCGGAACACCGGAACACCGGCCGGTTCGCAACACAACGAGCACTGTATCGATTGCAGTGAAATTGATTGGTTCCGGTGGCCAGGATCTGTGAAATCGGATAATTAAATTCGGATCCTTGCAGCGTCCGAAGCCGGGTCTCGGTTTCCTGACGGCGATGCACTCCATCGTGGTCTACTTACTTTCGTATGCAGATTTCCGTGGATGGCAGACGGCCCGTGGGATGGTGCAGCCGGGCGTTTGTGGAAAGAATAATCAGTGGCTCAAGAATGGGATGGTCCGAAGCGTGTTGGCGCGCCCGACACGAAGCGGAAGATCCGTAGTCCGGAATGTCCGGAGCGTTGGGCGAAGCGCTCTACAGGAAGAACGGCTATTCAGTGTGGGTCAGTTCGTTCAATTGAACGGACTTGTCAATGTGAGCCTTTCACGGAATGGCGGACTTCAATCTGGCCACCCGGATCGAAGCTTAACCGGAATCGAAGCGAGGATAAGAATCAGATGCGGCTGATGCGGTTGTTCTGTCGGGCTGAAGAATCAATCAAACCGATGAATGGGAAGGAAGATCGTCGTTCGATCGGGAAGAAGCGTTCTCTTTTCTTATCCGGTTCCTCCATCTGGACAGCATCAACTTGGCAATCAAACAAACAGCTGCCGGATGCATCGACAAAGAGCTTCCACAAACTCGAGCTAGAATTTGAATACTTTTCTCTCCACGTATCTCTCGCACAAAGCGCACCCACAATCGCTCGATCAAAACGTGCCGGGAAACTAGCATCGAAAGTAGCTTCTGAATATCGTCAATCGAACATAACTTTAAACTTTGTCTTGGATGCGGAGTGCAGAAGATGTGAAAAATGTCCTCACGATAAGAACCAAAACTTGTGTGAGGCTAGACTGAGGAAATAACGTGAAAATGGAACTGTGTGTGTGTGTATGTGTGTGTGTGTGTGTGTGTGGAATGGAAAACGGGATATAAGAAGCTCCCGAAAACTTTTGCACAATAAATGCAATTTCATCGATCGGGAGACTACGAAACTGGACGATGTGGAGCAACCAGTTTTCCCCCGGGGAAGTTTGTGTCAAGAGCTGGAAAACATACTCCAGAAACAGCTTGTCAGGCGTTTTGGTTGCGACCGTTTCTTTTCTCACGTTGTCTGTGTGTGATGCTGTCGAGGCTCGCAGCTAGATAATGTGTGGGAGAAACCATTTTCCACGGAGATCGGTCGGTTAGGCCACAACTTTTACAAAACGCATCTGCAAACGGAGTTCTGGTGCCGCGATCTGTTTTCCCTCTCCATTTTGACCCGTCCATTTGGACTGTTCTCTGGGAAACAAGCTGGTCGCCACAGTCGCCGGGCTGACACGTCAAAGACCACCTGCAGGACGATAAGGAAGAAGCACTTCAGCACCATTGCTTTCCTTTTGGTTCCTACTCCCAAAAACCGAAAAAAGTTCCAACGGGCAAAGAAATCTGACTATAATGAACAAGAACGGACGAAGAAAACAGAAAATCAGCGTCGTTGCGGATGAAGGTGGAGCGAACAAGAAATGACTACAGAAACAGGCAGTGACTAGTCCGGCGAACTTTTCCCCGGAAACTTTCATGCACACACATACATGCGCGCGCGAATCGGGCTAGACGAACGCAGCAAAACCGAGCAAACCTCAGTCACACAGTCGAGAATAAAAAGAAACCTGGGCACTGGGAAGGTTTTTGGGGGAGGAAAATTTCATTACGTAATTCCGCCTCTGCGTACGGACAAGATTCCACCAAACCCGCCACCCCACCCAAACATACTTCAACGGTTTCCCGCTTCGGGGAGGAAGTGGTGGAAACCTACATTTCCAACCCTCTTCCCCACATTTCCCTCCCGGGCGGATGAAAAGGCGGACCACATTAATAGTTTTTTATTGCAGTTCTTCCCGCTTTCCCGTGCCTTTCGAGGATACATTTACTTTCCCACCACTTTTCGCCGCCACCGCCGCCGAGAGTAGATGATTGTGATAAAAGTTTTCTTCCTTGTTTTTTTGTTGCTGTTTTTGGTGCTCTTGCTCTTATAAAGCGAGTCGGAGTTGGGTCCCCGTTTGGTTCGTTCCGGGGGTTTTGCGGACAGTTGAGTTATGATATCTGCCGTCATATTTCAATTTTTGCTCCAATTTAAACTCCATTCCATGTATTACCCGCGGTGCTCAGCGATCCATCCAGCAGCGCCGCGGCCGAAATCACTGTGCGCGCGTACCGAGAGAGTGCGACTTTTTATGGAGCTTTTGCGCGTGATGATTGGCGGAGTGGATTTGGCGTTTCGGGTGTCGTAATTCATCGTCCACCGCAGGGTCCGTACGGCGTCTAATGGTCGAGACGCTGCGGGAGATGATCGATCGTGGGTCGTTTGTTCGGTCGTTTCAGTCATTGAATTCACTTGCGGCAGAGCGAACGTAAGAAAGGATTAAAAAAGAAAGCTCAAATTGGTGCCGGGAGAGCTGGCCATGCAGATTGATTGATTTATGACACAACCTACCCACGGTGAAAAGAAATGTCTCGTTTACGCTTCGCTTCACGCGCGCGCGCGCGCTCGCTCGCACACGTCAAGAGAAATTAGCGCCTGCCGGAAGATGACGCTTTGATGGGGGGGAGTGGGAAGGTCTTTTGTGTGTCTGCGTGTGTCGTTCGGGCGGAAACCGGTGCAGTTGATTTCTCAGTCGCTTGCAAACGGCTTGCTCGGTGAGGTGTAAGTTTTAATTGTGTGACTAGGCACGGCACTCAATCCATTCGGGAGCACTCGGGGAGAAAATTGAGCGAAATGGCAGCTTCCGGCTCGCTGCACGCGCAATCTGCGTGAAAGGTTAAGACGCAGCCTGTTCCGCCGTTTTCATGCGTGAACCGATCGATTATCGTTCATCCATCAACGGGAAACCGATGGGTGGGCGGGTGCGAGAATCGGTGATTTTTTCTTATACCAATTGCTGGGCTTCTAAGCTTATTAATGGTGGTGTTGCTGATTTTTAACGATATTGTTTGATATCACTATTTCTTACTTAATTGATATGTTAAATATGTGTGAAAATCGTTCAGAAATCACTTTATAACAGGTTGATCTTTTTACGATTTAGTATTAATTTACTCTGAGCTAGTTATAATTTGGTTATAATTGAACTTCCGATTTAGAGTTTTGAGGAATATTGAAGAATACTTCAAACGCCGGTATTTCATCAATATCTATCGATTAAAAATGTATAAACCATAAAAATGTGATCTGAAATAATGCTGGTAATTGAATTTTCTAGGATGATTAACTCAATTTACGCCTAAAAGTATGCATTTATGCGCTTCATCGCTTTAAAAACGATATATTCATTAGTTCAACTAACGCTACCCACTGAGCATGTTTTTTTATATGTGTTTGCATGCTACCTGGTTATTGATATACAGACAGTAATCGTCTGCAATTCTTCACGCGAACTCTAACCTCAATTTAAGGTAACAAAACTCATAAACTTGAACCCAAATCATCCACTAGTGAATCCAGTGCATTCCTGATTGAATCAAACACACCAACAAATGTACCCCAAACTCCATCCTGACGGCGAACCAGAATCGCGGGTGGAAAAACGTTGCTCATTAATTTAAATTCTCTAACCACCATTTTAAGTTCGCCTTTCCCCCCCCCACCCCCACCTCGCGTGCCTATTCATTACACGGGAGCGATGCCGACCACAAACTCGCTGCACCCCCTTTCTGGGGGGCCATCTCGTGGGGTGAAATTCCACAAATCGAAACGTAACATCCAGCAGCGGCAACGAACGGTGGCAACGGTTCGTTTCGTTTAACCGGAAACGTAACGGATATTGTAGTCGGCAGGGTGAGCGGCGGGCGCGGGCGTGTTTGGCGGAAACCAGGTGCTCCGGTTTTTAGTTGCTAACCCGGCTGACAGGCTTATCAATTTATGTTGTACAAACCGACGCGCTTTCGTTTTTCGCAAACTGCACCAACGGAAAGTCGCAGTCGGTGGAACGGAACGGGGTTGATTTTAACGTTGCGTTCATGAGCCATGTGTATAGGGAGAGGTCCTATGGAGTGAGAGAGAGAGAGAGAGAGAGAGAGAGAGAGAGAGAGCGCGCGAGAGCCGTGAAGTCAGCCCCGGATACTGTGTGGATGCTCCGGAGGCTGCGGTCGCTGTCCGTATCCGCAGACCAAAACATGCTCCAATCGAACGTACACCGATCGTGGCGTCGCCTGTTGGCGATGTTTGCAGCCTTCCACAGCGCTCTCTCACGGCCTGTCCCGCATCCTTTCGAGGCTGCCGGCATTTTACGAGTGGCTGAGATTATTGCTAACATAACCTAACCTCAAAGCTGCTTTCGATGTTCGTTTGAAGCGCGCGACTGATGCGGAGCACAGGGGAACATACAGGTGGTTAACATCGAACATGGGCCGACGTTGTAGTGTGCCGTGCCCATCCTTTCGGCAAATGTCCCTAAGATGTCCGATGCATGTAGCATAACTAAGGTGACACCATCGGTGAGCTTAGCCACCACGCAAAGCGCGTCACGCTAGGGGCAAATTTTGTTGAGAAGAAAATTGTAATTGGGGTCTATTTTATGTATTATAAAGAACTTATAAACATTCAATTTAAAGTGGGAAACCTCTGCACAAAACCCCGAAAGAAGTAGCTCTGCTATGATAGGCACAAACCGCGTAGTTGCCCGCGACTCTCTTGAGACGACACAGCGCTCTCCAAACTGCCGGTACAAATCGGAACCAAAATAATATCTGCATCATTAGACATTCCATGCGAGTTCGCTGTTCGCTTCATCGTTAGGGGCCCAAAAGGGACGATTTTCGCCCACCGGCAAATCACGATAAGGAGACAAATTATCAAACCAACGACCGGCCCAGCTTTCCTTCAGGCGGCGGGAGAAAGAAAACATCAAGATCCGTGTCGTTGCGAGTCGCGCCCACCATTAATATTTCCTACCGCCGTGAAGCACCTCACAAAAGGGCCGACCTCCACCACGACCACCAGCCGGATGAGGACATTAAGATTGTGACAGTTTTGCCAGCCTCTCGGCGTGCCCGCGGTGGAAAAATAAATTAAAACAATCCCCGCAGCGATCGACATTGTCAGGGCGCTTCTCGTGTGTTCCTCCCCCGGAGGAAAAGGTAGCACACACACACACACGCACAAACACATCGCGCTATCAAAGCGCGAAGAAAATGAAGCTTCCGCAGTGCGATGGAGACGTTGCGGGCAAGCGGAGCTTCGATACAGCGAAAACGAGCGCGTTGGGAAGGAAAATTTCATGAATAAATAAACGTGTGATGAGTTCTTCAGCCACAGCCTGCCAGTGTGCTCGGACCGGGCACCAGGGAAGGCCCGGTCCTCAATGAAAGTCCCCTCGGCGCGTTCCGAGAACTTCGGTTCTCCCGCCGCCGAGGGTGGGAGAGAATTATTCAAATTTAAATTCAAATTATCTTATCCGCCGAGCCCATCTTTCTTTATTATCTGCGCTTCGGAAACCGGGAGACAAACAAAGGCCGGAACCGAAATGGCGAGCGCGCCCAACACCGGTGGCCTGTGGACGAGAGATCATTGTTTGGATGGCCGTAAGAACTTGTGGCGTGTGTCCCTGGGTCGACGACACGGACAAGCGATCGGTCATCCGTGGAAAGCGAAAAATACTTCCGAGAAACAGCAGCAGCGATGCCAAAAATCACATCGATGGCGTTGAAGCGCTGGAGCATGAGATTTGTGCCTCTTGTGCATGACGCTGGGAAGAAGAGCTTTGTTCTTGTTTTCGGACGATCTTCTCACCGATGGGAATTAAATTCTTAATCGCCCGTGAGGAGTTCTTCCTGAGGGGGGAAAGAAACCAATGTGTTTTCTGGTAATCGTTACGTGCAAAGACATTACAGAGGAAGCGATAAGGATGAAACGGATCCTTGGCTCTGATGGGTGACGCCCATCAAATGGAAATCAAAGGATCATCCGGTGTAAGTCGCTCTGACACTCTTGTCGATGCAGAATTCTCTGCAGAAACCGGCTCCGACGTATCGGCCATGGATTAGGATCAGGGAGGACATAAATGCGTGACTAATCGGCATCGTTAACTGCTCGTTACGATGTGTACTTAGATCTGGGGAAGAGTGCTGATTTCCAAACAATACAGTAGGATATAATATAATGAATGCCATCAGATCCTTTATTCGTTGGGTGATTTATTTCATTCTGATTTGGAATAAAAATAATCCAAACAATAACAATAAATAACAACAGACATCTCAACAAATCAAAGATAAGCGTCGATACGTTACATTCATAGAAGAACTGCAACCGCCAAATATTTCAACAATCAACTTGATGGATCAATTTGGATTTCTGATTTTATATGAACAAGTATTGCTTCTATGCTTCGCCGTATCTCCTAAACAGGATTTGCTTAATGTTGAAGTTTAAAGAATCTCTTGTCAAACAAGAAAGTTTAATACGGAGCTACAGAGACTTAATCAGGTCCCACCCCAAATGGAAAATGTCTCAATCATACATCACTAACAATAATATCGATAAATCCCACTCACCCACTCGAAGCCAAACATTCTCGTTCCGTAAAAGATTATCCTTAAATGATGTATCCGCAAGAAGATGCCGTCCCGAGCAACACAAGTTAACGATCGTCATCCTGAATCGGCATCGCATCCGTTTTAACCGGTTCCTATGTGAACGGTACACCGGCGAGACCGCGTCACCGTGATTGCCTCTTCTTCTCCCGATAATAATGACCCATTTAAGAGTTCCGCGAACGGCTCCAGCCAACGAGCGCCTCGAGGATGCGGGCGCCCTTGGGAGACATGATTCGTGCACGTGCGCCCAACAGGGCCTACCCCCCGGGGGGTGGGTTTTGAAGTGTTCGAAGACCGAGGCTTTTCGCTCACGTGGAGCGGTTCAACTACGTTCGAGTACACGCACGTTGCGGTGAACTTGGCGTTGGCAATGGCAACGTGGCCGAAGTTTGCTCACAGCAAACCTCCACAGTGCCCTTTTAATGTCACATCTTTACGAGCCAATCCTTTGAGGGGTTCCGAATGGCAGTAGGCGCTTCCTTTTTCGAAACGATGCCTTGATTGCCTCGTTGTTTGTGGAGTTGGATCGTCAATTGTTCCCGATCCGATTTTATGCCTTTCGGTGTGTGTTTTTTTTTAGCTCGGTGTTAAAAAGACCGGATACAAAATAGACGTGAGACGTTGAACTGTAAATAATGGACGCACGATAAAAAGTGGATGCACGGATAATGATGGGAAAATGTTCACTGCAGCATGCTGCTGCGGTATAAATCATTGCACGAAACTGGCACGGCTCGGAACAAAAATGACGCCTGGCAAATTTGCTAATGATTTAGACGGGGTTTCGGAAGTTTCTTGTGCAACAAGCAGAAACCTAACCACCCGAGGCATCCAAAGTTTACGCTGCGCTCGCATTAAACCAACATGTGAAAACTGCAACACTGCAAGCTGCGGGGAAAACTTCTCGCAAAAAGCAAGTTGGTTTTCCGCGTTTTCACGACTTTCCTTCCGGTGTGGGAAGGTGCGTGCTCTCTTAAATCCAGCTCGCGCATCGCGCTACGTCGTTGGGAATGTTTTCCTTTACTAACACACACACACACACACACACACACACACACACACACACACACACACACACACACACAC
>KB672490.1:12666392-12741019 GCA_000349145.1 Anopheles dirus
ACACACACACACACACACACACACACACACACACACACACACACACACACACACACACACACACTTTCGACCAGATGTAAATTAGGTATCTAGCAGCACCGTTCCGCACCCGGAGGCAGCCCGGTTCCTGGTTGGGTTGGGAAAACTTTCTTCTTTTCCCCGAGAAGAGATATGCAAAACGAGGCCACGACTGCAAATGAGGCAGCATCCATTTATTATTACGCTTATTACCGCTGCTGGGGCCGTCGGTGGATCGCGCTGGTAAGCATTTCGCGCGAATGATGGAGGTATGTGGGAGTGAATTGAATTGAAACATATTTTCCTTCATTTGCTTTGCTCCACTGTGTGTCGAATGTCTAACTCCCCGCCGCGAATGATGATGCTCGCTCGGAGATAGTTGCAGCTCTTAAGCCGACGCTATAGATGCACCCTCAAACTTTGTGAAACAATCCCCAAAAACTCTCCGAATTCATGTTTGAAAAGAAACTCATCTGAAAATCGCCCGGAGGTGGATAAGTTTCTGAACAACAGCGTCTGAAAATGTTAATGTATGTGTTTCAGTAGTTCTTGTTCAGACAATGGGAGTGTCAATGGATTTGCACCTTCAAGATGTCACTGATATCGTCCCAACGATGGGTCAGTTCTGCACTTTTTGCACCACTGGTTTTAGTGAAATTAAGCTGACAAAGTGAAGTGGTTCGAATCGCGAACGGCAGCTCATAACTTCGGCTTGTGTGCTTCGAACAAAGGACGGCAAATTATCTTCCATTTGACATTTCCTTAATCACGGTCGTAGCGATTAAATTAAAACATTTCTTTTTGCACCACAAATGTATCAGAACACACCAAAGACAGAATCAAAAGGCAAAAAAAAACCCTGAAAGCTTTTACAAATTATTCCACCCATCGTCTCCGTCGGTCCGCTGTTTCAAGTCGTCGTAGTCGTTGCGTTGGAAAAATATACACAGAACCGCTGTGCGCCCGGTTCGGTTTTAAGCTCCGGCTGGAAATGGAAAAGAAACGAACCGGTTAATTTTAGTCCACCTTGGGCCGGCGTGCTCGGAGGACCTGCTTTGCCGCTTTAAAATGTTCCCCACGAGGAACGAACCGAGCTTAAAAGGGTCGCCGTTGGTGTTCGGGTTACTTTCCCGGGTGCTGCGGAGTAAAAAAAGAAAGAGAAATTCATAACCTGTTCCATTACTGCAACGCAGTTCCGCGCACGGCACCGGATGCTGCGTTCGTGCAGTGAATTCAATTTCATTTTATCTTAATTTGCTGCAATAGCATTTTCCCGCTACACACAGGCACACAATGACGACTCACGGCCAAAAAGTTTTTCGCCCCACCTTACAACGGACAACGGTTGTGCACTTGCAGGCAGCAGCAGCAGTAGTCTCGTCCGAACCGGCCCGGATAGAACGGGAACTGTCCGAATCGTGACGAATGGGGCCTCAAATATGGTTAAAGGAAAATTACTTAATAGCGTGATAAATTGAGTACGCCGTTCCATTGCATCCGTGAAGGAGAATTTCATTCCTCGGGGACCGTGCCATTTTTTTTTTGGCCACGCTTGAACGTTCCTGTGCGGGATAAATTGGGTATTTTCTCCGCCTTGGTGGCCGTATTCACTTGTTTATTTCTTTCGGTGGAACCTGCGACACGGTAATCGAGTTATCTTTCGACGCTTTTCCGCGATCTTGGCACGGTGACAACAGGGCTTGAAGCTTGAAGGTGGCTCAAAGAGAGAGATTTCATTTATAAGCTAAGATTCCTATCTTCACGTGGAGAGCAATCTTTTGAGGTCTTCGTTTGCCAATTCTTTCTTAAGCGAAATTGATTTTCCCGTTGGACAAAGCTTGCCCAGTGTCTGTGGAGCAATGACCCAGTTAAGATATGGTGTTAATCCTTTCATGTAAAAGCCGACACCTCTTATATTGAATCAGGTAATAATGTTATATGGCTTATTTATATAGGTAGTATCCAGAAAGAAATTTAATAATTCGTCACTTTTTGTCAGTTGAACTCTTCTAATTCTGCATACCTTGACAGCTCTCTAATCAACTCTGAAGATGATAATCCGAGTGGTGTAGAATATCTTACATGCTATTGTTATGTTATATTCCTCTCAAGGTTAGGGGCGTAGGTTAGATTCCTTCACTACCACGATGGTTCTGGAAACTCACTTGTAGATCCAATTTTTCTCAGACAAACCATAAACTAACAATCTGATCATATCCCTATTTAAAGCCACTAAAACACCATAATCGCCTCCGTGTGCAAGAAAAACGATTTGTGGGTGATAATCCGCACGGCCTCAACGACCTCATCCCACCTCCGATCGGACACCCGTAACGAGCGAAGCTTTTTGTAAGCTGTCGATTAAAATGTCATCCTCAATCTAAGTCCGTGTTACCAGCCCGGCAGGAGAAGAAGAAGAAGAATAAAAAAAACACCGCAACACAATTCACACAACCCATTCCCCCCATCGTAATCCGTACCGCGAACGGCAAACAGTGGAAAATTACTACGGAACCCATTTCCACTGGCCGTTATTTTATATGCTCCACCCGTTCGCGCTCGCGCTCGTTCCCGCCGATGGACCGACGACACCGATGTTACGCTGTCGCTCTCGAACCGACAGTCGGAGGCGGGCAGTGCAGTGCGAGAGCGAAAGAGAGGGCGAGAGAGTGTGAGAAAATCCAATTCCGATCACATACCGGAAACAAGTTTTCAAATTTACATTCATATTACGATTCCGGTTCCGTTCGCCGTACCCGTCTCCGTCGGGGAGATGCGACCAAAGAGAGAGAGAGAGAGAGAGAGACAGAAGGAAAAAAAACACAGTGATGAGAAATGCAAAGGCGAAGCGAAAAACTGGGCGCGTTATGCAGTGTTGCGCCATGTTGCGCCACAACGTTGGCGGAGCGCAATTGACACGAACTGGTCTGGCGGTCAACAATGTTGTCACATCTTGGTGTGCAATCTGGCTGTCGCGCCGCGTGCCGTTTCCAGGATCATCGAATCGCGCGTTCTCCGAATGTATCACATTCGGAAGAGCTCGAAACAAAAAAAAGCGGGGCGAGTTTAGAAGAAGCAAAAAACCCAGATCGATATTTTTAGTTGCACCCAAATGCAACTAACCTCACACTTCAGCTGTCAGATGGATTTAGTTTCTTCTCTTCTATTTCGTTTTGAATATTTTGCAGATGGTGCATCGAAAATAACGCGCGGAAAAAACCAAATGCCTGGATCAAGCGCACCAACACACGGGAAGCAATCACGGGGGAATAGTTTGGTCCGGGCGTGGCCACCGGAATTAAACCAACGCTAGCTCGCACGGTGGAAGTGGAACAAAAAGATGACGGGAACCAACAAACTCGGACAGCAAAAATCCGTGTCCAAATTGCAAACCGAATGGCAGGTCTTTATTTTAGTTCTGTTTTTGTGTGTGTGCTTTACTATTTTGTGAAGCTAAAAAGGTGCGCTTGGAAACGAGAGTTGCACTCACCAGACAAGTACAGCAGACACTCGAGAGATTGGCGTCTACTACTTAATGGGTAAGTTTTAAATAATAATTTAAGTACTTAATAATTGATACTGAACAAGCCAAACACCAACGAGCAACTAGCTTAAATTGAATAAAACCATCACAGTGATTTGTTCCCGCCGAGTAGGTCAGATCCGAATCAAGCCGGACGTCACTTTTCACATCATTTATAACGACACCTTCCAAGAGAACCTTCCAAGGTTCTTCTTGCTCTCGATCCTGATCTAGAAAAAACTACAAATCGACTGCGTGATGGCTGAAGCGGTTCGTTCTATCTATCGCCCTGACACTTTGCTCGGCCCTTGCCCTTTGTCAGCGAGAGCTGTAGGTTTCGGAAAAGAAAATCACAACACCTCCGCGCTGGGGACTGTGTGACAGTTGCACAGTGCTGCCGAAAGTTTATCTAAACGATGACACCGTCAAGTCTGCTAGACGGGCTGCCCCGTAACCGTAGGAATCGTGCAGCGGCGTGCAGCGGCGTGCAGCGGGGTGCAGCTGGCTTGAAGAAGTAAGAACAATTTATCTTGAGCAAAGCAATCCTTTCCTCCAGCTTTACATCGTTCTTTTCGGAGATGGTGTCTTTTTTGCTGCTGTTCTTCTCTCTGCCTTCACCGAGCAGGTGAGAACAGGTGCCAAAACGTGAGCTGACACTGGCTGTCGGCAGATAAATTGCTGCTTGCAACTTGAGAAACTGCAGTTTGTCATGGATCTTGAAGCTTTCTAGCGCAAAACATTGCTCACGTTTGTTTTTTTTTTGCAACGTTTCCAGTTTGGTTTCCCACTAAGGGGATCCCAGAGATTCACCGGACGGCGGCACCAACACCACGAAAAAAACGCACCGAAAAACGAGAGTGAGGTAACGAAATAAAATACAGCCAGCCCGAAATTGATGGCTGGATCGATGAAACCAATGCCGCTCGGGATGGTCGGTGCGATATGGCGGCGCTGCTAAGCTCCCTTGCTGGACCCGATAACGCTGCACTGGGACCCCCCCGGGGTGGAAGGAGTGAAAAATCGTCCTTTAGAAAATCCCGCCATGTTGCGTTCCGCACCCCGACAGCACCCAATCCCCTGCGATTTGCATCCGGGAAAGATTTGGGGTTTCCGGTTTATGTTACTGGCCCGGCTGGTGGTGGAGATTTGCACAATCTCGTGCATCCCAAATGGGTTTTGCGCTCCCATAAATGTAGTAAAGGCTCGTGCTTTTTTTTCGTCACCGGTTAGCACGGGCCGGGCCGGAAAAACGGACGACGACGATGTCAGGCCAATATCGCTAATGGAAATTGAAGCTTTTAACGTGCCTGAATGACCGAGCTGATTCGACCGCGCCGGATACGGCAAAGCTTGTTGGCAGATGACATTGTGGGACGATGAACTCCATCGATGTTGTACATCGTACATGTTATTGATTGGCTTTGGTTGTGTATTTTTTGAATGTTCGGAAGCAATGCAGGATTTTTTTCATTCTGAACACTTTTGACTACATTTCTCCGTGCATTCCAACGGCAAAGTTTGGTCAAACTTGGAAACTAAATAGTTAGGAATACGTTAATGAAGCGATCGATATTTTAGGTCGCATATTACAAACATGCGCCTAAATGTATGTAACATTCTGCTAAAAAAAAACTGTTGATATTTCATGTGGATTTTTAACTTTATTGTTCAATAAATAATCTCGCTTCAGTAATCTTAATTTGATACAAAATGGTTTTTTGATACAAAAATGTATTTCAAACATCTGACTTCGAGATAGATAGAGAAGTTGAATTTGTTACGAATTGAATAAAATTCGAAGATAAATCACAAAATTTATTTTTCAGCCTGAAAGTATGCAATCCACGTGCACTTTGAGCGAAGTGAAGCAATACAAAGTTTTCGGGCCTTATCACTCTAACCAAAAAAACATGATTTGACAATTTGACTTCGATTAGCTGATCATGCTCCAGAGCTAATGTGCAATGTGAGACAGAGTTACCTCAACGATGCAATACAGCTTCTCCGTACGACTCTTGCCTCACTCAAAGAGTAAAGACAGTCACGCTTGTGCCGCCATTGTTTCATTTCTTCATGGAAAAGATATTAACACTTCCATCCGCCTTCCACGTACTTTCCACGTTTGTAATTATCCTTTGCCACTAACGAGGCACAAGGCGATGGTGCCATCCAAGCGGCAACACTAATTAGTTTCATTCGAAAAACTCCTGCTTGCATCTTCCCGGTTCGGTTTCTGCTGGCTCACGTGAGGCTGGTGTTGTTACTGCTTGTTCATAACGATGAGTACCGACGTTGCAGATTTGTGCGTTGTTCGGTCGATGCTCATGGCGCTAACTCATCGCTCCCAGCAAACGAGCCAGCCCGGATCGACTTCGGCTCATGCTGGTGAAAGTTTTCGTACCACCTTAACTACCGGATGGAGCGAAGAAAACAAATCTTCTTGAAAATGACAACAGAGAGAGAGAGAAAAAAAAACTTCATTCTCTTCGCCTCCCGAGCCCGCCCCCCTCGATTGTTGCTGGTAACGCGCTGGCACACGGTGCGGAGGATGTAATTTCATCACCCGTACGTCGTTACCTCATCAGAATCACCGGTCGGTCGGTGTGCATGGTGCACGGGCGGTAAATTTGGGGATCCGATCGATTCCTGCTTCCCCGGCCTGCCCGGGGATCGGCAGAAGAATAGATGAAAAATGGATTTTTCCTGTTTCCCCCCGGGTGGAGGAGGCGCAGGAAAAAGGAATGTTGCCCTTTTATCCCGCGTGCAGCACGGGAGGTAATATGAGGTACGAAAGCCGACACGACCGGCGGGCTCCGGTTGGGATGAAATTTGCTTTCGCTCGTGCAGTATGCCACGCCGGTGAAGACGTATCACACGATGTGGAGAAGCAAAAGGCACAAACAGCCGTGTGTGAGCTGGGAAAATGGCATCCCGGGCCGATGACAATAGTCCCAAACCAGAGTGAGTGTGTGCTCGTGTGTTGATGTGTTCGTGTCGTTGCGTACCTTGCGTCACCTTGCCCGCAGCCGAACACCCGTACGGACGTAATCACATGTAAGATCTCACATTACAATAAGCGCACTTGTCTGGGAATATTAATGTATCTTTTCTCCGCACAATCCCGGCATCGAACGGTGCCTAACCATCACAATGGATGTATTCATGCACGCTTTTTTCTCTTTCGGCGTGTTTGTGTGTGCGAGCAAGTCTCTGCAGATGTTACGAAACCGGAGCCACACACACACACGCACGCACGCCGAGTGTTGTGTACGTTTTCCATTTGTACATCCACGGGCACGAGCAGCGTTGCCTGATATTTATATTGACATCCGTGACAATGCACAACGGTGACGCACGCAAGCACGGGGATACGTTCGCAGGACAACGGTGTCGGCGAACGAACTCCTGCCACGAAAGGTACTTAAGCCGAAGATGGACGAGCCTGGCAGAAGCTAACATTACCGACACGAAACTGTCCGGAACGCTATTGTGTGTGGTGTGTTTTTTCTCGAAAATGGAGGTTAGCTTTGATGAGTATGCAGGAAACAAGGTCCGGAGATGCGCTTGGAGCTAATGGAGCTGAGGGCTTCTTGAAGAAATTGGGACGCACAGTTGGGACAGATGCGAGTCGAAAAGCCCGATTTGATTTTAATCGAATAAGCGAGATTCTTTTTCGATTGGAATGACACCAGCTTCGTAGCGTATTGTGTCGCGTAATGTAATGCCTCATGCCCTCCTACGGAGAAGTGATAATGATATAAGCGATGTAAGGTGGAGAGGGTGATCGGCCAACAGGCCCCCTCATTCGTACGCTCCCATCGTTAATCTCCTTAGCCCCTCTTAGGTGCGTGTGCGACGAACTGGCATAGGAACCCACTGATGACATCATATTCATCATCCTCATCATCGTTATCATCCAATATCGCTGGCACACAAACACACACTCAGCGACACTCACACGGACACTGCCGGCTGACGATCATTGTCCCCATTAACACCCGCTTCGGGATGTTTCTTCCCCCTCGTTCGGTGCTGATTTGAAAGACACTCACTCACTCACTCACACGACACAACACGCTCCCCCAATCGATGTCCATTAGCTCCAGAGGCACGTCCTCTCCACCACGTGGCACCACGTGGCGTTTTTTGGAAACGGGGATAGGGATGGAGAACGGCGAGCTACTTAAGGGGTGTCAGATTGTTTCAGCACATCGCTGTGCGGATGATGGAGTGATGCTAAAAACGTGTCATCACGAGTTCACCCACACACATACGCCAGATTGAGGTTAGGGCGTGCCACTGCCGTCACATCCGGAAGGTTCGTCGTTTTTTAAGGACAGCATGAACGTCGTCGGGGTGAGTTGAAGAGGTGGCTGTGTTTGCACCGGACCGGAAGATCAAAGGGAGTTTCCACCACCTTCAAGAGGTGCGACTTACTGGGCAGAAGTGGCGCACTAACCAGTTTAACAGTTTCCGATCACCGACCGACAGCTGACACCTCCGGTAAGCGGATTAGCCGGTCGTGTTTAGAGTTTGCCTCGAATCGGGCGAAACCAATCAATTAATATCCTCTCAGAAGGGAGACGTTGAAAGCGTTTTGTGCAGCTTACGATTTTGGGCGCTAAATTTGATTTGAGCATGATGAAATTAAGAGTTTTCCCGGTTTCGCGTCCTGCCCACTTCCCGCGGCGGTTGGACAATCGTCTCATCCCGTGCTATCGAGATGGTTCAAATCACATCAAACCTTGATTCCGCTAAGTGACGCCGAAGCCGCACTAAAACGCACAAAGTCGCTTTTAATTTCGCGAATCGACTCGCTTCCAGTGGGCGTTGTCGGCTTCGCAATCTTCACTCAAATAGTGTTTTGCCCTACAGGCGGCTGGTCGGTTTGCGAAATCCGTGAGACTAACCTTTTTTTGTGGGAGAGAGCAGCTTTATCTGGGGCAACCGCGGGACGATCCGGGACACCTGATAACCTGCTTCAACCTGCGTCGCCGAGTGGTCGAAGGAACGCACCGAAGCAAGTTCAAGACCCGGCCGGTCGCACGATTCAATTCAATTTAACTTTGGTACGCTTAATTTAATTGCTCCGTGATAAGAATCGTGCCATTTTGGGGCGAGCCGGAACCGAACATTTTTCTTTCTGTGCTTTCTTTCTTTCCTTTTTTCCAAATCGCATCGCAGGAAACGGAAACGAAAACGAAAATCTTTTCGGGAGATACACTTTTTTCTGGCTCTCCGCCCTCAGTGGGAAGGGATTAATGTGCTCAAAAACAAGGCAGTGGGCGAATCTCAAGCCGTACGAAGCGGCAGGTCGGGTGGGATGGGAAAATTAATTAGGATTTTTTTCACGCCGGCGCTTCGCTTTCACTTTCTTTACAACTTTCCGCTGCCACTGCTGCCGGAGCCGCCTATTCAGCCGCCTGTTCGGAAATGTTTTTCCTCGCGAAAGAAGCGGATGTGCAGACGGGGGAAAAACAACCGTCCCGAGAATCTTCCGCCTGCGTATAATTAATCAAAAGGCTCATGTTTCCACGGCGATCGCAGGCGTTGCTTACACCGAATTCCTTGCCGGGTTTGGGTTTTGGAGAGCCGCCCAGACGAGTGCTGTCGTCGCGTTGGAAACAATTGAACCGTGAGTGAGTGCGTGAGTGAGTGCGTGGGGACGCGTTCGCAAAAAGGTATCACTGTTTTCGCTCCCCGTCCGGAAACGTTGCTGAAGCCGTTGCCGGCAGGAAGTTGCCTTCAAAGCCAAACTGCCAGGGAAAACCGCAACCGAGACGTGAAGTCTCCACGCCAGCGATTTTCACCGCGTATTAACAGGAGTTTAATTGATTAGCAGCTCGGGCCAGGCGGCCCGAGCGGCACGATGGATATATTGCTATCTCCAATAAAATCAGCCTTCAGCGCCTAAAATGAGAATATTAATTACTCCCCATCCTGGCGCCCGCATCGTTCCCGAGGTGACCGGAAGTAGGCTCGTCCCGGGTTGGCTTTTAATTCCCGCCCTCCCGTCCGGTAATCCGTACCGGACGTCACCGTCACATCTTCGGATCGTGGGATAAAATTTATAGCACCAATAAAATCCCCCAATCCCCGGCGCACGCCAAGACGCCGTTCGTCCGTTTTCACGAGCACGGGCCGAAATAAAGCATTTCGGCGCGTTTATGGCAGGGCCTTATTCCTGGAGAGGGGGTTGTCTGCCGTAGGGCAAACGGTAGGGAAAACAATTAAAAATTGCACGAGGAAAAAATGAGAAACTCCATAAATTACTCTGTCGTCAATGTTGCCGTTGTCATTGGCGTTTTGCTGACCTCTTTTGAAAGCGGGAGTGTTTTATGCCTGTGTGCTATTGGGAGAGATTGAAGTGTGCTTCATCGGTGCGATCGATATGGTATACACGGAAAGGCATGGCAGATGCTTTTTTAAAGCTTCTTTATCGACTTTAGGAGTTTCTCTAGTGAAACGAAAATTTATAAAAATATATCGCAAAGAATTTTATTTATTTTTATTCTTTTTCTATATTAAGGATTCAGGTTCAACTGAAAAAATTGTAAACTTTTTCTACTTCTTTCGGTTGAAACACCTTTAATAATACCTTCAAAAACTGTGAAGCGTCTTAAACGTCTTCCCACAGTAGCGAGCTCAACATCCCACGGCTGTCAGTGTTGAGAGGCAGTAGGCAACAACTACGGATGCAAATAAACATTCCAGCAGTCGGCTTAGTGCTTCTTATCGGTAAATGTTTGTCCTCCTGTTTGTTTCCAGCCTCCCTCCACAGCGCGGCCATCATCATCCGTGCCAGCGTTTCATGGGGCCGTAAAAATTAGGATAAAATTGATTTTATGCCACCATAACCGGAATACGGCCGTCCTTTACGTCACCATCTCGCCGGGGGGGGTGGCTGCAGACTTCACCGTAAAAGTCAGCCCACAACCTTTCGTCCATTTAAAGCCGCCAAACAAAACGGAACGCTCGTAAGTTTAAGGACTTAATTATTGGTCGGCTCGGAACTCGGTCGGCTTTAATTGGCGGGTGTTGACTTTATGTGCTGGGGTGCTGTTGAAAGTTGTATTGTTTCGCGTCGATAACGCTCATAAACTACTGCCAAACAATATCGGAGCGATCGAGCGATAGCTGGTCGATGATTAATACAGTTCTTTCTATCGGCCGAACAGGGCCGGCTGTCCATTTATGAATGGAATAATTTATGAGCGCGTGACAGATCTCTCGCAGCGATATCGTAACCGGCAGAGGCGCGGTGTCGGTGATCTCTGATTGATTGCAATTGTCACTTTCACGACACGGTTGTATTTTTTGCTGCTTCTTCACGCTCCTCAAGAGTGTTGGTGACGAAAAAAAGCGCACATCTAAATCATTCTCCGTACTTAATGAAATTGACTAACCGCAGCTAGCAAAAGGCACTATTTATAATCGAAACGAAATCGGGATGTCGGTGACGCTTCTGGAGCGTATCGTTGCTCATTAAACAATAATTGTTGCCCTTGGCGACAGCAGGTCTGCGGACAAGGCGAAAGACTGCTACGAAGAAAAGAAACCAAAGAGAGAAAAAAAACCGCCACCATTCATTCAAACTCGCAAAGTGTGAAATTTCTTCACCTACCGCGCTTCCCTTTTACATTCGATTACATCATTAATCATGTAATGAGAGGCGTTTTTGGGGGGGGCGTCGGTTGGAGCGAAATTAATTGCCCGATTTGTCATCGGTCTGTCCCAACTCACGGCGGTGTGGCGTGGTTCGTTTTTCGCGAATTACTTTCCCCGTCGGGCGGATTATGTTCGATTACCCGGTGGTGCGTTGGTTTGAGTGGTTTCGGTTCGAATGGTGTCACGGGGGACGCTTTGCTAAGGCGCTCGCTCTGAGCGCTACTTCATCAACGTGCCAAAGAGTGTTTTTTGTAGTAGACGAAGACGCCTAGTCGACGGCTTTGGAAGAAGGACATATTTTATGGAATAAGTTTTTACGTATTTTATTAAAAGATTTTTCAAACATTCCTGAATAAAACTTTGAACGTTCAGAATCAAATATTGTACTATCTTGTATGTAAGTGATGCCATCAGCAAGTAGTGCTTCGTTATTCCGAAAGAGGGCGCTGCTAGTAAACCCACAAATAACCATAAATAGATTAGCTTCAATATGTAGTGGAACATTTTCATTGAAATAGACTTTAATTGGGGTGATCTTCATATATAACAAATCACTGCACTAATACAAAGAATATCATATACTATAACAAAATCATCTCTTTTGAACTTTTTTGCCATAAATTCAGCTCAAAAACATCACTTTTATCATTAAAACTCCAAACTACAATAAATAGAATCTCCCCTACCGACGGCATGTATAGCCGTTGTTTACTTCGGCTCTTAATTATTATTTCCCAGTGCTCCCATCCACCTCGAGAGAGAGAAAAAAAACAACCTAATCTTTCAATCACGTACCGATGCGTTCTCAGCGTGCGCATAATAAGTTTATGTTTTTCCCCATCACCCACCGGGAGCAGAGTTATTCCGGGGTGTTCCTCCGGTATGGCCCTGGCGAATCGTTGTTGATGTTTCTACTTTAAAACCACCACCACCCACCAACCGCTCGCCCACCTCGAGCTTTCAGCCTTTGCATATTTTATGTCGCCTGTCGCAAAATCAGCCACCGGCGTTTTTGTTCGCAGTTGGCTAGGGATTGCAATGGCTAACAAAAACGAATACATAAAAAGAACGGAGCAGCGAAAAATCGTAAATAGTGCTACTGCAAGTTGGAAGTGCAGCCGGAAAAGTTAATTTTAAGAGACACTACATGTGCGTTTCACGCTGCATTGCCACGTCAACCGCCAGGGGGCGCCAGGGGTTCGATATAAAATTGCGCAAACCCCGAGAAGCCCGAGCAATGCGATTCGGGTTGACTTCAACGAGCAACATTGCTCAACTTTGTCGAATTCGTTTTTATTATGGGAAAGAGTTGTGCAAAATAATCATCCCGTGCGGTCTGGTTCGACGCGGCACTTGAAACAAGCTACAGTAGCGACGGTGCTTCATGTACTCGACACAACGGGGCTGTGGCCTGTTTCGGGAAGCGTGCACCCGTTCGACGACATTGTACTCGTAGCGCATGTAGATGTTTGCACCGATAGTATGGGTTTGCTCGTACACCGCGAAAAATGAACTCATGTTTTAATAGGATATTTCTATAGGGTGTAGTGCGGATTGCATACTTTGCGGCTGAATCAGTTGATGTTCTTTTTCAAGTATACAACTCACATGGCCATTTACTGTTTGAATACGCTAATAGCTTTACAAATGTCCTGGTTATACAGTCGAACAATAAAAATATCGTTCTTTGTAAATCATTAACTTTTAGTCATTAACATTCCGTTTCGAATATTTTATTTGCAATCGTTTTATTTTACTTTTTCGCCGCTCGGTGTATTCAATCGAAATGCGACGCATGAAGCGCATCCAATTTCGCACCAGATGCGTGACGACAGTCTGTTTGTTTTTTCTCTCTCTTTCTGCTCCACCTCTACCCACGTGTAACCGAATATTCCAGCTCCAGTTTGACGTTTAATTTTGGGCCCGTCTTCTGTGGTGCGCAACGTTGACCGCGCGCTTTAAATGTTCCAACTGCGGAAAGCACGCTGACAAGTGCAAACTCGTCGCCGAACTTCTTGCCCGGGACAGCTGCCATAAATTATCCGACCCCGCAAATGACTTCATCCGAGCGCGGGAGCGCGAATCGATCGGTTCCGCCGTCGGAGCTGTCGGAGCCGTGGAGAATGCACCGCAAGCGCAAGATGCTACGTGAAGATAAAACTTTAGCTACACGCTCCTTGGACGATCCACATCGCAATCAAAATATATAATGAGAACCTTCTCACCCGCGGCGATAGGATGTCTTTTAGCCATAGGGGATGGATGCACACGACCCGATCGATTCGGTTCGATAACCGTCCGAGAGCCTTCCGCGATACCTTCTGGTTGGGTTGTAAAATGAGCGAAATAATAGCGCCCTCGTTAGGCTATGATACTTTGGCAGCGTGCTGTTTGCACCATCAAACGCCCTGTCAAGCGCTGCGACAGCTTGTTCCAAGCGTTTAATGTGTGTGTGTGTGTGTGTGTGTGTGTGTGGTTGTTTGCGTTCGAAAGGACGAACTTGCCCAACAGTGCGTGTCAACAGACTCAACTTTGCGGCTGGGCACCGCGAGAACGTTGCGGACGGGGCCTGCTACCGCACCCATAAAAGCGATACGCGGTGCAAATTATGGTTTATGAGTTTGGACATCATATTATCTGCGTACCGTGGGCTGTGGGCGCGGACCCACTGCAGATGCATCCCGGCGTTACACGGCGTTCGGGTCGTTCCGCTGCGGTGCTTTGAGTAAGTGCGGCGCACGATTGTACTCCAGCCGCATCAGTTAACTGGCGGCCGATGGTCAAACTTCTCGCCGGCATACAATGTAGTGAACTTGCCCCAACGGCGTCCGTAGCTTCCGGACTACCCTGAAAAACCGCAAGCTGCTGCGGTAGTACACACATGGCGCTTGCAGCGCGTTCCGTGTCGCAGCCGGACGGTTCTGCAGGATAACGAACGATCCGGTGGCCTTTCCACGGAACTGCACTTGCAATTCCATCCATCTCCTCCTGCAAACCGCTTCACGACTCATACGGAGAGGAGTGTTTTTTCCTCTACGAAACGGAGTTCTGGGTGCTAGGATATCGTGACGGAAGTAAGTTGCAAACAAAAAAAAAAATGGAGGGCAGCAGAAAAAACAGTCTTCACCAAAACTGCCACATTATGGAGCACACAAAGTTACAAAGTGAACTGTCCCGTTTATGCGATCTGGCTCATTAACGGTGGAATGGACGCTGAACGCAGGAGAGATATTCGTGCCCGCGTCCGGTGCATAACGGAGCGTGCACTAATGTAAGAGTAATTATTCGTTAGAACAAGTGCAAGCGTGACCGCAAAGTGGCCGGAAGTTAGTCGGCACGATGCGATGGGGATGGGGACCTTGTTAAATCGTCCGATAAATACTGGAAAAGTGGCTCGGGAATAAAAGAGCATAAAAAGCAATCAAACACTCTAAATTTGTATCATCTTCTAACTGATGCTTTGCTCATATAAACGAAAATATTGCGAACGATTTCTAACTCCTGGAAGAACACTCTAAAAATTCCAAAATTGAAAATCTATCACCAATCCGAGAGCGCTCCCCGTGGTGTAGTCTGCTACCGAATGTTAGCACCGTCAAGCACGAACTCCAATCAAATCCTTTCTCCCCCATCGAAGACCTGGATAGTTTGGTGCGCGTTATTTTATTACACCGGAGGTTTCCATCATTGTGCGAAAAGCAGATCCGTTTCCAACGCCTGAAACGCCGGTACGCGGCCGCGTTACAAACCGGAACAAAGTCTCGCGCATCGCGATGGCCCTGGGTTCAATCTTCCACGCAATCTTTCAATCGTAAATTGATTCCGAAAAGGTTTCCGCTTGACGGGACGCGGGCGAGACGCGCCGATATCAATTTCATTTCTGATACAGGCTTTTACGCTTCGTCGCGAATATCGCGCTCCTTGCGCCGAAAACGCGCGTATTCGTCTGGCGAGGAAACTTTCTTTTTTGCTCTGTTCACGCAGGGCTGCTTGTGATAATCTCGAGCTGTACGGTGGAGCAGGCTCCAAAAAAACGCGTCTGACGCTTCGAAGTGTGTTCGATCGATCGATAGCGAAGGTGGCAGAACATTTCGAAAGGGCTAAAGAAGCTCAAACGCCTAGACAACGGCAAGCAATCTCGATAATCAGAACCGGAGGACTCTTCTATGTGGGATGTTCTTGAGAGAGCACCTTTTCATTACTATCAAACCGGTCACCGCTGGTAAGAAACGTTCCCACCGAGTGTGCCATGCATCTGTCAGCTTATAGGTCGCAGTAGGCAGTGAAGGGCAGAAAAAGCGGCTCTCACCAAAATGACAGCTTCAATCCCCGTCACCCATAGTGATCGATTGCAAGTGTTCAGTCTAGTGTGCCGGTAGTTGCTGCTGCTGCTGCTGCTCATCGGGCAAACAAGGCAGAACGATTCCGATCTTCTTACGTGCGGAATAATTGAAAGTCTCATCTTGTGCGCTCCGATGAAAGTGTGACGTTCCTTGGAATCCATCCCGACAGATGTTTAACCACTTCGAAGAACTTCGAAGAATCGAAACCTGGACGAGCGTCGGTCCGTCTGGTTAAAGTCAGCCGGCTGCAACAAAGTTACTGCGCCACCAGCCACCGTGGTTCTATTATCTTTCAAACTCAAGCACGAAGAAATGGTCCCTTTCGGCGGTGGCTGTGGTGAGGTGAGGTGATTCAAGTCGCTTTCATCAATTGCAAAAGGCGTCACTCTATCAGGCATATTTCCCGGCGTCAACTTCGAAGCGGAACCGAGGTCGTCGATTGAGGAAGAAAATGAAACGGCTTCTTCCTATCGCTCACGCTATCCCCAGGCTCCAGGGCGGTACCGGCCAGATGTCGATTGTGTGTGTGTCACTGTCTGTGTGAGGACGAACTTACGAATGTCGCTCATAAATGATAGTGTCGAAGGATATTGTCATTCCGCTGAAGTACGCCGCACCGTCCCAGACACGGACTTGCTTCACTTGCTGACTTGGTCGCCCACTGCTGTTTGCCCAGGACTTGCTTTGTGCCCGGCACTTGTCAGCACTTCGTCAGCAGATTGCGAAGTGGAATGATAAGACAAGCTGAAAACAACACACACACACCCACACACACACAGAGTGGAAAAAGAAATAATAAGAGAGTGGGCACCATAATGGGCACCAACGCTTTATCGCTCCGCAGTTTTTGCCCTGACAAGCTTCTCGAACAAGCTCGATGCTATTACCTTTAGCTTTCGCCGGCGTCCTCCCCGTGCGCACGGGATTATGCAGCGACATTTCCATTCAAATTGATTTCTTTCACTTCCCGCTACGGCTATCTGTTCCGTCTATTGCTTGGCATTGTCCTGACACCGACGACGCTGTGCCTTATTCGAGGTTTCCGGCGCGGTAAAGTGAACCTTCGGCAATCGAGACAATAAAATTGACGCATTGTTACTTGCCCGCCAGCTGGCGCGTCCGAACGGGCGAGATGCTGGTGGAAAACTTTCCAAACCGCGTCACGACAACGGCGTGGAGCTTATTTCGGTTTTCCGTCGCACGGCAGGAGAGTAGATCAATAGAATACTTCCCTACGGTCGAGCGGCGAAAGATGGATTGAGAAGGAGTCCGAATATTAGCTAAAAATAGTTCATTCCTGCAGCAGAACAAAAAAGAAGCCACGTTGAAGACATCAGCACACGGGTGCTCCCCGTGAGGAGCTCGAAAACATCGCAAACATACCGGATGATCTATGCGGAAGCAATGCCGAGACGAACGGGCAGTGAGCAGAAACTTCGGCATCGTCGTTGGAGTTGCGGTCGTTACGATTCAGCTCGTGGTACAAGGTAGAAACGATAACGAGCGCTGACAAGTACTAAAAGTATTAGTCGGGAATAATATTTTTATTGGCTCCCACGTCGTCCCTAGCCCAGTTTCGTCTGAGATGTTTTATTTGTTTTCCAAGGCGATCTCGTCTCGTCTGGACTACCGAAATTGTTTATTTTCTCATCGCAACAACATCCAGCAAGTGGATAAATCGATGGATGGCAAAACGCACTGCAAACACTTGGCGAGAGTCTCACATTCGACACTCGCTTTACGTGCGTCCAAAGCATCGTTACTTAGGAGTGGTCCATTTTCCAACCACTGCGCTCTGCAAAGGTCATCGTCAGACAACGATCAACTGCACGTCCCCAGCCACAAGGGTTCGATGTTTGTGGTTTCAATTTCAATAACGAAGACCCAAGTGCAGTGCTGTTTACGGTCCACTGAAGTCCGTAACTCTGGACGCGATGCTCTCCCGAAGCTTTAGCTGCACAAACAAAGTACACGTCCGAACGATGCTTTACGACCACCGACCGTATTCAATCGCATCACAAAACGTCCAATCCCAGTCCGGTGTCCAAAGATCCGTTCGTGGGTGAGGCAGGCGAAAAAAAGAAGAAACCAAACTCCGAAGATTTATCTCCACTCGAACGTCAATTGATAGTTAACTCCAGCCCCCACGCACCGTGATCGATGGGCCGTCGTGCCATCGTCAGTCGATGACTTCTGGCGGGCAGTGTGTGCGAGCGACTCCCGATGGCAAATTTTCACCTCACTTTATTACATTCCACTGCCCGTAAATCAATCTCGCGTGCAAATCGCGTGTGTTCGTGGCCGCGCGTGCCCCCGCAGGGAGTCGATCCAGTTTCGCTTCGATGACAGGGGGGAAAAAATCACACCAAATCACCTGAACCGATGCCGTGCCATCAAATGTGCCTCAACGGACGCGGCTCGGCGAACGGTCCACAGAGAGCCGAGAGTCGAGATTTATGAGGCCATGTTTACATCACCGAACGTTTAACAACCGCACCGTGGAGAGAGAGTGGGAGAGAGAGGGATGGAGAGAGAGAAAGTTGCATTCGGAAAGTGCAATTACTTCAACCAAGCGACATTATTAAATTTGCCGAAATAATGAAGATTTGTGAGCCCCCCGACCCGGGTGCCGGTTGTTTGTTAGATTCGTTTCGATCCCACCCACTGCCCGGGGGGCTCTTCTCTGGCTCGATTGCAGCACGAGCTTGTCGGATCGCTTGATACCATTGATCACTGCAGGGACACATTGCCAGCCAAACTTCCAGTTCACGGAGCAACTAGCGCTTCGAAAAAAACAACCTATCCCTTCGATTCTTGCGCCGGCAAAACGCATTGCCGGCTGCATTTTCGAATCATTCGCAGCATTCGATAAATTTTCCACCCACTCCCCGCACCCCCTTGTCACCCCACCCGTACCTCAACCACCGGTACTGGTCAAAAGGGCCACAAAAGAAATGGCCGACCGAACAAAAAACGCTCGCGCTCGTGAAGAACGCTAAAGACAAGTTTAAAACCACCCCCCTTCCCCCCCCCCCAACCCCACACACACACACAAACGGGAATGAAAAACGCGGCCGGTGGTCTTCTAAACAACGGCCATCGCCACCGTCGCCACCACGCGGCCATAACTCGCATTTCGGTGGCCAATAAATTAGGAAAACGTATTGCTGCGCTCCGGCCATCGGACTGGACGGGCTGCTTCTTTCGGCGGAGGGGCGCAAAAACAACAACCCCCTTTTTTACAGTGCGACCCTCGTAAGATCGGGCCGCCCGTTCTCTTTGGCCGGGCCAAACGAGTGCGCGATTTTTGTGGCACGATTTGTTTCGCTGCCCCGTTCGCCCGGTCTAGACGGCACGCTTCCGGTGTTTTTCTGTGCTGGGTGGGGGGTGTTTTTTTTCCTCGTTCGCTCCGAAGTGACCGGAAATGAATTGCATTCATTTTCTCTCTCATTGACCCTGCCCCGTGCTCGGAAGGGGTCCCCGGGTGGCGTTGGCGGTCACATTCCGGTCCCGTTGGTGGAATTGAACTGTACTATTATTTGGGGTGCTTGCTCGTGGCGGAGTCGTGCTTTGGGTACGGAGAATGTTCCCTGAATAATGCTCAACAAATCGATTCCATTACTAGCCGGGTACGAGCGGCGTACGAGATCGTAGTGCCGTGTGCGCCAACGCGTGTAGCAAATCATAGCGAACGAGAATATTAATCTCACCCTCTATGTTTGTGTTGTGTTTTGCTGCGGAACCGGTTGGATTCTTCGTTTCGAAATTATGCGGCACCAGGCGCCTCCATAAATTGCTTCGCTTTGAACATTTCTTATAATTTAAATCCAATCGCTTCATTTTCCATTCCGTACCACTCGTGGTGGACGCGTCAATGCGCTCCGTTCGTTCATCGTGTCGTTACGGTCTTTCCAAATCAGCTCGTCCCAGTCCAACATAAGGGCGATGCTACACCTTTTCGCTCGCTGCATGCGTGATATTCCATCAGTGAAACACACACAAAAAGGAGCAAAATCGAAGCAAAACCACGTTCGACGCAGTGCAGGACAACTGCAGGCACAGCTGTCGACGGCAAATCGTTACTAATGATCGTCCACCGTACCCTTGTCTCGCCCAAAAACCGATACGACAAAACCTTTGACTTCTCGTGCGTCGTGACTTCTTTTGATGAGATTGATGTTCCTCTAGCGCGGCTCTCGTTGGTGTTGGCTTGATTTGTGTGACTGTGCTTTGTGGAGCTTGCGAAAACCTTGTGACATCGGAAATGGACTTAATTGTTTCCCTGTATGCTTTCGTTTCGTTTTTCTTCATTAGGACAGTGTGTGTTCCCGTTGCTGGACAGTGCGGTGTGCTCGGATGGTGAAGCGATCGTTGCGCAGGTAACTATTTTTTGTTAGTGCCTTTCGTTAGATTGGTCGTGAACTTTACATAACATGTGTGTAACATTCTTGTATAAGATTTTTAGTTTGTTTTGTTTCAAGACAAACGTTCTTTTTAAATCATCTAATATTAAATTAAAATTATTTGAAGGCAATATTTGACACAATTTGTAACGACCAAAAAATGAAACTAAATTTCTAAATCCCTAAATGATGCGTAGAGGTATAGCACATTGTATTTCTCGTGACGTAATTTTCCTCCACCAACCTGAACGTATAACATCTGCAAAACAAACGCTTTATAAAAGTTTTATTTGATTTTGTTTGATCAGTTTTATCTAATCTTGCCGACTAAGAATTATGTTCCTTATAAATACACCAAAACTCGCTCCTTAAAGTATGCAATTCGCACCACACTTTTGATACGAACTTTGAAGCTTCGTTTTATTATTGTCGTCGTTCTTCTTCTTGTCGTTATGACTTTAGCGGTATCGCCTGTCCGTTTTAAGAGGTTACTTACTAATGATACCACCATAGATGATTAGTTACTTCTTGTTTCTGGTGTGAAGCTCCCAATTTTAGCAGCTTCATTAACCTCAAATTCGCTTCGAAGTTACGGAAACAAGATATACAGTTCGATGCTCACTGCTTCCCTGTGCTTTCATTCATTTGCTCGAACCACAATGTTAGTGGCAGAAGGTTCTAGAATGTTTGCTCGTTTACTATTTATAGTCAACATAAGTAACCTTTCGTTTCATCTGATCGCGCGTCCGATTGAAAATTAAGCGACCTGAAACGCGACCGTTCTGACTCGATCCGTGCCGAACCAATTTCCATTTGCCGTGCTTTCTTGCCACGGTACCCAAGGAAGTACAACACCACGAGAATACGGCGGTGGCGGCATCCTCAACTAATTTCACTAATAGCGCCCGCCGTTAGCATGCTCGTCAGCAATCGTTCGTACGCAACCGAATTTCCAGCAATTTATTAACTTCACCCCTTAACCAACAAAACCCCAACCACGGCCACAATGTTTGCTCTGGCAATAAACACATTTAGATGGAAAATTGGAAAACTAAACTTCACTACGCCGGCCCCGTCGACGGTCGCGCGCATCCGCAAACACGAGATCCCGTGCGCTGTGCGACTGCTCACGGTTGGGCCGGCCTGAAATCAGGCTAACCGACGGCGTAACCTTCACCATTTGCTCCGGACGGCGGTTTGCTTCGATTGCTGCCAAGTTCCGGCACTGCGTTCGGCGGCACTGTTTGAGCAGCGAACCGACGAGGTTACTGTTACTTATAATAGCTCTCCGATCCCACGGCACACGTACCAGCCCACTCCATGGCAAACGCAAAACCACCGTAGCCGATAAACTCTCGTCGGTTGTCCTAGTTTTCCGGTCTTCCTTCGCGTTTCATCTCACCCGCCGCCTCACCGGCAGGCTCTGGCAGGCTGCTCCGGGTGGGCTACGGGAAGACCGGATGGTATCGACGCTCGAGTGGATGGTATTGATGTGAAAAATAAATATGTTTATGTTTGCCGTTTGCAGAGCGAGCAGCTGGCAGGGTGCGCAAATATTGTAACTTTGTAAATTACAAAACCCGTAGCGCCGGGTACGGCAACTCCCGGACTACTCCCGAACGGTGGGCTCGGGGGCTGGGCAGGTTCCCAAAAATTTCTGCCCAACACCACCCACCGGCTTTTCGGGAGCTAATTTATGAATCTGCTTAGCAACACAACCGGTAGCAACAATTGTAAACAGTCGATGCTCAATCAAACCGATGCCCCTGTCTCCACCGCCGTGCCCAGGAGTGGTGTCTGCTAACAATCTTCCACCACGCTCACCTGCATTCCGGGCGCGGTGCTGATGGCTCGGTAGGTCGGAGGATCGGTGCTTATTTACATCGTCAATTTACCTTCAGGCATGCCGACGGGCGTACCTACGCCGGGGAGGGAGTAAAAATGGTTTAATGGGCACGTTTATGAATAATGAACAGATCAATTAAGCATCATATAATTCTTCGGATTTGTTTTTGCCCCTCGCTGCTTGTGTGGTGGCATTGCGCAAAACATGAACGAAGCGAAGTTCAATGACGCGATAAATGCCGCACGTGGTTGGTAGTTGTTTTCGTAGAAACGTTGTCGATCGAGAGGTTTGTTCTGTTGGTGAACCGAAAAGGCTGTGAGTGTTTTTATTTTATGCATGCATAGCGAGCAACTGATGTTCAAGTTCGTTCGTCTCGCTATAATCAACAGTGAATGAAAAATTTGCTGTTTGTGAAATAGAAATTCGCAACATTTTCTTTTACTATGCTTCACTAACACTGAAAGAAATCACTAAAATAAATGTCGCAATAATACAACACCTTTGTCATACAGCATGCATACTTTAAGGCTGATAAATCAAATGGCTTATTTTTCTGGGTGAATGCGCCAAAAAGTATGCAATTTGCATCCCTCAGAAGCTTTCTTCCTTTATTTGCCAGTTTAATCCATTTTCCCTTCCTGAATTAATTAAATAATTAAATAAGTTAAGTAAATGATAAAGTTCTTCAAACAATTCCTACCTACGTAATCTTCAAATTGAATTTGGCACTACACCATAAAGCTAGGTTATATTTCAACCGCCGCACGATTAATGTTCTCGTGCAGAGTAATTAGAATGCCAAGATAATCAAGCGACAGCAACAGCAAAAAAACAGAACAAACGTCATTACGCTTATGTGCGGTTCGTATCCATTACGCCCCGGCACACTTTCGGAAAGTCATATCGCAAATATTCGATATTCCTTACTTTCGTTTTGCTCCTGCTGTTTTTTTACCACGCACCCTCCCCCCCCCCCTCCTGGATCACATTTACGAGATTTGAAAGCATCCGCCCACGCCCACGCGCCCCGAACGCCCACAGCGCCTCAAGATGACGTTTTAATTAATGTTATATCTTCTCTGCAAACTTTCATTATATTTCATCCACATCGTGCACCGATGCCAAGCTGGGTGGCATCCCAGCTTCAGCTTCTATTAAGATACCTTTTTTTTGCACTCTGTGTACCAACTTTGCGTTCCACTCGGTCTCGTTCGCTCTTCTCCGCCCAGTTCAAAATTTGCACCATTTGTCAGTTAGTTTTTTTTGTGTCTAGCTCTCTCTCTCTCTCTCTCTCTCTCTCTCTCTCTCTCTCTCTCTCTCTCTCTTTCTTTATCTTCCTCGGATGCGCTATGCGCCAATCTTCCGCAAAAAACTCATTGGATGGTGCTGTGTCATTCGGGGCGTACGAATCTAGCCGCCTGAAGTGCCACCGTGCCGCTCCGAAATAAACCCACAAAACCCGAAGTTTTGGGGCCAACTTTTGGTCAGATTAGCTGCTGTTGGCACCGGCGAGTCGCACCCGGAAAATACGCATTTTGTTTCTCGCTCGAATCTCGGCCGCTTCCGCCGTGTGTGGGAGTGGGAAGTTATTGATGCCAGCACACCGAAGAAGAAAAACCCCGGCTCCTTCCTCGATAAGACAGTCCGGTATGAATTATGTATACATCTGAATCGCGTGCATGCGGCGTGTACATGTCGAAACATCTGATACAAGATAATAATGTTTAAAAGGTGCATTCCAATTAAGTTCTTCAGCGGCGGCGTGGGCAAGCTCGGAGAACGCTGAGCCACGCGTTTAATTATTCCACGCCATCGTACCTTCATGAAGTTCGCCTTGAAGCTGTACTGCAACCGGATTAGTAGCAGTAGCAGCAGTAGTAGTAGTAGCAGTAGTGGCAGTAAAAGAAGCACTGACAGCAGCAGAAACACCAAGGACGTATACGATGGACGACTTGTCACGTTCACTTGCCACCTACAATTATTTCACTATCCTTTATGCCGGTCTCCTTCACACAACAACCTCAGCGTGAGAGGATTCTCTGTAGCGAAAATGGCAACAACAGAAAAAAAGGACCGCCATTCTTTCTACCCACCAATCCAATAAGCTAAGCGACCGTCCAACCGACCAACAATCTGACCAAGTGGACGTGACATTTTCTGTCTGTGCGCCCGAAACTTCCCCGAGCGCTGCACACTCGTGGTGCATTTTCACTTTTCTTTTCACGCCCAGAGGCTCCGTGTGCGCGACGAACGTCTTGTTGAAAGCTTCGCACAAACGCGCTGCCGTCACGGGCGGCTGGTCCGCAAGGAGTGAAATGAATGAAAATCCACTTTTCACTACGGTGATTCGAGCGGCAGCAGCAGCAGCATCGAAAGACAGTCGGAAAGGATTATGACTTTTTTAATTTTCTTCATTATGTGTGTACGGCATCGTGTCGCCCGGGTGCGGCAGTGTCTCTGCAACGCCGTGCACCGACCGGTCGTTACCGAATCCTCGCTTCGATCGCAGGGTGACACCGGGTGGCGTTGGTGGCGCTTCTTCAGCTTCTCCATTAAGCCACCGCCATCTTCGAGATTTGGAAGGCAAAACGGTTCGTCCTCGAGCCGAGAGTAGCCGCCGGCACGAACGGGGCCGGCCATCACCTCGTTCTGCTTCATCGCCAGCTAAAAAGGATAAGTAGGTGGATGGAATCCTTAAACGAGATTCGCTCCCTTTTGGGTCGGAGGTTTTTTTGTGTGTTGAAGGCGCTACGTCCCACGTCTGCGCCCGCCCTGTCTGCCACCGAAGGAAGTGTTGCCGACTGGCCGGGTATTTTCTGTGCCGACGCGTCGCGCATCAAACGGTGACGGGGTGGCCGGTCGGGCCGGGTCGGGTTGCGGCTGCCTGCTGCTGCTCGAGATGATTATCTTTTATGTCGCCGGAGCGGAGGATTTCCGCTTTAGTGCATTCTTGCTTTCTTGATGCCACGACGGGCTTGGCGAGAGAGCACGGCGGGGATGAGCTTTCGGCAAACAAACGCGCGTTCAATAATGACGGTCGGGTTGGTGAGAGGTTCAGCGGTCGGGGTGGGAAATAAAGTCGTGGATAACATGGATAGGATAGGTTCTGTTCGGGCGGTGGGTTCTGTTTAGGACAAACACTTTAACTTGTCAGCTTTATATCGGACGCCGTGCGATTAGACGTGCCACGTTGGAATGTTGGGTAAAGGATCTGAGGTTGGTCGAGGCAGAGCCCGGGTTTTCGGGACAGTTGCAGATTTATTTATATAAATAAAACATTTAATTCGATTGCATTGAATCGAGATATAAATTAACAGATAACCTAGCGATAAAACATTCTTCGTTAGCTCAACGACTTATGTAGGACAAGATTCCATACTTCTTTTCAACTTCAATTTAATTTGTTTTGCGCTAAGGTTGGATTAATGTTTCACTTAAGCTAAGGAACAGAGTTGAAATAACGAATAGTGAAGACCAACAGAGCTCTTCAAAATGGGTCATTCTCATCATTTAGAAATATGACTTCTGGCTTCCTTTTGATTGAATTGCATACTCAAAATTTTACTGTAAGTTCACCATTCGCGAAGCAATTATATAAGACGAATCATGTCAAGAAAAGAGGAAAATACATCCAAAACTAGTTTCTTACAACAAAAAATGGCATAGTTTTAGGCGTCTAATTTTTGCTCCAACTGTAATCCGCATGACAAATCACTACATCACTGCGTTTCTAATAATCCATCTGTCCTTTCTGAGTAGAATGGCTTTAAGTGATTATTAAAAATAGATAAATCAGACAATAGATCAATAGATAAACAGATAAATAGACAACAATATTTTGTAGCCCTTCAAAATGTGAAAGGGGTATAATCTACTTTCAGAACAATTTTCTAAATAATTTTACTGAAACCATCGTATGTATTTGTTAATCACATCTTTCTGTCGATTCTTTACTAACAAAATTGGGACAATGTTCCTATTTTCCAACGGTTCTGCTCGTGTCAATAACTTCTTTTTTACATGAAGGCAGCTAAAACATTGGTAAATAGTTTGTGGACCAGTTAAATTCCCTTAACCAAGCAATAATTCAAACTTCTGTCGTACCCTCGTTCTAAACCGCACCTGATGAAGCTGCCGTAACTGATTGACAAGCATGCGATTGCGGTGTAGCTCTGAATTTGCTCAATTTCCACCCGATTCGATGTGATCCTCGTCTCACCGGTGAGATTCATCGCTCAAGAAGACTTAATCACCATGGCGTTTGGTTCATTTCGAGGCAAAAGCATCAGCCAGGTGGTTCATTTCGCCCCGGAACGCTTTCACTCGCCCAACCTGCCACGGAACGAACGGAAGCAGCCCGCGCGAAGAGAGGGGTTAATTTTCACGCTCCTGCCCGAGAGGAATCTAATTAAGAACACACCGAAAAGGTTCCAATTACCGATCCGATTATTCTTCGAGCGTTTCGGCCCAACCGAGGGCCCGAGTTTTTCGTGGAAAGTTCGTCCGGGACCGCACCGTCGCACCGCGGCACATAAAAAAAGAAAAAAGGGGGAGAAACATCCGGCCCCGTACCGGCGGGGCCAGCAACCGGAAATCCACAATTGAAAATGATTAATGACTTTGAACAGTTACCACCAGGTTCGGCGTTGCGCCTAATTTTGACCTCCTTCCGGTGGAGGCTTCCACCTTTTCATCTTAAAGGTAAAAGAGGGGGGCGCTCGTGCGCGTGTGGGTGGGGGTTTGGATTTGTGTTGAAAAATTAAATTTCTCTCCCGGTTTAAGCCGAGCGGATCACGAAAATGGACACCAACGCAGCCAATCAGTGGGACGCTATTGTGCTTTAAGAAGGATTGATGGAAGTGAGTTCTTTCATGTTCGTGTCAGTTTTTTCTTCGTTTGCCATCCGTTTAAAAAAAGTAAAGAAAGAGAAAAAAACTCTATTTGTCACTTCAACTCTTCTCTCTGACGGGCTTAACATGTCAGGCCGTGCAAATCCTCAGTGGTTGACAGTTTTGAGCGCACCGCTGGAGCACGTCCTTAACGGCCCACTCCCCGGCCACGAACAATCCTTATCGCACCATTTGTCTCCCTTTGAGCAAAACGCGAAAGCAAACAAGTGCAATCGAAGAAGTTGTCCTGCTTATCAGTCGCAGCGACGCTGAAGGTTTCTCCCGCTTTGTCACTGGCCGACGAGAAAAAAGCAGGCTGCGAGAGAACAAAAAACGAGACCCCAAAAACAGCAGCCGGCAGATGAGGCCGGGAAGAAAAATGATGCTGTTTTGCACGAAACTTTCTTTCAGCCCAACCGTTCCTATCCCTAACTCGAAAGGGTCGGACCGGAAGCGGGGAGCTGTTATTTATGAAATCGTTTATAATTTCTTCAACCTCGCCTCCATGCAGCGTGTTTTTTTGCTGTCTTCTTCAGTTGGAAGAATCCTGAACTCAACATTTCCCGCGAACTAGCTGTCGCTCATTCAGTGGCAGTGGCAAATGGTGCGCAAACGGTGCCGGTGCCTGCCGGGCACGTTAAGGGCCCGGCGCGGCAGTAAACAAACGATCGCGACAACAAACTGACGATAAATCCTTTACTCGTTCACCCACCTTAGGCACCCGGCGGAGAAGATAAGCGCTTCGGGGTTGGACGGTCGCAAAACAACGGTGCGCCTTTGTGCAAGGACGTGCACGCTGCGTTTGGGAGCTTCCGCACGCACACAAGCTGCACAGTATGCGAACGCCTGTGCAATCCTTTCGTACGCGCCATTGTGTGTTTGCCTTCTGGCACCATTCGTTTGGGTTAATCGTGGACACGATGTCCAGCAACCGGAGGGAACGTGGCGACATGATAAACGCCACTCGTAAACAAACAACAGCACACAAAAGGTGTCCTGGTGGAAACCGGGTACCTGGTACCTGGTGGAAGAGATTGAGATAACTCTCAATGAAAGGTGTAAATGAGGGATTCGTGAGCGTAAATTGTCGTTATGGAGACAACAACAAAATATCTTTATAAAGCGCAACTAAAAAGTAGCTGAGAAGGAGTCAAAATCTTACGCAGAATTCGCTTAAATATAACAAACGTTATCTTAACCTCCAAACCATCCAAGGGTTTGGAGCAATGAAAACAATGTCTATATCTTTAAGTATATTTCTAACTTGTAGTGCTGGGAGGTCAATGTCAGCTAGTGAGATTAACGTAGAGGAAAGTCGTGTCAAACACCAGCCATGTTGCAATGGATCTGTTTTTGTGGACACTTTTGATGTATGTATAATGTGATTGTTTTATACATTTAATTCATTTGCACTGTAATATCGTTGACGTTGAACAAACATTTAAATAGGAAGGAATTGATTTCAAACATTCAACCCACGATGTCTTCCAATACCACTTATCAGCATAATATCTTGACTCCGAATAAATCATCGCAGATGTACAAAGTACAGCTGGATTAAAACAACATACGTCGGTGAGGCCGTCCTCCGGGCAATTACACCACAATAGCAACTGTTTCCGGCCTGATAAGTTCCCACCGTAATTGGTTGTTGTTGAAATACTATCCACTTCACTTCATTCCCACCGACAAGTCATCGCCAGCAACAGCAATTGAACCCGAACGCTTGACGGTGCTGACGGTTCCCTGCTCCCGGGCAATAAATCGTCACTAATCGAATAATCGTGCATTGACTTCCAGCCGCTTCTTTTACCGTCACTACCGTGCTTATCATCTCCAGAGCACATGGTCCGGTTCGGTCGGGCACAGTTCATGAAACTTTCTGACCTCAGCATCCACGAGCCCATCGCTGGGTCGGCGAGGGAAAAAGTGCGATCTCTCCCCCCGTCGTAAGTGTTCTGTTGGTCTGGGAAGCATGTCTCGCGCTACTTAACAAGCCGGGCCAATATCCTAATGTCCGGGGTCACACAGCATTCACGGTACGGGCGGTATGATAACTTTTTCCAGAGCCACACATAAAAATTTATCAACCGGAAACAATATGCCCCCATTCCACCAGCCGGGGCCGGTTATGAATGAGAAAATCAACATTAGACATGTTTTCTGCACCGGTGCTTCGCCCCCAGCTCCGGATTAGTTCGCCAATAAAATATGACGATCATTAACACAATTTCTCTCGCCTCTCTCGCTGTCCCCGCTCCGGGAACGGCTGTTTGCGCCCGTATCATCTTCCTGCCGAAGGCTGGGCCCATCGACAGGTGTTGACCATAAATCAACCCAAACAGAGCAATTCTTTTGACACCACCAATATCTGGTCCGATGTTCGGTGCGAGCAACAAAAACAAGAACGAGGCTTCATCGGTGCCCTGTTCCTGTCGCTCTTCGCTATTCTTCCCTTCCAAGCGGACGTTTACAGAACAGATACCATCGACGACCGACCGAACCGGTGACTGATGAAAATCTTCCTGCTGTGGGAACGTCTCGTCCTGTCACTGTGACCGACGTTTCCATGTCAAATAACAAATCAAACCAAACGCACATGCTAGCGCTCTCGGCTGTTGCGGAGAAAGAGCAAATGGAAAGATTACAAACCGGGGAACAAAGCGGCGCTTCACGTGGGCCTGTTACTCCCGCTCGGTGCCTGTGACGGGCCAGCCTGTGCAAGCATCCCTGCCCTGACGATGTGTACAACATGATAGAGATCTCGATTTATTCAACCGATGTACAAACTCACCCCCGTCCAGCTCGCTTCCTTGCCAATCCTTTGCTGCATCCAAAAATGCCGTCTGGAGTCGAGATTTTATCTCGCATGCGTGTCCTAGCGCTCGTAGGTAATGTCGTCCACAAACTATTAGATTCCGTGTGGCTGTGTGTGTGTGTGTGTGGGAAGCGACTCTACATGCGACAAGCTGTTTGCTCGTTGTCAGTTTTGTCCTGCAGGCAATGCGTGAATAAAATACTGTTTCCAGTAAATTGAAGAGCACGCATGAGCAATCGACACGGACCACTCGTTCGGTGCGGTGTCTTCTCGGGCTTCTTCTGACCTATGCACAAACGGAGCTAACAATGTTCACCCCCTGAGCTGCTAGCTAGCAGGCTAGCAGATTGTTGATTTATTTTATACCACTCGAAGTTGGCATTTGTAATTCAATCCGATGAGATGTCGTTTGCGGTGGAATAAATTGGTACGGGGACGTATCCTTGCGTCACATCAAGCTGTGTTTCTTGTGATTTCTCAGAAATCCCGATGATTAGAGCATGGTAACAACATTTTGAAATGATTACACGACACTTCACATAAGTAGAGATTTTCTTGACATCAAATCCAATATTGAAATTTCAGTTTAACTTGCGACCACTAAATGTACACTAGTGCACTCTGTCGGCAAACGCCGGAATCAATACAATACGCAGTGTTTATCTGCTTCCTAATACTCCGAAGAGGTTCATTTGCACCACTCATCGCTTCGTTCGCATTGATGTTATGAATAGTGAGTTTATAGCGTCGCTTAACGACTTCCAAAGTGTAAACGTTTTACCATCCGGAAGTTTTCCATCTGCGAAAAAAGGAAACGGATGCATCCTCTCTCCTGCTCTCATTTCCTCGCGAGTAACTTTCAATTGTTTCCATCAGCGAGTCATGATGAGCAATTGCTTATCTCCGTGGAACATACCGACAAGACGCTCATCTCCGGACATCAGATTTCCGCGGCATTCCGGGGGGAGGTCCGTTCCGTTTTCTTGTCCATTTTGCACCAGAATGTAAGATTTTTTCGAATCACTTCTCCACTGTCCGACGGGGCGAAGAAAGTTTGCCGTAAAACGCTCCCGTAAACGCAAACAGCTTTCGAGGCTGCGGTCGATGCTTTAACGGGGTAAATCGACGGGAAGCGTGCAGATCCGCTGCGAAGGCGAACCGGAATCCGGTGTCTGAAAGATGTTTGATAATGATGATGTTGCCTGCAGCCGTGCGCGGGCGGTGTGAAAGAACAATAGCGCCAAACGGTGAAGGAGCTCGCGCCCTCCACCATCGCCTGCTTACTGTCTATCCATTGCCAACCCTCCGCGTTCGCGTTTCCGAGAGGGTGGAAAGAAAAACGAAACCGTGTAATTTGAAGCAATTACCCAAACACGGGACCGGCAAAACACGTCCGACGGTGTACTCGGCGATGCGCTGGCGGTCAGCGTGCGAACCTCGCATCCCGGGAAACGCGGAACCCCGGGGAAAGTGGTGTGTTCCGGCGTTGTTTTAAGCGCCATAGAGCGCTCCGTCCACTGCTGCTGCGACGTAAGTTTTCCCACCGCGCTTGGCGTGCTTTTCCCGACCCACACGGGTAAACAGCTCCGGCCGGGATTCATCCCTTTCTCGGCTCGAGTAAAATCTAGCTGGGCTAGGACTAACACGTCGATGCTGCTGCTGCTGCTACTGCCAGTGTCTTCCAATTCGCCCATCCATTTTCTTCGCCTGAGTAGCAAAACTTGGAGTGGTGCTTGAGCGTGGCAAAGCGCGTGGGCGAAAGTGGGTGCTTCAGATGGGAGGGAAAACTTTTACCCACTCGCCCGCGGTGGGGTGGCGAGTGCGACGGGTCCTGCACTTCCGTGGCAAGTGCATCCCGGCTGGATGCGACTGCAGGGCGCGCCGGGAGATCTTTATTCTTTCATCTTGCGCGCGTGTGTTTTTTTTTTCGTATTCTTCGCTTTTACCACCACTTCAGCTTTTGTCTGTCGCCACACTCCACTGTAAAGGCTGCCGTTAAGAACTTACTCTCGCCCATCATTGCTTTGTGTGTAGCTTAATGCACTTATGCACTCTCGCTCCCCAACCCGCAGCGAACGGGTCCACGCCCACCCTGAAGAACACTTCCGGGATGCATTAAAGTGCAGTTGGGTTGCAGTTAGCGCACAGGAACTCGTCTCCCGAAGTCCCTCTCCCCGTTCGTCGGCCGCCCGGAAGGCAATCCAGACACCCGTTTCGGGGTATAATTGCTACTCAAACGGGCCTGCCTCCCTGCTCTGGCTTCTGGCCTCCTGCGTTCAATTCGATCAATCTGTTAAGTGGCTGACACCACACTTGGGAGCGACTGGATTGGTGGTGCGATAGCACTGTCGATTTAACGGCGAGACCACGGTTGGCATATTAATTTACCTGATTGTTTCGTACACAATGGCTTGCCCGGCTGACGGGGAACGCCCGGGGCGGGGTGGCGAAGGCGTTGTCCGATCCGCGTCGCGACTGATTACGATGATGATGTTCGGCGTGATAGTGTGCCCGGCTAATAATTATGTCTCCAATTATTCCGGTAATTAATAGATACCTCCAACTATTAGATCTCGCGTCATTTCTCCGGCGTGCCCGGGATCACATTTGCCACCTATTTTCTGACACCTGACAGCCCTCCGTTCCCGGCTCATCCCACCCGGGCTACAGCCCTAGCAGCGTCGCGCCGGAAACCCTTTTCGCAGTGGCAAGTGGATTTGCTAAATTTTGTTGGAGTGGATTCGAAACGTCGTCTCCTAAATTGACACACGCTCTGCGTGTGTGATGGCACTTGCCTCAATCACGTTCCTCTGTACTCTGCCACCCGCTCCAACGATCTGCTAATTGGCAACACTGTAATTAACCGCAACAGCAACCGTTTGAAGCGCGTGTCGTGCTCGTTGCGCAAGAACTGGCTGCATGCAGCGGCTGGTGGCAGGGTATGATTAGATTTTCCTATTTGGCCTATTTTTAGGCGCGAACGGGCGTCGTGTGATGAGGGAGTGGTACAATTGAGGCTGCTGCTTTTCCCGCCACAGAATTCGAACGGCTGCCAAATCGGATTTGATAGATGATGTTGTAGTGTGTAAACTTAATGAATAGTGCTAATTTCAATGAGTTTCATTGATTAATTAAAATTTCTAGTTTAAATCAAGCTGATTTGGAACGGTTTGTCTATTAGCGCCTAAATGTAGGCAAATGAACGTGACATTATTGCGATTAAATACATTGCAGCTGATATTGGGAAATTAAATTAGACGTTTGACTCGTTTTGCTCAGCATAGGCAAATAGAGCGTAGTAGTATTTATTTAGTATTTATTTAGTAGTTGTAGTAGCATATTTATTAATTGGTTAGAACTGTGCATATTATAATGATTTTTTATTAATTTTATTTACAGCCTGTGCTCGAAGATAGCAGTGAGCTTGGTGAGTGTTTTATTGTACATACTTTATTTTAGTTTTAAGTCGTGTTGACATGCTGGCATGACACTTCCTGTCAAAAAATGTGCCTTTTCAGTACAAGCAGCTCATGGACTTCAAGTGATCATTTTCAGTGCATTGTTTCGTTTCACTTGCTGCTCGCTTTGTTCTCGCAGAACAGCGTCTTTTTGCCTTCGTTTTTCTTCCTTCCCAAAAGCGTAATAACACACATACACACATTCGCCCGAAGAGCGAGAGCAAGAGCACAGCGTTCACAGCGTGAGCAGCAGCAGCAGCAGCTTGCGCGTTTACTTTTCCCACTAAATTGTTTTCCAACCCCGGGAAAGGATCCTTATCGTCGGAAGCGTTTGTTTGTTGGTGCCACCGTGGGAAGGTGTGCAGGCATAGGGATAGCAATTTTTGTTGCACGTTGTACACCACCCGTGACGAATGCATTGTTCTACGATTGCAATTGTTAGCTTTGCCCGGTCCGGGGCCGCTACTTGCCCGGCCGGCCTGTTGCCGGATTTTTCACCCCGGTCGTACCGGGCACGTTTGAACATTCCGTGGAAAGTACGTGATTTGCAATTCTCATTCGTTCATCGCTGGCAGCAACGTTCCTTTTCCATTGGGCGTCCGTTTGTTTTACGTCTGCCTGCTGGATGGGCAAATAATTGGTTGTTTGTTCATTGCCACGTCCTTCATCTGTGAGCGTTTGTTTTTTCTCACACATTTTTTGTCAGAAGCAGAAAGACGTGTATCTGTAACAAAAATTTGTCGAAAAATTTGTCGAATTCGTCGAATCGTGTCCTGATTGTGTATGATTTTAAATTAAAAATTAACCTCCACGCCTTTGTGAGCCTAATTACAAAAGGCATATCCGTACATCCTGACGCTGAGAGTCCTGACGTTTGATTACCGGAAGCGTCAAGCTCAAGCCAAAATAATTGTATTTCTCGGCGAGCCCCGTTAGCGGTACGCCGTCTTTAATAAAAACCACAAAATCTAATCACGCTCCATCGTTCCAGTGATAGTCACGCGCGCGGTCTTTTCAAATACAGCGAAAACCGCAGCCCGAACCAGAGAAGAAAAACATCTACTGTAAACAAAAACAAACCGTGTGATATAGGTTTGGGGCGCAAATACGGCTGAAGTCGAAGAAAGGTAGCTTTGTTCTGTCGGTGTTGTTTTAGCGGCATTAAGGAACATTCTATTGTTCTTGATTAATCTAATTTCTAACTGATCTTTTTCAGTTGATTTTACAATGAATAGAGAGCTATTTCAACACAATAATGCCTAAAGCATGAATCACATGCGTTTGCAACATGCGTTTGCATACATTTGGGCTGATATATCGAATTTGCGCCAAGCTCTATGCAACTTTCACTACACTAACGCATCATTAGTGTTATGTGAATGCTTTATTCGGTAGTATTTAGTTAAGCTTTCAACTTAATTCCGACCGTACATCAGAGGGACATCAAAACTATGTCAATTCTCTTTCATCTGTAGAGCGACTCGCGTTGGACACGCTCACCGTACCAAACCCGTAACCGAGTTGACATTTAAATCAAACAGAAATCAGCCAACCGTCAGACGCATGCACGCCTCACCGGGTGCCGGCTCGTTTCATCATTTGAATGCCAAACACACCGGAAATTGTACTTTTCCTTACCACACACTTAGACGCAGCATTCATTTACTGATTTGTCTCCGATTGGTAGATGCACACACAAAAAAAAAGGACGAAGGCAGTTTCCGGCTGCCATGTCGTTGCTATCTGTCTGCTCCGTGTCGAAGCCCTGGAAGATGGAACACTTCTCACCCATCGTACTCATTGGCTCCCAGCGTTTCCTCTACTCCGATCCCAGAATCCAATTCGACGGCAACGGTCCTTCCCGGTGAAACAGGATCATGCAACTGTGTCGTGTGTCGTGGCTTATTTTCATTTTCTTCAAAACTCATCCCAACCCAAAATGCACATCAGCGCCGAGCGGGGAGAGGGCTTACTCGGGTGGGGTTTTCGTCCATTTCCGTTACTTACCCGTTCACCAGCCCAGGCAACTCATCCGACGGTGACCGACCGTGATTGCGAGCGATCGAATGCGACAAAAAACAATCTCCGCACGTTTCTTCATTAGATGGCACTGATTTGAGATTGCACGCCTTCTTTCGTCTTCCGGCGCTGGATACCAACGCACGCCACATACGACATCGGAACGCAAACGGTGGCAAAGACCGAGAGCGCTCGAAATTACCCTCCATTGACACCGCAAACGGGTGGCGTGGTGGGTGGTCCCGAACGTGGCCAGCGACATCCCAACACACACACACACAAAACATGGAGAAAAATCATGCAACCGTCCTGTCGGACTAAAACTCAATGCTGCAATGAAAACGGCTATAAAGATAAATGAAAGATAATGGAAAGTTATTTCCGCTTTCGTGCTCTGGGCAGTGATTTTATTGCGGTGAGGATGAAATCCACTCTTGAAGTCGCGTCCCGACCACCGAAACATAAACCAGCAATACACACATTCAACGTCTCGTCCGTTTTCGGAGTCCCCACACTCCCACACTCGCCTCACGATCGCACCGGCACCGTTCCGAACCGATGCACACGGAATATGTATCGCCCGAGTGTCCTTCAAACAGCGGGCGGGCGGTCCTGTCCAGGCTCCGTCGGCAGCCACGGCGAAATTGGCTACAGCGAAAATCCATCCCTGTAGCAGGCAACGCGCCGTCCCGCACAAAGGGCAATCAATGGTGCAATCTTGCGTTCCGGTCATGCTGCGCGAAACACACACACACACTGGTGCGATGCGTCGCTCGGCGGTATCGTTCGGGATCTTTCAACGGCCGAGCGCCATCGTAAAACCGGAAAAGAATGACAGAGCGTTCGGGCACGGGCTGCATTCCCACGGGACGACGACGCACATGAATATGTAACGTGACGTGCGAAGTTTCGTGCAATCCCGAAGCTGGCTCCATTTTGTTTAAAAGAATGCTTCAAACGGCATCGGACGAGCTCGAGTCTTAAAGGCTGGAGTCCTCCGGCCACCTTAAAGAGCCTTCCAAAGCCACTCAACTTCAAAGAGCGTTTGATGACTGTGTTGATTTTTTCCCTCCCTTACGCTTTTGAGCTTCCGAATGCTTTGAAGATTCCGGTCCCAACGGACGAAGGTGATGAGGTGTTCGATGATAATTAATATTTTTCGTTAAGTATTTTGCCGCAACTTCGTTTACCCATTCCTTCGGCTTTCGTGTTGTGTTGTGTGCAAGCCCCCTTTTTTTTTGTTGCTTGGCGCTCTTTCCAGCTTACGCGAGTGGAAAATTATTATTGTAATTAGACGAAGGTGTTTTTGCTGCGCGTTCACCTTCTGCTACCGCTTTTCTCTGTCTTGAAGGCCCGGGAAGAAGAGAAAACGGATCGATGGGATCAGCAAATGGGAGAAAGGATGCAAACGAAGAATTTCATGTTAACAGAATCGCTTGCGCTTTAAATTTTCTTCATGCTCCTTGGCGTATCGACAACGGAAAATTGTTTTCTTTGTCTTTATTCATAAAGAACGCACTGAATTGAATTAATCCAAAAATACAGATTTTTAGTATTTTTTCATAAAGCTGTACAATGTGCAGAATCAATTTGTGTTAGTAAAAAGTAGCAGCATTATTTCTCTCGCTTTAGAACTATTTAGAAACTCACAAAGATTGGTGTAGAACTTAGGAAATGTTTTGAAACTGGACTTAAAATAAAAATTCTGGAATATGGTGCTGGTTAAACAAGATACCAATAAGATGGCGATAATGTAACTAAATGATCAGTCAAAATCAAAGCAAGCAACTGTTTGTGCTTCAGAATGATTAGCTTCTGTAAATTTGTAGTCGTTTGAATGATACTCTCTTAAAAAAATTGAAAACTTTCTCAAGAAAAGTCTTCCTTATAATGCACAATGAATTATCGGAAAACCATATTCATGGTTCAATGCCCCGCTGCCATACAGCGGCCTCCATCTCGAACGATTTCTCCCAACGCGCGCCATCAACTCGCAACGCGATGCTCCATTTACCGACAAACCCTCGAAGGGCCGCTTGAGCAGACTTTTGAAATCAGACATTTTATTTCACTTTTCCATTACATCCCCAACGCACCGTCCCCAGCCACTTCAATCATAAGCCGTTTAGTTAAGACTCATCGAACTTCGACCAATTTAGGCAAACGGCTTCCACCGGGTCGCGCCCGGGTAAAACGTTTGTATACACTTTTCCCAACAACAGCAGCAAAAACCCATAGCCCGTTTCCCTTCCTCGAGTCGATTTTTCGGCAATGACTTTTAACATTCACGCGGGCGGGTGGGTGTTTCGGCACGGTTTTCCAGCGAAACCCAGCTAAAGGATCGAAAATCCCGCACCACGTTGCTTTTGCCGGTTTTTTGTCAAGTTCTCGATTTCGATTCCATTCCGTCCTGGGGCGTGCGTCCGGCGGTAGGCTTCTCGGGGCAGGCTTCGGAACCGAGCGGTCATTATCGTTCCAGCCAGTCCGCTTCCTCCCCCCTCCCCGTTTGGCCAATGGTCCGCAGTTCATTTCCGCTCACGGCGGGCAACCGTGCGGCAGAGAATGAGAATGAGAAGAACTTCCTAATGAGTCTTTATCGAGCGGGCGAAGCGGGCGAAAAGCTGCTCCAAAGTAACTGAACGAAGGAAGCAAACTTTAAGTATGCTTCTTATCTTACCTTTTCGTTTTCGTTTCGTGTGTATGTGTGCGTGTGTGTGTGTGTGAGAGCGCGCACGGTGGAGTTATCATCCGTAAGACGCTGTCCTTCAGTATAAAGTTCTTCTCTGCTGCCGGAAACAAGAAGAAAAAAAACAAGTTTAAGCTTTCCCAGAAATAACATTCAAAAGGAAAACAACATCAACACCCTCTGCTCTGCTCTTTCTGCGGGGGCGAGATGAATCAAGCGCGAAACAAACTACCCGAAAGCCAATATACGAGCGCCCCGGCGACGGTCCAAGGCCCCCGACACAAACCACCAGCGCAAGCCGGCCCAGCAAAAAAAAAATAAATCTGCGAAAAACCTCCCAACGTTCTACGAAGAAAACGCAACGTAACGGGGCACCAAAAGTATTGATTATAAGGAAAGTTTTTCAATAACAAAATAAACGTAATGATGTTTCTTTGGCTGCGTCTTCAAGGCTCAGTGGGTTTTCTTTTGTATCTCTATTTTTCTCTCTATTTCACTCCCTCTCTCTCTCTTTCTCTATATTTTCCTCGAATCGTTTTGTTCCTTATATCACCCCGGGTCCAATCCGCGACGCTCCATTTGGACGAGAAAATCCCCCGAAGGCTTTACGGTTCATCAATACTTGCCACTGTTCCGTGCTTGGCGAAGATAGTGGTGACTCAGCGCCATTCCATACTTGCAATCGTACAGCGAACCGAAACGGACAGCGCAAAATAGTAATACATTTCCTCTCGCGCCGAGTAGCTTCAAAGCGCCAGTAGTGTAGTGGCGGGCCCGCAGGAAGTCGCTGTCTGTGTGTGCAACATTCAATGCAAAAGGCACGGCGATGATGCTGCTGCTGCTGCTCGAGTCCGTTCAATCTTGTTCTGGCCCATGTCGCTATCGCGCGGTCCATCATTCACGCCACCACGAGTGCAAGCCTTCTCGTGGCGAGCGAGCAACGAAGAAATAATCAGAAAATGATTGATTATTCGCTACCACGCTTCGGCCCACTCCCGGACAATGGTTCCGTGTACGGCGCGTTGCCTACGTTTCAGGCGCGATTGAGCGATACGGCGCGAGGCGACCGGGAGCTGAAGGAGCCAAAAAAACAGAGCGTGCGTTGCCAATGAAGCGTGAAGAACATGCGAAGCGGAAATGACGACCCTGAGGGAGAGAGTTACTTGTACCGGCCTGTTGTGTGTGTGAGTATCGTGTGGACCAGATAAACCTGACTGCGACAGTCGAATCGCTGCGGGCAGAGCTGCACATCACAGTCCAGTTTAGTGATGCGAAACGTCCATCCATCACTCGGGTAGTTATCGTTTATTAACACCTCACCCAAAACCGCCTGGTGGGCCAACGAGAGAAAAAGAATAAAATCCGCAAAAAAAAAGAACATTCCGAAAAGGGTAAGATAAATAAAGCCGCTCGGTTCGGAAACTCCACGCGAGCACTTCTGCGTCGAGTATCCGTTTTACCAGTTTCGGACGGCTTTCGGAACTCACATACCGCTGACTCACACAGCTATCATCGGCCTTTTTCTGCTGCATCGGCCCCAAACCGCACTGTGCGTTCCGTATGTGATTGATTTCGCTTCTTCGCTTGCGATCCCAACACACACGCCTGCGATTCCAGCGTATTGATCGCCCCGGGGGCACTTGAGAAACTTTAGTGCTCGGCAATCGATTTAATTGCGCCATTCGGGACGATTTTACGACAACCGATGGGTTCCCGGCCGAAGTCATCCTCCCACGGCGTCCGAGCCTCCTAAAGGCACCCGATGTAATAATTTTGTTTATTTCCTAAACACACACTCTGCCCGGGGTGCTTCTCGGTGCCCGCTCGGTCGCTCTTGGTTTCGTTTATTACGTTTTATGAGACGTACATAAATATTTCGCGCCGGCTCGTCTCGCTCCGGCAGGCAGGCTCGGGCAGAGAAAGTCATCCCCAGCGTGGAAAGTGGCCGACACGGCATGGACAGTGACCGTCGTGGGCCCGTATGGGGATGCAATAAAAACAGATTGCTTCCAGTGCGCCACACGACCCGTCCCGACAGTGCCAGGAAGACCGAAGCGAAATTTGGATGAAATTATTCCGGCAGCATTCGATTTGCGCTACTTTCGTTACACTCTTCGTTCGTGGGGTCTTTTCTCTCGCTTCGTTTCTTTAAAAAATCAGTACAACCATATTTTCATATTAATCTGTCAGAATCCCTGCTAACCATCGACTCGACAGTGTGCATAACATTTCCGGGAAACCATTTCGGGGGGCAACCGTGATCTCAAACTTCATCCCAACCGATAGCGTCAAAAGGATGGCAGGCCGTATGATAAATTACAGATTTGTGATAAATCGTTCGTCATAATTTGCACTGAATGATAAATTTGTTTCGGGTTTTTTCTCCCCGCTTCACGTGTGCGTGTGTGTGTGTGTTGTGGTGTATCGACTCTTCGTCCCGTTCGCTTTAAGCCCACTGCTCCGTGGTCCGATCGGGGGCCCCGTGCTATATTTTAACGACCGTTTTCTCTCTCTGATCCTCCCTCGGATTAACCTGGAATTTTTCACCGTGCCCGACCGTGGCCCGACACGTCCTGAAATGGCCGATCACCTCCTCGGAGCGGACATTTTTCAAATTCATTATCGGGCGGCCCTGGGAGGCGGGCGATACTGGCGAACGTTATTGTCGAGCAACCGGATATGGGAACTCTAGTTCGAGGCCAGATGTCAAGCTTTGCGGCTTATTTCACGGCACGGTGGGTGTGGAAAGTGCTTTTTTATACGATTTTGCGGGCGTTTTTTTTTTCGTATTACATTTTGCATCAACCACTAACAACATGGTTTGCATTTTGTGAGTGTGAGTGCGTTATTTCCCATATCATTTTTGCTCGTTCTTCGGGGGTGATAAGGGAAAGAAGAACTGGGTGAAACAGCAATCAATGCAATCAGTTACAATCGACGAATCATTTTGCCTTTTGCTTCACGCGCATTGTGTGCATGTCCGTAGAGGAAGAACGAGAGAAAAAAAAGAAATATTCCAAATGGGAACCAATAAATTTGGCTCATCAACCGCCTTTTTGAGGCATTGGATGAAGTTTGTAATTTATATGACAGACAAAAAATGGCTTGATGATGAATTCATTTGAAATTATTCCTTTCTTGTTTACTGACACGCTGATGCCGGTTGGTCGTGGGGCAAACAATTGTGATTTTTGTCATAGTTCTACCGATGCATTTGTTGAGCAATAATTTCGGACAATAATAATGAATTTATATGGTCATGTTTGATGTTTTTGTATCGGACAGTGAATGATTTTTTTGGAAGTTTATACAAAAACACCCTTCCAAAGTGAATTTTATATCTAACTGGCGAATGAAAAGTTATTACAGCATCATCGTAACATTGCATACTTTTGGGCGCAAAGTGGCGATTATCCCAAAATTCGATTGCTTCTGCCAGATTCGCAACGGACTGTTTTAATATCAAAATTGAAGTGTATCATTGTAATGCAATTTTGCCGAAATGGTGACATAAGGCTCGCCTCATATCCTTTAATGCGTTCCCATGCCAGAATGGGAATCACTTTCACTTTAACGCAAAGGAAACCCACCGTAATGCTGCCTGAGCGGCACAAACACAAATCCAATTATCTGTCGTGTCCCGATAATCATCTCCACCGCTAATTCGTCTGCTAATGACGCCCATGACACCAGCACTTTTCTCCGGCCCGACCTAATCGGAAGCCATCTGCGTTTTCTTCGAGTCTGCGTCGGCACCGACACCGGCTCCTGCTTCCGATCCGATTGCCTGCAGGCATGCCGGGTGGGGGGTTGATTTTGTGATCCGAATTCGCACGCTGATGCCCTTTCCCGGAACCGTGCCCTCCTCGGCCTTAAACCCCATGACAAATTCTTCACACCACAACCACATCGCAACCGGGGCCACGTTTGTTTATCATACGTATCATAACACATGACAAGCGCGCCCGTAGCAAGCAAGCTAATACGCTGGGTATCGTCGACCCGGCAGGCGCGCCGTGTGGCCTCAGGGCTAAAACCACACAAAAAGGTGCCCGGCGCCCGGAACGCTGCCTCCGCCGGCAACGGCTTATCGATTATGCAGATGAGATTCAAAAGCGAGCTGCTGTGTGGCTTGCGATTTTCGGGCCCACGTGCGCGCGCGCGCGAGGAGAGCAAATCGAACGAGTGGTAATGCAATTTAAAATCAATCGATTTAATTGCAATACAATCATATTCATTTTATTGACCCGATTGACCCCGGACCCGACGGTGGCGGTGGTCGCCAGTTTTAAATAGACTCTGCGGGTACGGGCACACCTGCATACCGCCACACAATTGGATTAATCTACGGACACAAACACACACCGACACACCGGCAGATCGACCGATCCGATCGTTTCCGGTGGTTGATTGCAAACGACTTGGCGACACCGCTGCCCGGCACACGGCACACGGCTAGGCTCAAAGCTGAAGTCACTTTAATTGCATCAAAATGCACCGCCATGCAGCAACAGCGGGAGTCGGTTCCGGATCGATCGGTTGATTTCAAATATTAACACGTATCATAAATTGTGGTCACCTCTCGGGTTGGGCACGGTGCCAAAGGTGTACCGTGGAATGGAGCCGTGGCTCTACTCACAACACACACAACGCTCCCTACAAAAGGGCATCGTGATTAGGAGCTATTCATGCGTATATTTATAAATTGCATTCGCAATCGGCAAGCGCACTTCCGCACTGCGCCTGTTCCACTGGAATTGGCCGTTTTGGGGCGCCTCCGATGTGGGCCCGATGCTGGGCGTAGCTATCCCGGTCGGACCGGCAATCGAACCCGGCTCGAAGATTAAAGCCACTTAACCGCAGTCAAACTCGGCCGCCCAAATCTCCGGTCATTATGTGGAGCAAGGATTGGAATCACCCCCGGGCCGACCCGGGAACCGGGAATAACATCCGGTCCGAATGGTCCCCCGGTCAGCATCGTGTTCGGTCGCATTCGAGGCCTTGGCCGGGCGTGATGCAATCGCGCTTCGCATGTAATCATCGCCGGCCTACTAATCGAAGACCGTTGCCTTGCGCTGGCGATGGAGCGGGCACGCTTTCGAATGCGCTGCCAATTGCCTACCTTTCGGGCGTAATATCGCTCCTCAGATGTGGTTTACAGGATTTGAGCGGAGTTCAACTGGACTTACAGCACCGAACGATGCACACACTAATCGCTACTTATCTCGACCCGTTACTGTCCATATTTTGGTCGTACCGGGAGAAAGTCAATACACCAGCGCCGGAACCAATTTCATCCCGTTGCCTCGAGGGAAGAGTTTCAAAAACGGAACGATTCTAATCGAAGCCATGCTAAAATCTGCAAACGAAGTGAAAGAAATCCACATATTATGTGTGCTGCACGCAAACAGGACGTTGTGGGATAAAAACATGAGCTTTTTCGCCATCCACCCTTACATCGCTGCAGTTATATCGCGTTCCATCCTCTAGCGCACGTACACTCCAAACACACTCACACATCGGTTCGGCGCTCGCCCGATGAAACGAATACTTAATGAAAGCCCGTTGTTTATTCGGTTGTAAATTCACTAATCCTCTGGCCGGTAATGCTCAATAAATAAATGAGAATCTATTATTAATAATGCACGCGCGACAGCCCAGAAGCAGCCGCCTCGCACTCGGACGTTCCTCGGTGCAGGAGAGTTGACATACAGGAGCACAATGCAGTGGGTGAGTGCGCGAGCGCGCGCCCGCGCTTTCGGAGTCCCGGCGACGGCAAACAAACGATATTGGCGTGCGTGTTGCATACGATGCAGGCGCACCCATCGACCGCGCGGCACGCATAATCGAGCACGCGTTTACCAATTCGCGGTCGGGATGCAATGCGTGGCGTAATGCAATTCGATCCGGCATGGCTGCAGTATCTCTGTGTTGCCGATGCTCTCTTGTACATAATTTTGTAGTAGAAACATAAACCTGTGTTTTCCAGCACGTGCCCTAGTACATGTTGTACAAGTAGCAAGGCAAAGAACAGTTGTTTTAACGCACCGCTAAAGGTGTATTTTCCGCATCCCAAAATGCAGTCAGAAAAAAAAAACAATGAACAAAAAGTAATTGTACACATAATTGATGTTGCAAACGATGGCCCAAACCATCCCAAACAAGGGTAGCGAAGTTGTGCCCGCTTGTCCCACCAATTAGTTGATATTTATGCTCACGTTAGCATGCGGGACTCCGCACACCGTAATCAGAGGGTGGGCAATGGGGATCGGGACGGCCGCTGTAAGGTGCAACCGGGTACGAGCTGCAATCGTACTCAGCCCAGTAGACACGGGGAGAAAATAATCCCGAAACAGGTCGTAAAGTCGTATAAATTATCATTAATTTTCTCCATACTCCCGTCCGTACCCATCAACGACACCGGGCCGGACAAGATGTCCCCAAAAACCGCACACACACACAGACAGGCAAGCGTGCCCGTTTGCCCGCAACCCGCCCGGATCCAATACGGGGCCGAAAACTATTCCCATAAAACATTAATGCAAATGTATAAATCCGTGCTTTTTATGTCACGTGAAGCGAGACGTGAAGCCTGGAGCCAGGAGTTGGAGCAAATTAAGTGACTTTAGCGTTTCCTTCCCGGGCACGCCGGAGTGGGTTCCTTCCCCGCCGATAAAAACGGTTAGAAATGTCTTGATCTCCGAGTGCGGTGGGGTTGGCCTACCTTCCAGGCGCAATGATTTACCATCGAACCCGGGGCCGGGGCAGATTATGGCCATTCCGAGGGTCGCACCCGACGGTCAGACGATCGTTCCCGGGATAATCCCGGGGATACGCAGATTTGTGTTTCAATCAAAGCAACTCATCCATCTTGACCGGCCGCACGACGCTGGAAGAAAACCCCTTTCCGCTTGATGATTATCAATTTGTACTGGGCTGGTGGGCTGGTGCTGCACGGTGCGGAACCGGGATGGCAAATGGCTTTTCTTAGTGCCTCGCTAGTGCCCCGGGAACGGCGGGTACGGAACCGAGAGATGAATGTCTATCGCTTTCGTGCGAAATTGACTCGATCAATCTATTCGGTCCGGCATCATCGCTGCCGGGGGGTTTTACGGCCGAGAGTTTTTCACTCAATTTGCCTGCACCGGGCTTCCTGGCTTGGGATAAGGCTGAGCGGTTTCTTCGGCTGAGTAGAAAAAGATCCTCAAGAGGCAAAAAGAGCAAACAGAATGTACCAAATCAAAGAGTTGCCCGGCCCGTTTAAGCATTCTCGATGGGCATTTCATTACAGCAGGATACAATCCCACCGTGAACGATTTCGATTCGCACGCTCAGCCCTGCGGCGCACGTGAAGTGAAGTCGAGAAGTCACGAGAACCGGAGTACTTTCCCATGAAGCCGTCGAAATTAGACTCGCGTCATCAAACAGCCCGCGGTGGGTGTACAAGTGATGTTCCTCGGGACGTCCTTCACCTAGTCCTGCCGACCGGTATGGCAGACCGGGCCAGGATAAAAGCGTGGTTAATCGGGTGCACTCGACCGCACGCTCGAAGCATGGTTATCAATTCCGCATTTCACGCCTCCTTGCGCGCTGCTCTTGGGTGTGTGTGTGCTCGAACATCGTAGCTTAGGGGCAGCGGACACCTATCGTTAACCTGTGTGTGTTAACTGGGAGAGCTCGTACTGTAGGTGTTGATTTTCGAAAGGGTATCTCATAGCCCTCTTTTGCGTGACTGATGGACAGATAATGTGTCATCTTTGACGTGTAATTTAAGTAGTCGTGTAGAAAAAAAAATATATACATGAACGAATCGAAAATGCAGTCTCGCGGAAAGCAACTCAATTGCAAATGGATGTCAGCTAAATTTAAATTATATGCGCCATAATTAATATATAAAACTAAAAGCTCTCTTCGAAATTGATTTCATTTTTTCCATTCTTTCTTTACAGATTTCACAACCAATACTTGGAAAGCAATCTTTATATCATCAAGGAAATCAAGGAAAGAATCATCAAGAGGTAAGCGAGCTCAAACGCATTTCAATCAACAGCTTCGTGTTGGTGCACAGCAACTTTAAGGAATTTGTTGTAAAAAGTGTCAAAAATGTCCTCCAAAGTGACGATAGAAAAAGATATAGGGAATCGATTTTTTTCTATAACGATATACCAATCTCTTTCGAGCTTGGGTTGTCTCCAGTTGATTGCTAGTTGATCACATACTGAGATCTTAGAGGTGTGCTTCGAATGTTCATGGTTCAACCCTCACCGTTGACTACATAAAAGAATCTCATAGAAAGCTGAAATTAGGAGAGAATTGCGAAATAATAAAAAGAGTGAAAAGCGGAGATCAACTCCTTTTTTTCGCAAAATGCTTGCTGTCAAGCAACATTGAACGTTAGCTGCGGTTACCAACTATCGCACGTAGCGACGCATAAGCGATGCTTATAAGCAATTTTAGCTACAAACTTCTCATCGTGTACTTATGCTTCGATTTCGAACGAGTTTGTTGTTGCATACTTAACGAAGCTCTCAATTTAGTAACTCCTCCTTACGGCTCTTGAGCACGAAACATAAAGCCGACATTATGCGTTAGTGAAAAATTGCAATTAATTTGCAACATTATTGCATGGTTCCATGCGATGCGCAGGTTTGAAGTGCTTTTTCAAGGATAGCTACTCCTATTACGTCCATTTTTAACGCTCCTCGTAACCGAATGATACTGTGAAAATAGTTTAAAGTATCATGAAATATGAAATAATCTGCATAGAAGAACTCACCACCGTACTATGATGGAAGTTATTTACCGATGCATTCACGACCCAACGACATGGTGGGAGTGTTTTCGCTTTGATCATCGATCGTAAAGCATCAAGCTACGTTTGCTTCGTTCGGTGCAAGTGTGACTCCTTCGGTTCAACTGCAACGCGAATGGCTGTTCTCGGCAGCAACGCTTGCCTTCTTTTTCCAATTAGTTTAGCTCTGTTAGACATGTTTCCATGAAGTTTCAAACCTTCCAACCAACCGGTTGGCGAACTAGCGTTGCCTTGCTGTTCCGACTCGTGTGAGAAACCGCTCGCGAGGAGAATATTTCTTCCGCTCTTGTTCCAGCGCTGCTTGCTGTTACTGGCCGTCTGCCGTGCGAAAAACGCGAAAAATGGAAATTTGATTATTGTTATCTGCGCGTTGTTCCCGCAGTTGCCGCACAAAGTGCTTGAAATGCGATTTTTTTCCTTTTCAGCGCTATCCAGTGGCAGGCTTCTTTTAGTATTCATCTTACAGTTTCGCCCGATTGGACGGTGAATGAAACATTGGAGCCAAACGAACGGGACAGGAAAGTGTTGCCTCGAAAATTCGACTTTAATTTTCACCACCGCATATCATTAACGAAAATTTATTTCATCCTATTTCGCTGCCACTTATCGCTTTGAGGAATTCGGGCTAGCTCCACCAGAACAACGAGTAACGAACTTTGCGTTACGTTTAAAGTTTTTCGAGACTCGTGGATTATGTTTCAATAATGCGCACCCGGATCCGGAATAATAATCATACTTGTCTCCCAAACACCCCCTCCAAAAACCCGCGTGAGCGTCTCGCGCGATAAGTGACTTCCATTGGTGTCTGCGTAGGTCGATCCATCGATCCTAATTGAATTATCCTAATTTTGCGCCCCCGAAAACACAAAACGAGCCTTAAACAGATTGGGCGTGGAGAAAGCAAAAAGTGTTGGAAAAAGAGCGTCCGCAGGAGGTTCCAGACATCCAACGCGAACCACACGCACATGCACAAAAACAAAAGCAAAAAAAAATGGAAACACTTATTTGATGCCTAAATTAATGTGACATAACTCAATTCATTAGCATAATCTCAAACCCGGTCTGGATTTTGGGTCGTTCGCTTCGTCCGTCGCCGGAACGAGCCCCCAAGACCGTCTGGTCGTATCCATATCCGCGTTGCCCACTGCATTCGGTTTGCGGTGCGAGTCTTTAAAAGGACCGAAACAGGGACAGTTCGGGCCGCCGCTTCCGCTTCCGCCCTGGTATGCTGTTTGCCATGATTTGTATGCTTTTATCACTTCAATCTGGTTCCCGTCGTCCTCATCGTCGTCGTCGTCGCCATCGTACTATCTGTCCAACATTCCTGCCTGCCACCGCCATTCGCACCCACAGGCTCCGGCCCAGCGTGATTGGAAATTTCCCGAGGCCCATTTTCCGCTTAGGGCCACGGGGTTTAAATACGACTCCGTCATTTGCATTTCGCTCCTAGGCTCCCCTTGTCGGGGGTGGTAAGAATGTGCTGTTTTGTAAGAAAATAAATTGAGCTTCCCGTCCCGGCTGGTAGGGCTTATCGAACGGCCCAGCAAAAAAGAAAGGGGGAAAACGAAGCAAAAACCTCACACCCACACTAACACACACACACACACATTCGCAGCAGGACAATGCCGCATTCCAAGGACAATTTGTTGGAAAAACCATTCCGAGCGCCATTGTGCTGCGCGCCTTTTGCGCTGCGGCCGGAACGATAAGACGTCAGCGGGAGCGTCTGGGAACGAGCACGATGGTGTGTGTGTGTGTGGGTATACACGACAGATGAGAGACAGTCGTCGTCGCCATTGCCGCCGTCGTCGTCGTCGGTCGGATGGGTAGCAGCTTGAGGTTGTTTTCGTGCCTGGTGTTCCTATTGCGCCCACTCCGCGTGGGGCGTGCTGTGGGTGGAAAGAAAATGCAAATTAATGATGTTGTTTATTTGCGGATGACTGTGCTCATAATCGAGTTAGCTGTCGTGACACTTCCGCAGGGTGGGAGGGGGTGGAGGCGCCCGGCGGCCGCGAAAAGCAAAAGCAATGGCTGCACCGCCGGGAGGCTTTTTAAACTTATCTCCTCGGGGGAGAGCGCGCGTTGAAGGAGGGGGCATAAATCCCAACTGCAATTTCCACTGATGACATAATGTGCCTCCACGAGGGGATGAGATATTGAAGATGAAACGACGCTTGGGTTTCTCTTTCTTTCCAGTTGGGGGAGAGTTGATGGAAATTCCACGAACAAATGAACTCTGCGCTTGGTTTAAGCTCTATATTAATTCAAATTAATTCGTTTCATCACTTGTCGCTCTTCAAACCGATCCGTAGATAAGTGCTCCGTACATCAACGTTTGCATCCAGGATGATCCGTGTATTAGTTACAAATTAATTCCAATGTACTGCTGATACACGTCAAACTGGTCACACAAGAAAGTTGCCTTCAGTTACGGTCGGTTCCAGGTTTGTGGCTGGACGGGCAAGAAACTTCCCCGCCCAATGTTGAGCCACCAGCCGTGAAAACTTCACTAACCACGACGTTCTCTTCGGACTTTGGTTGGACAGTTTTCACTCTTCCTGCATGGTTCCAGAACGCATGGGTAAAGCCCTCATTCCCGTCCATTTCTTCCCCCCTCCATCCGGGTGAAATGACTTTGACAGAAAGACAAACATTAACCACTCTCTCCGGTTAACCAGCAAGATGCAGCGGCGAAGATGCGCCCGGAACGACCGAGCAGCACGGAACTTTGCGCAAACCACTTTCCCTTGGAGTTACCGAAGCCTCACCCGCAAGCCTCAAGCGGACGACAAATTGCCGTTTTGACGATGCATAAAATGAGAATTGATTTGCGACACGAGGGCTGTGTAAAGTGCAAGCATAAATTTCCTCCTGTCGGCACCAGGTCCGGTCTGCACGGTTCCGGTACGGCAGCAGCAGCAGCAGCAGAATGTGCTGTCAGCGTAAAATGACAGGAATCTCTATCAAGCTTCTCTGGCACCCGGACGATTTCACGCGTCGAACCGCTTCCGTGGTCAGCACTGTCGTCGGTTGCCGCGTTGCTGGGAAGTTCTCGGTGCCGTCGACGTCTTGCTGGACTGGGTGGGTCGTGAAAGAACTCCGAGCTGTCCCGCCATCCCGTGCCGGGCGTCTTGTGATCGTTCCTGTCGCCGGGGAGACATTTATTTAATTTCCCCTTTTGCACCCGCTTTTACAACCCTCCCGGTCCGGGGTCCGGGTTTTGTAAGTCTGGACGTTGTCGCCCGGCAGCAGTCTTTGGCAGCTGCGGCAGTCAATTTCTTAAAGAACCTGAAGTGAGTTGACGGTGAAAAAAGGGCGGGAAATGTCATCGAGTTGAGTTGGATATTTGTGTAGAAGGAAAAAAGTATTCATCCAGTGTCATTGCCCTTAAGGACGATTTTATTATGCACAAGATGCAAGCGTGCTCGAGTCATAAAGCTTCTATTTTCATGCTCCATCTTCGTTTCCATCTAGCTTCACGTTACCTTTAATCTGCAATCTCTTAGATCGTATTAAGATAGAATTGTATGGTCGTATCATCCATAAAATTGTTCTTTTCTCAAAGGCTTCTATCTCAATTCTCAAAATGGTTACAAAAACGTTACTCACTCTAAATCAGCATTAATAAAATATACTTTGCATATTTTTAGGCGCAAATATGTGAACTCAGCCTAAAGGTATGCAATTTTGAAGTTGATGATTTTGTTATCGAATTTTTAATTCATTATACGATCATTAAACCCTACGATCATTAATTAAAGCTATAGTGAACACAATCCGATGTTTGCAATCTTGTGTTAACTCTTGGAACATGGAAAATAAACCGATTCGTTAAATTACGAAAAAACAAATACCGATTACAATGCGTTGAAAGCTACCGATCCAATGGGGGAAAACAATCTATACCCCATGTCATCAGCTCGATCTTCACCATACTAGACATAAGAGATGGACCACCTTGATGAAGGTAAACGTAGGAATTCCACTGTTTAAGCAATATTAATAGTTTTCCACACCCGTGACGTCCTTTTTTACCTTCTCCGTAGGCTTAGATTGGATAAGAAACCAGCGCCGTATCCACTAGGCCTGTCAGCTGTCCAGGTTCCACCCGGACGCACGGAGCAGTACGGAAATTCCTTGCCAGCAAAATGAAAAATTACCGCCCCATCGGTGAACGATGGCCGGGGAAAGCCCTGGTCACCTTTCCGTTTCTATTTTGCATCCCATGTTTCTTTTTTCTTTTCCCTCATTGCCCAGGGAGACCCTATTTGTCTGCGGATTACATACTCTAATGACACTATTCACCATTGACACCCCTCGGTGTGGCGTATCCCACAGTGTTTGCAACGTGGCAAACAGAAACGCACACAAATTGCGTTCCACATAAACAGCCACCGGATGGCGTGTGTCGTCGTGGAGGGAGAAAAATATGTCAAACGAGTAGGGAAAAAACACACACACCGGAAACGCGTGGGTGGCTGGATGGAAAAATTCACAACCCACTCACACGCGCGCACCCACCCACACACACCATCCCGCACACGAGCTTCTCTGCATGGGAAAACAGTTGCGAGGCAAACGGTATTAAAGCTAATCTAAACACACAACCTCGCACGAGTGAGGGGCGAAGGAAAACTACATCCGTTTTTTTCCCAGCTTCCTCACGGACAGGGAACGGCTAGGGGCTACGCGAGGCCAGGGAAGGCAGGAAACCAAATCATGAGCGTTGTCGTTTCCACTTCGCAAAAGCCACCCCTCGGCTTTCGCCGTCGCCTGCTGATCCACCCTGCCAGTGGAAAGAAAATTTAACATTCATCTTCGTTCCCTCGCCCGATGGTGGCGAGTGCGCGTTCAGCGCAAGGATACCATACGGATCGTGTCCCAGGCGTGTCCGCCCGGTGCCGGGTGCGAAAAAGAAGGACCGACTGGCGGCAGTAACGACGCGTCTTTTCGAGCGACTAAATTCTAAAGCCTTTCGCGTCGAAAGCGAACGAAGAAAAGCTCTCAACGAAAGAAGCGGAAAAAAGAACGTCTTCTTCTCTCGAGCGGGCACATGCTGATAGAGAAAAGAACACGTTACGAAACCGAACGGAAAGAGCAGCGAGTTCGGTTCGGGGGAGCAGGATTTCAATTTCGGGCGCCTGGAATGATATCAAAAATGGAACTCCATTTGACCGTGCCGAACTGTGCGGAAATGGATGCGGGAACGAAAGTCTCATGCACTGCACTGCATGATAAATGCACCGAAAATTGAAATGTGTATCGGAAGTAGCAGATGGTTGGCGCTGGACTAGCTCCACTGCTTCACCACATCGCAACGACCAAAAGTAAACGAGTGCCTTAAATGGAAACTTCCTGCTGTTTTTTTTCTTGGGAAGTATCGCACCCAATAGTGTCACAATCGTCTGCTGGTGACATCTTCCCGGCTTTTTTTCTCGATACTTCAATTTCTTTCGCTACAATGAATCCATCAAAAATAACCAGCGAGAGAGAGAGAGAGAGAAAAAGAAGAAGGTACAGAATGGACACTAGATCGATTTCCGGTTACACGACCGAGTTTCATCATTACAAGATGGAAAAAGGAGCATGACATCACCCCAACCGTTCCGAACGGTCCCATTCCAGCCAAACAATCGACCAAACTGTCAATCTTGTCTCTCCTCTCAGAGATCAGCCTTTTTTTTCAGCGCTCGGCCCGAATGAAACGGTTCGCTTTTGAAAAGAAACTCCCCGAGATGCCGCGCACGCCGAGTGAGAAGGAGCGACTCGAATTATTTCCTAATTTATGTCCATCGGATATCCTGCTTCGGTGGTCCATCGGGCCCGGGGACAAGTTCTCGTTAAAGCCTCTCCCGCGGCACCTCATGCGCCAGCCCGCCCGGCGTGTGAATGAAGTTTGGCCCGATTGGTTTATTACATTGCCTACGATTTCCGACGACAGCGCGCCCCAGTGCTCCCTTTTCTTCCAGGCAACCTCCAAACTTGCCACGCTGACACGCTTTTGTTTCACAAACCCGGCTCAGGGCGCGCTTGATCGACCATCAAAAGCCGTGTGGGGTGGGATAGGGAGTGGGTGGAGCGAACGAGACCTCGAAAAGCGTCTCCCCGAGCGGCAGGATAAGCAGTTACCAGTCCGGAAACCAGGCTTTCCTGTTCCTTTTGGGCTTTTTTTGTGTTTGTGTTTTTTCCACCTTCCATTTCACGGAAAAAGCTGAACGATTTCTTTTGTTGGGTGTGTGTATGTGTGTGTGTGTGTGTGTACGTTTTTTATTGTTTCTCCTCCACAAAACTACACTTCATTGTACCCGTGTAGTGCGGAGGGATGGTGGAGCCCGGAAGCGGAAAAGGAAACGGAAAATTTTGATCTCCGCCCGGCGGCGAAGCGCAGCCATCCGGCTCGCCCAAGATGGCGCCGTGGGGATGGATTTCAAATCTCGTTTAGGGTGCGTTTTTTGTGCTTCTCACTGTCTCTCTCTCTCTCTTTCTCTCTCTCTCCCATCTCTTTGTTGTCTTGTTTTACTCTCGATCTTTTGTTTTCACCCGTTTCCGCTTCCTGCCGAATAGAAGGTGTGTGTCTGTGTGTACTTGTGTTCATTTTACGACTATCTTCCTGCGGTTAGATTTAGGTCGTATCGTGTTTACTGTTGGGAAAATGGGAGCACTTTTCTTCCCCACCGGCTTTTCCCGAAGCGCGCGCTAGGGGCGATATAGGAGAGGTCGGATACAATCAACGTAATCCGCACGGAACGGGCGCGATGTGATGAGGTGACAGGAGGTGGTTCCGTTTAAAAACAAAAAAAAAGTACTTCTCCAAATCCACCAAAGGGCCGTACAATTCACGGGAAAAACAGATTTTCTTTGTTTTTAGCCCCCCTTCATCCCCGTACGAATAAAGCGAGATGGTAATGGGTTTTCGTCTTTTCCAGGGAGAACAGCTGGACCAAAAACACACAGCTCAGTGAAATGAGGGATGGATGTAAATGCTTGCGATTTTATGCTTTCGTTCGGTGTGGTTTGACCTATAAAACCATCGTGAGCAATAAGTGCACTTGAGAGTTTTATATACTGCTAAAGTGATTTCTAAAGTGAAGAGTGGAAGAGTAGTTATATAACAAAATTACGATCGAGTAGAAGAAGCGTCATTCGGTCAATAGCTTTTAAAACACCTAATTGAGAGTCAAACTATCAACAAATTACTCGTTTTTTGGTGTATTTCTCTATACCAAAAAAATGCTCTAAGTGCTAAACATTTAAAAATTGTCGGAAGTAATCCTTTTCTTTTTGTATCTTACAGTAACATAAAATTGAAATACTTAAAATACGTCATATTTTCGCTAACTGTTAGCTTCTCTTCGTATTTATAGAATAAGTGTTATCAATTATAGAAACAAGTCAAATCGGTAAATGAAACATTTCATTACAATATTATAGGTAGCCCACGTTGTAAAAACCATTATATTTCCCATTTTTTCTCAAAGAAATTCTACGCTTCTTAAGAGTCAGATAAAGGTAAAATCTTACAAACTAATTTTAGCTAATTTTTTTTAACAATACTGCTCAAAGGCATTTTAATTTTCGACCAGTTTCAGACACAGCCGAAATAAGAGTTTATCATATCTTCAATTGCTTCATACCACAGGAATTATTCTCCATCAACTTCAGACCGAGATAAGCAAAGCTTTGCTCGTATTCCGGGCCTGGGTCGTAAAAAATAAAAAATATTTATCTTTCACAACAAATTTATTAAAACAATCCATCATATTCACTCTAAGCAAGCTTTATCGGTGTGCGTTGCGCACGGAAAAAAGGTGAGACCTTGCGCTACCAGCTCCAACCGCAAGCGATCGTAAAGCGAACGCTAAACAAATCGCAATCACTACCGGAGAAAGAGAGATTACCGAAGAGCGACCTGTCCCAAAAACTCGACCATTAGCAAACAAATCCCATAAAGCGAACAGCAAATCACCACTTACGGTGGATTAAGCTCCACTTTCCCGGGAAGACAATCATAAAAACGGACCGGGAGCTTGTGCCCTAATTCAAAAACAAACTCCACGCCCGGAACGGTGCGGCCACCGCCAAAAATGGCCCCATCCGGGGGCCGTGACTCGCCGTACGAATTATCTTCACTTCCGACAGCGAATTATGCTCATTTCCGGGGCCGTTATAAAGGAGAGAATAAAAATATTAATCACACCGCACGCACGCACCTCGCCGTGCCGTGCCCGGTGGAAGATGTTTTCTACTGTTTCATCACAATAAAAGCTGATTTTTCTCTTTTCATTGCCTCTCGTTGGGGGTGAGAGTGAAAAAAAAACACAGGGAAAGGGAACAGATTTGCCGCAATAAAAATTTCACCTCACACACTCTCACACAGCCTCGAGACCCGGTTGGGTTCGTCCGTTTCGCGTGCACCCACACAGACAAAGCGCCCAGGGAACGAGAAAAGATGAATGCAAAACAAAAACAAGTCTTTATTACCGTTCAAAGTGTTTCGCAAGCGTTCCCAAACTAGCTTCGTTTCGTCCCTGGTCCGGCGCTCTCTATTCAGGAGGACAGCGCAACGAAAACAACACAAAGACACACGACAAATGGGCCGCAATGGCCGCTACTCGCTGTCGAAACGCCACCATTACTCTCACTCGCAGGCAGCCCGGGCGCCCGGGCTAACAAATTGTTCCGACGTTAACCTTTAATTTTTCCCAACGGACGGTTTGGTTCGGCGCTCGGTCGGAGACAAAACCGGCTCGTCGGCTTTCTCCGTTTGATGGTTCCCTTGATGTCGTCGCCATTCGGTCGCTCATAAAGCTAACGACTCCTAACCGGTCGGTAAGTCCTTTTCGAAAGCACAGAAAAAACCTCCCACCGACGGGCGCGGGCTCGAAAGTGCAATGAATTTTCATGATCATGTCCTCACTCCCCACGGCCGTCTCGAACGCGTGGCTTTCTTTACTTTCCCACCGGTGTAAACTCCTTCTTTAACTTCGCCAGCAAGATAAGATAATGCCCCGGTGATGCTAAGGAGCATCATCCCAGCGACCCCTTCGCTGGAAAGCGGGAAAAAATGCAGGTCACAATTATGACGGGGTTAGAGAACGCCTTTCGCAACGACGCCTACCACCGGCCTAACTCGCTTTAAAACCACAAACACTCCACCGTGGGAGTGCCGGTGGGAGAAATAATTGTAATCAGCTACCGGGGCGAGAGGGAAGAAAACAACCTTCACCGTCGAGGAAGTTTATACTTTTTCGCCCCACCGGAAGTCACCATCAACCCCTGCCACGGAGGGGCTTCAGGTTAAGTGGGTAGCAGCAGCAGCAGCAGCAGCGGCGGAGGTTAGGAGTAATATTTTTACGGTACTCTTTTTACGATCTGCCCGTACCCTGGTGCTTCCTGGTGCTTCTTCGCGTTTAGACTCCCCCTTCTCGCATACGTGTACGCGATTCGCGTTGCGTTAAATAATGCCTACTCCTTCCTGGTGCCTGTGCGCTCCAGCGCGAGAAACAAGCTTCCTTCCGGTGGTGTCTGCGAAATGGGAAGTAATTTTTCATCTGTAACCTCGAGCCGGGGTGATAAAAATTTCATGTGATAATAATTTCTTCGGCAGATGCTTAGTCTTAACCATGTGTTGTACGGTTTGTTTGAAATTTGTTTGCATTGCAGCGGCATTCGAATCGGGTTTCGGCATTTGAAGATTTTTTCTTATTTTTAATTTAATAAAATCACTTTTCTGGAGGGTACATCCATAACAAAAAAAAAAATTAAATGTGCATATAAAACATAAATTTTAGCAACCAAAAATGGAATGTAAAGAATATACATTTGATGCAGACATTTAGGCGTTTTTTGACTCACGATGTTAAAAACAATACTTTCACCGCTTAGATGAATTTATCCAGCATATTCATGGTACAAACAATGAACACCTGATGAACACTTAAAGCAACAATGAAGCTCTTGTCGTACGGAATGCATACTTCCGGGCGGATTACGCGCATTGAGCCCCAAAAATATGCAATTTACATCACACAAACGCCATTGTTAATGCTTGCGTAACACTTTATTTCTTCGCTTTACATAAACCTTTCACAAATACTGCTGGTATCTAGCAGGGTCTACGCCTTTTGCGCCTGACAGGCAAACAATAACGCTGCTTCTCATTAACCCAACTTGCCCTCATCGATCGTGGTGCGCTTAACAAGTTTCGTTCCGAACAAGCCGATCGCGCATCGAAGCGACTACAATCGATAAAAACTTTGGACCTACCAACCTACTCGCTTTTCCACAAACACAAAAAAAATAAAACAAACCCTCCACGTACCTAATTGCTCGCGCAAACATCCACCCACAGTTAAATGGTGCCGCGTGCTTTCCGCAAAACCTGCCATAAAGCCGGTGGTACGCGCGAAAAAGCGCAAACCGGTGATGGATGTGCTATTTTCCGAGTGAGTTAGCTCCTCGCTCCTGGGTTTGGTGTTAGCTGCTGCTGCTGCTGCTGCTGCTGCTGCTGAGCTGTGTCCCATTTTCACTTCGCCGGTTGCTTTTTTTCTCCCTCGGTGGGCAGTTAGCAGTTAGCAGCGGGAGCGAATAGGTGTGCAATGAAATAAATGGCCTCAGTAGCGGGTGTTAGGCACGCAGGATTGCGTCCGGGATTAACGACAGCAAACTCCGAGAGCAGCCAGCGCTACACGCGTGGTAGGAACAACCAACGACGGGAAAAAAGAACACACACTCCTGAAACTCCCAGCACATACCCGGGATCGTTCATTTGCGACGGACGCTTTGTGTCGTGGAATTCGTGGTGTTCTGCTCCACGGCCCGGTCGCCTGGCAGAACCAAATAGTCACCACCTGGCCGGCTGGCCGGCGGGCTTCCGAGCCTTTCGCTCCGAGTTCGTACGTGGTACGTGTCGGTGTGATTAATGCAAATGTGCGGAGTATTTGTGCGAACCGGTCGAGTCGAGCCGTTTAGTGACGGTTGGCGAAAATCTGTCGACCGTCGTACCGTGTCCCGGGTACGTTCGGTGCTTGTACCGTTTCGCAAAACCCGGTCCCGGTCCGGTGCGATGAAATCATGTCAACAGGTGATGTTTTCTCTTCAAACATCCAGCCCGTGTTTAGGTATGATTTCTCCGCTCGGAAGCTGCAGCAGGTACCACCAGTCCACCAGTGTTGGAATGGGGATATTCGATGTTGTTTTTTTGTGTTTTTGAAACGATTTGAAGTTTAGTGCGATAGTCGTACTCCGAAAGCGCCCGATCTGATATGATATAAGAGGATTACAGTAACAAACTCTTATCAACGAAACACGCGAACGAAACAAGTCCGTGACGATCGCGATTGTAAGATACCGCCTACGGCAACATACTTCCCCCAGAACGCAAACGGCCCAAACCACTTCATTAGCTGCTTCGGTTCTATTCATAGTGCGGCATGAATGAATTAAGTGTTTCTCGACAAGCTGCCCCGCTGGCGTATCCAAGCAAACCGTTTGTAAACTGCTTCTAGCCCTCTACGTGGAACAAGTTCTCGAGCAGCCTACTGAGAAAGCATGAAAGAAAATCTGCTTTTCCGGCGACGCACCGACGCATTCCGGCTCCGCAATCACACCTGATGCGGCAAACCGTGATTGCCGTGTGCCCGGGCGCCAGTGGAGCCAACTTCAAACAACAGCCTGCCACCACCCGGACGGACTAATAGCCGATGGGTAGGAAAAAGCCCGTGCCACGGCAGCTATTTACCGATCCCCTGAACAAATAAACAAACGGAAAAGCGAAAAAGTGCTGACAGACACCATCACAGCCTCACCTTGTTCGTCCTGCTGCCTTGCCGTCGTCGTCGTCGTCGTCGTCGTTGGGCGTTCCAAGAAACACGATAAAACTCCGGTACGTCCCCGAAGTACCTGTGGGCTATTTGAATCACGCACTCACCGAAGCGAAGCCCTGTTTGTGTGGATGGGTCGTTCAAAAACCCATCCGATTCGGTTGCTGGCAGCTGGCAGGGGGAACACAGAGTATGTACACTGTGTGGCTGTGTGGCCTGCAAGCGCGCACACACACACACTCCGACCGACCGGCTAGGGCAACACCGACTAGAAATGATAGGCAGCTGCCAAATGGCAGCAACAGCACACAGTAAGTAAGTGGAAGGTGTAAATAAATAAAGAAAAGAACAACCCGCTCCACCAGAAAGTGGCCACCATCTCGGGGTCTTCTCCGGGGCACGGGGGCTCCCTGGAGACGCATGACCACCGTACGCTCCGACGAGAGAGATGAAACATCACTCCCAGCGCCTCCGAGCAATGGAGCCTGAGTGGAACCGTCGTACAAACAACGCCATCATGGCAACGGACGAGGGTTCGACAGGAGGTCAAAAACGTAACGACCTGTGTGTGTGTGCGTGTGTGTGTGTGTGTGTGTGTAGATCTGCTCGAACAAGCCTGCCCCCTGCTCCATGTCCCGAACCCCGTTTCAACCCACCGAAGCGGGAGGAAGAGATTTTTCACTCAAAATTAAGGACACCTCTGGGAGCAGGTTGGCTGAGGTTGGCGTTTCGCTCTTCTCGGCACTTTCTTAAACATCGCCCTCTGTACAGCCCTTTCCAAGCGCAGCGCAAGCCGAACAAGCTCGAGTTCACATGCGGTGCGAGTTGAACGGCGTCAGTGCTCCGGGCAGCCAGTATGTGACGTAAGCCTCACACGAGCCGTATTCCTTTCTCGCAGCATCAGCACGAACGGCGTGGTTTTGTTTTCTTTTTGCTCGTTTGTGACATTTTCTTTCTTTTCACATCCTTTTTTCTTGGAGAAGAAATTTGCCGCCTCAAGAAAAGTGTGACGGATGATCCGTTCGTTGGGGGGGAGGGCATGGGTTACTGTAGGCAGCGCCCACTCCCGGGCGAAAAAGGGCTTATACGTGTTCGGGGATGATAGGGGTTTTCGGTTTTCCGCTTCTGGCGCGCCACGGTTCGAGGTTGTCAGTGTGCATTTGCGTTATTTTTCTGGGCGAGATTATGAAGCACAACGTGCAGTGAGGGTTCGTTCGCGGAAGGGTTGTGTGCTAAACGTGACATTTACCTACCTATTGTGTATTGTATGATGCGATACGATCAACAGTTTGTATGTGCAACATACCAGTAGAGGTTTTGAGTTTTTACTAAATCGAACGAAATAATCATTGGTGAATGTTCCTTTGCATATTTATTATGTTTATCAGTTCATTAAACTGACAAACGAAGCGTCAGAGTTTTGTCCGCCTAAATGTATGCAATCTAATGTTATATAAGTGGTAGCCTGGTTGAATTGCTTATTCAATCAACATTAATAAAACACGCTTGCTCGGTGTAAACAGTACAAATTGTACAGCATGTTGCATAGTTTCAGGCTGAGTAGGCAAATTTGACCAACAAAATAACGTACAAATTAAAGCACTTTTCCGAACTTTTGTGCTAATGAAACTAAATTGGTTTGCCCATAATAAACCCTGAATAAAACCCAGCATAAACAAGACTGCACGGCTTGGTATTTCGTCAGCTTACCACAGACGTTTCTCTTCTCTTTATTACTTAGAATTGAAGCTGAATCATCATCCTTCAGACGTTTTTACAAGACAAACAAACAAATGTAATTAAATTTTAGTTGAATATTTCGAGTTAAATTCTGACAAAACACTACCACCTTTCCATTCGGCAACTGAGTTAACGGCACGACATAAAGTTTGGACAGAAGCTGGTATTTGCATATTATCAAACGCAACAGCTCGTTTCATTAGTGAGTCCGTTTAATTTTCCCTAGCCCGGGCCACCTGAAACTATCGCCTGCGAGCGAACAACACCACCAGACACTGGATTCCGTTCTTCCCGGATACACTTTACACCAACTATCAAATCTCTTTTAATCTCCGAGCGATTTTGTTACTTTTCAGCCAACGGTGCTCGTCCATTCACTCTGTGGAATCTGTTCCTACTCCGTATTTTCCTTTACCAGCTACTTCTTTTCCCGCTCCATATGGCGCTGAACCGGAAGTGCGACCGGATTTTCCAGTTAGCATTTCGCATAAGCCTACCCTCCAGTCGTCTGATTCGGTCCGGGGTTTGGTGTGGTCTGTTTCGTAGCAACACCACCAACACACCCAGCGCTCATTGCTCATTGCGCCCCAGCGATTGCCTTAATTTAATGAAAATTTTATGAAAATTAACAAACAATTAAGTTTATGCATGACAAAGTTTCCCGGCAGTTTCTCACACCTAAACCCTGGCCTCGGAGGTGGTTTTCCCCTTACTGATCCCGGGCTGGGGGGGTTTCGACAACTACACAGTGGCCATAAACACACACTCACTCGCATCCGTGAGGGCCGCGCTGCTTTGGTCGAAAATTTACCGACAAACTTTTCCGTCCCCGCTGCTTCCCTGAGTCTGGGGGCAACGCAATGCGCGCCACGACGCATTTCGGTCCGTGTGGCGTCACCGATAGTGGCGTCACCCAGAGGCAGCGTGAAACCGTTTCCGATAGCGCCGCCTGAGCTGTGCCGGCGCGTGGTCCATCCATTCCGCTGCGCTGGAACTGCTTCCTAATCACGCACAAATTGTCAAAAGCTCTCGCTCATAATTCACCGCCCAAGAGAGTGGGGAAGATGAAAAGGAGCGAGGAGAGGGCACTCGAGTCGGCACAATGCCAACGCACCATCATCGCGAAATTGCACCATTATAGTTCATTAGCCTGGCCTGGCGCTATCAGGCAGATCAGGCAAGCAGCTGCTCGTTACCTCACGCGTCCAGGCGTTCATCATTCTAATCCACCCTGAAGGGGATATGCAAAGGGATCAATGCCGTGTCGAGGCATAAAATATGCTCCCGTCATCGATGGCGTGACCCGCCGCGTGATTGACTCCTGCTCTGGGTCTAAGTCCAGTTGTCGGCTGCTGGATCGCGCCCGCCGCAGTCTTATTACCGCCCGTGTGTGAATTTGCGCCTGCAAGTGCGGCAATTGTACCGCAGCATCGCTACCATCCGGGCGCCCATTCGGGAATATCGTTGGGCACGCATGCAAATGAGCATGCACGAGTGTGTTGGATCCGCGATTGGAAGCTTCACTTTATTTATCCCATAATGACCTTATTAATTTTATCATGGTGGGATGCATAAACGAGACTACGATCCGATACCATTTTGAAGGGGTGAGGCGAGTGGGCCAGTTTAAAATCGGTCCTGCCGGTCGATTATCACCATTTCAGGGTGCATATTTTCATTCGCTTGCTACTGGATCTGGTAAATGTTGTGTTTTTTCCTCCTAGCTGCTTTGTTTATCTACGCGCTTCACGCTTTTTTTGCGCGTCCTTCGTTCTCCGTTGACGTGTGCACCCCGTTATTAATGATCCTTGTCACGGATGATATTATCATCCGTTTTGGCTTCCGTTCAACGCACCACCACAGGCCGGATCGATAGGGATGCCTATGCCGTTTTTTTACACACACCGAAAAGAATCAACCATCTAGAGGGAATTATTTCCGAAAATGATTTCGTAACCATCGAAGCATCCCAACCGAGCATCTCCCTGCTCTCGAATCGTTTCGCCTGGTGTAAACAAACCGGAACAAGCAAACAACCCGAGCGTCCTTTCCGAGCGTCAAGCATTCCGCCACCCGAAGCCGAGGGGCCTGAGCGAAACCATCCGTACACGAAATTGAAACTGATGAAATCTATTGGTTAGAACATTCTTGTCGATGAAAAACTTCCATCCTCGCCATCACGTGCACGCCGAACCGTTGTTCCCGTTTACCGTCTCCCGGGAGGGGAAGGAAAAGCGGATTCGGTTGCCGGGTAGGGTGTCGAATTGAAAATGGAAAAAGTTTGCGGCATATTTAAACTTTCAAAGGATTAAAAACATATTCCCATTTACCGCCCGCCCGGTGCCGGATCCTACAGTTCGGCTCGGGAAGTTTATTTCGGGTCACGATTACGATATTATCCTGCTGGAATCCTGCTTCCCTCGGCTGCGCGTCTGAGAGCATCCGTTCGTGGCAGGATGTGAGATGTTTGTCAGCTATTTGGCGTGAAGTACGTGAATGGAAACCACAAAAACCGCCTTGCAAGGATAATCGGTAATGTAAGGAAATCATTGTTTCCCCTAATAGCGAGAGCGAGAGAACATTATGCGTAGGGGTTTATTGAGCCGGTACGTGCTTCAAGAGATACATCAGTATCATCCTCTACTTATTAAACAAGGTTTACTACTAAAGGATTCAAAATTAAACTCAAAAGACCTCTCTCATTTTCTTCTGGAGGATAAATGGTACGTTGAAATTTACACATATATCCAGGGAAATTAATCATATATTCACCGCGCAGGAATGTGCTTATTTAGCATGGCAAACAATTTGCACAGCATTCCTAACTTCGCCACCACACGCAAACCATCACCATTACCGCAAACCGCACCGAAACGCTTCGAGAAACGAATTCCCAATCAACCAAATGGCTGTTGAAAAGTTACTCCGTCGAACTTTCGAGTTCAAACGAAGGTGCTGGCGTAGGACGCAGCGAAAAAGTTTTCTCTCCCTTCCGGGCCCAATAAAAACACATGTAACATGTGTATGTGTGCCCGCAACCAACCAAATGATGCGGGGATTTTCCGCGATGAAAGATTTCCCAAACCGCGCACTGATTTCGTGAAGCGGGTGCGTTGCTTGTCTTTTCACTGCTCGAACCAATTTCGCTGCGTTCATCACTTATTTCGCACGGAAGCGTGACTACGCGCTCTCTTCCCGTCCTCACGAGCTGGCAGCAATCTTCGCTCATTAATCTCCTAAATAAATCATAAATCTCCCACGTGAGCGATGATGGACCTGGTCGGGCGCGCGCTCCCTACCGCCGTACATGATGGATGCCTCCAGAAATCTTCGCCATCATCAGGTTTCTGTCACGAGAGAGGCACACCATCCCAGGTACAACCGAGCCGCTGAATGCCACGGCTGGGACGTGCCACCGCAGGCATCGCTTTTAATCCTATTAAAAGGCGAATCTGTATAATGTGTCTGTAAGTATATTATCATTTCATGAATTAGTGATCACTTTGCGCCGCGCGGGAGGTTGCCTTCCCGGCCAGTGTCGCGTACATTCGCTGCGCAGACATCCCTGCCGTAGAGCGAGGGTGTGTTTGTATGTGTTTATTTTTTCCGTCTTCTCTTCAATCAGTAACGTTTGCCAATTTATTATCCAATTTTGGGTGATTGTTATTGAGGTGGATGTTTCTGTGAACAGCAAGATCGATTGAAGGCGATTGAAAAAGAAATGGCAAGAGATAGAGAGAGAGAGAGAGATAGAAACCATCACTCTATGAAGGTTGCCTTCATGCTGTACGGCTTTCAAACATGCTAGAGATAGCTTTGAAAGTGATCATTTTTTTAAATTGATTTTTATTTTTGTTTCGTTACAGTGGTCCGTCGACGCGAAGATAGAAAATGCCCCTTATCATCTGAAACTCATTACAAAAAGGTAAGTTTTTCGAAACATCCATATAAGCAGACAGTCAGTATGCCAAAGTTAGCATTATTGCCGAAATAATTTCTCATTTTATTGCATTGTTTCTGGTTGAATAATTCCAAATTTGCAATGCTCAAAATAAACGCGTCATTGAGACATTGTTGCCAATTTATTAGTTCTGTTTTAATAAAGCTCCCCGGTTGGGCAGGTTGTAATTGACCACATGGTAATCTCAATTAACATTGGGCGAATCAAATTATGCCCGAAAATACGGAATGCGCAATAGGAATTCTGTATTTGCCAGTCAATTATTTATATCGTACTGGGATACATGGAATCCATGAAAATATTTCAAAAATTAGGTCCTTCAAATTGCATACTGTACCACCTCAACCAAACAAAAATTTCTACCGGTGCTGACAATTGTTCAAAATCCAACCCATTGAAGAGTTCTTCCAAACTTCTGGATGCTTTTATTCTCAAACATAACCTTCCACCCCAAAAACTAACACCCCAATTTGAGCTCCCACCAACCAGCTCCCAGTGTCTGCGTCCAGTGACAGAGAGGTTGTTTATTTTAATTGCCCCTCGGGTCATGCACGGGTGGTGGTTTCCGGGGCAACCGCGATAAGACCGTCGGTAGCTTAACGCCTTTTCAAGCTGTGCGGCAGCGCTCCCGGAGCGCATTATTTCTTTCCCACCCGTTTCTGACACGCGCTAGAACCTCCAGGGAAATGGGTCGTGCGCTCGCCTCTGTGCATCGTGTTCGCGCGCTCCTGAACTACAGTCTGGTCGTAAGCCTGCCGCGTCGCTCACAAAGGCCGACTGCGGTTTGTGAGGCAACTATGCGGACAGCACGGGCAACGACCGAATGGCCGGGTGCCGAACACCGGGGAACCGGACGGGCAGCCGTCGCTACAACCGCACTAAACCATTTTTATCTAATGCTATCACATAAAACATTAAAGCGCGCGGTGTCCTGGTTCGAGCATTCCGCAGCATTACTTCGGCCCGTTTCGGTGCGAGTTTTTGCACCTCCCTAGGACGCCGGTGATAGGCTTCACGCTTACAACTCCCATGTGACGAGAACTATTGTCTTGGTGACTTCGTTGCCAGCGGTTGTGTATCTGGCGAACGAGCGAACAATGGTAGCATAATGAAAACGCGCCACAAACCACAAACACACACACACACACACGCTCACACAGACACACATCCAACGCTTCCGTTTCGTAACATTTATGAATCATGTTGCCGAGTCTTACACATTCCTTCACTGCCTTCACGGGTGATAGTTCCGAGTCACGAGACAAAGCACACGCTTCAGGCGCAAATACTGTCAAAACGGGTCACCAAAAATTGCCACCACCCGAGCAGACAAAAAAAGGCGCCTAAATGTATGCTAGCACACGCCTATCACGAAACGGGCGAAAGTGTGCAGTTTAACTGGCTTTTTCTGTACTTTTCACTACGCAAAAGTCTGCGCTTAGCACTGTAGGAGCGATTTTACCAACAGCCAACTACCACTAGAGCGGAAAAGCACAACGACACACACACGCACACGTACAGTCACACCAAAACCACCAACAATAACTCATAGTACGGTCGACCTCCCGCGAAGCGAGGTGACGGCGCGGCGTACGGAACACCTACACGCCCGGACAAGCAATGTTAATTTTTCGCCTTTTGTGTCATTTATTCACATTTAATAAACATAAAATATGTACGTTACATTTGCTTCGGGCGTGTAGGACGGGCGGCGACGCCAGCGGACCAGACAGTCTCGGGTCTTGGGTTTTGGGTGCAGGGCGGTCGGTCCTTGCCAACGCCCGTCATTATCATTATCATCATTGTCGTTGTCGACGGCGTGTCGTAAACCACAGCAGCGGATGAGTCTGTGCCAGCCAGCCAGCCCACCGAGGAGCCGTCTCCAAGGCAACCCGCAAGAGCGCTCCGAGCACGGAAGCGAAGTGTGTGATGTGTGTGCGCGAAGAGTGCCATGCTTTTTTATGCTTGCTTGCTTGTTCTTGAGCGCGATATCTCCATCTACGCTTCGGAGTTCAGGAAACGGCGTAAGTGAGTCCTCTTAAATCATCTTGTGACTACACCATTTCTCATCCGAAGCAGTACTTCCTGGATGGCGCGTTGGAACAATTGCAGCCCGGGTTGGGTTGGGCCACACACACACCACCCCGAAAGCTTAATGCACACACGACCCGGAGATGTCAGTTTATGAGTTTTCATTTCTGCACACACACACACCTACCTTGTCAGTGTCAAGTCGCGTTCCTTGTGCTTGTGTATTGCTTTTTTTCTTTTTCTTCGGCCTACACGACCCAGCTGCTCGTGCAAGATTTGCTCCTTGCTCCTTTGCGGGTCGCACGCGGCGGAAGCGATTGTTATTACAATGTCTCCTGCACTCTCGAACTAATATCACGCATCACGTCCGGCCTATGAGCACGCTGACAGGAGCCCGCGTACCATTATCGCGGGTCGCGCGACACCCACACCGACACTGCCATCCGGGGCAGAATGGTGCGCAATTCTGCTGACGCGGTTTCACGCGGTTTCGCACACTTTAGCTAACCGGCTACCCGTGAAAGTCAAACCGTGCACGGAGCAACTTGACCCGAAATGAGTGCGGTAGGCGCGTGCTTTATTGGCGAAACTTGAAATGCACGCCAACGCCGCCGGGCGCGGCGAAGACAGTTCGGGATGCATAATTTAATCAAACCTTCCTCAGAAGACGCTGCTGCTCCTGGCTGCGATAGAGGGGCGAGGGAAACTAAATTATAACCGGCGCTGGCGTCAGTGTCAGTTCCACGAAGTTCGTTGCGGATCTTGTGTGCCAGCGCGGTGTACACATGAAGATGCCGATGATGGTTTTAATGACGGTGATAACGAGCCCGGCTCTCGGTTCTTTTCGCGCTCGTACGTTCGGTGGGAAAGTTTTCTCGCCACTGGAGGATGTCAAGAATTGGGGACCTCTTGTGCAAGCCTTCTGCGAAGTGGAGCGCAAGGAAAGTCTGCTTTCGAGCGTCACCTTCAACTAAAAGTCGTAAACGTTGCTCCTACCCAAGATTGAGCCGTTCGCGTCACGTGTTTGTGAAAGATAAAACAACAGCCTCACCCACCGTATTTTAATATCAACCTTACAAATGAACTTAAATCGAACATTAAACAAGGATTTATGTGAGTTAAAGTGCTGCGAAGAAACTATACTGCATCCATCAGCATTTACGTGCACGAAATTACAACACCTCGTGCCGGGCTGGATGCAAAACTTTCGTAATGATCCAACCCAGGAACCGGCCCAAATTACCGGCCACCAAAGCCTTTAACTCCCTCGGTGGATCCTCGTTTTAATGGCCGTTCCTAAAAATCATCCCATCATCTTGCCAAATACCAATAAACCCGCCCATCATCGACGGCTTAGAACGGCTCCGGCGCGCCAGCAGGATGACCCGTCTACCGTTCAGCTATCGCTTCATTCAAAGCGGGCTGCCCTTCATTTTTTCGTCCATAACACCCTGCTTATTGTCTTGTTAAGAGGTGCTTCTAAACTCCGGAGAAGATGACGTACGGGCGCACACCTTCCCGGAGCTGCTTTCGCTGCAGCAGCACTACAAAGACGCGGCTTCATCCGAAAAGTGAATATAATCATCACTTAATGTTTTATAAAGTTTATCGTTTGTAAATTATTGTTATGTTTCAAGACACCGACTCGCAGCTGCAGCAGGGGTGTAGGAGGGGCTTTTCTTTTCTTCCCTCGTTCGCTTTATGGCCGGGAAGGTAGCCGAGTATCGAATAAACCCCTGTACGGCGCCCGTTGTGAAGATTCCGGCGAAATTGCAAGCGTCATTCAGCCCGGCGCGCTCGGGGTATCGGGTACCGAAACAACTGGCGCTACCGATACGCTCGATGAAATGGTTTAATTTGCCCTTTTATGGAGCATCCTCCGCTTCTGCCGGGAGTTTACGTGTTGGGTTGTCGCTTTTCCGCATTCGTGTGTTCGCATGGAGCGCCGGAGCAACGATTTCAAACCCGATGCCCCTCGCTCAAGAAGACGCTCGTGCCGTACATGTAAGCGGAACAATACAGCCTGCCGTCGCCTGCACCTTTTCAGCAGGTAGGTACGTGTCTGTGTGTGTGTTTGTGCTTTTGTCAGCTTCAAACGACAGTGGAAATCTTCCCGAGCGGAATATGAAACCGTACCGAAAAGCATTCCTTTCACAATCCCGGCGCCAGCGAGAGATTGCCGGGAGCATTCAACGGTTGTTGAATGTTTTACGAGGCCACGAGGCGGGGTCTCTCGAGTGTGCGAGACGGCAGTGATCAGGACGGTGTAAGCATCGTTTCGCTTCGTTTTAGAACCGGTTATCACCCATCAGCATCATTGTTGGGATGTGGGTGGCAGCAAATGGCTGCTTCCTGATTGAATTTGCTTCACACCCGCGGCAGGCAGCTGGAAGCAATCGGCATCGGTTTCGCACAAGTGATGGATGGAGCAGGTGTATCGGTGTGCTGGAACGGGGTGTCAAAAGGTTAATAATCGCCTCTTTAAATCGAGCTCGTTTAAGAGTGGATATCAACAGTACCAGCTGTCGATTAAAAATATAATTCAACGCCTGAAAGGTAGGCAATACTGTTAGCACCACTGTCACCGCATAATGGGGCTCGGCTTTAAATGCAGTCAAACGAACATTCTGGCCACTGGAGGTGGAGATGAAAAAATCGCTAACATACCACTAGCACTTAACAGTTTTGTTTCGAAACCCACACACCCATGCAACTGATTCGCCCCGTTGGCCCATTAATCTTCCCCGGTGAAGCCGGTGAAGACGAAGAAAATGTATTTATAATTACTACCGCTCCGGTGCGCCGGGGAAGCTTTCAGTTTCCGGAGGCAACGGCGACACACGCCACACTGGTCGTTTTCTTAGCACACGGCCACAGCGTCCGATGATAGCTGCAGCAGAATGAATGTTTAATTCGGTTTTATTCCGACCGTCCAACTGTTTGCTTTGCGCCCGTGTGTGCAGAAACACACACGCCGGCACGAGCAAGGCACACGTGATAACTCGCCCCTGCTCTTCCTACGCTGCGGATAAAAGATGTCGACTGAATTCATAAATAGTCGATGGGTGGACGGGACGCCAGCGGTGTACGGACACCGAGCGGGTAGTCAACGAACAACCAATAAATTCATTTCGAATGCGGTTGTCACAGGACACACACGCATACGTTTCGTGCAGAGCACACTTGCCCTACGCACATCACCCGATCGTTCCAGATGCTGCAGGAAGCGGAACCGGACATGGCACATTAGTAGCAGCTCCGGAACGGCAGGCAGGGATGCTTTGCGTTCACCGTTCTATTGTTTCTGGCCGGGCCGGCGAGCCAGCACCGAGCAAGACACATATGACTTGACGATGGGGAGGTTAATGTCGTCCGTCAGTGCTGACCATTACCACCGCAACCGCTGCGCATTCGAATAGCATCCTTCCGGTGCCGATACCTTACGCCCAGATGAAGATAACTGCATTCCAGGTTATCTCAGCTTCCGTTCGCACGCGTATCTTGACGCTGCAGAGTGGGCAAACAAACAGATAAAAAAATTGCCCTGAACTGCGAAACGAAACCGGATCCCAGAGCCCGGTGCCCGGTGAACAAAGGACAAGAAATTGAATTTAAGATACCGGACGGACATCGAACGCACATCGTCAGTGTCCACGGCAAACATTGACTGGAGGAGGAGGAGATCTCCGGGAGGTCTTCAATATCTTCATTGTTTGTCTTCCGTGCCACCGGCGGAGGGCTTTTGTTGCCGGAGGCAACGTGCAACTGCAGCTGCAATCGGTTCTTTTTGTTCCCCGGACATACCCGGGGTGAAGTTTCGAAGTGTCCGAAACTGTGTCCGGTTGCATACCACCGTCGGAATCACCGCATCACCGTCCGATCGCTTTCAATCAGTGCCCGGGTGGTTTCAATTTCGATCCCAGCCGCTCCTCGGACGCTCGCCTCGTACGTGGACGTTCGTGCACAACGGAGCGATTGAAGAGACGGAAAGAAGCTCACAATGTTGTACGCAAATAAGCCGTCACGGGGGTGTCCGGTGTCCGGCAGCACGCTGAGAGACGTGCCAGGAGCTGTCATGGCAGCAATCAAATTGAATCGTATTGTTTGCCACCGGGACCGGGGAGTTGAGTCGAGAGCAGGAATTGTCACGTCGGGGTAAACGAAGGAACAGACATTGTAGATCTGTGCGTCGTACTTCGACACTGTCGCCATTCTTCGACGAGTGGTAGGATGGTTTTCATGATTTTCTCCCGGTCCTGGAGACCTGTTCCTGTACGAAACGGCGCTTAAAGTACGCTCCATACCGAGACACATTAAATACTTTTCACAACGCTTTAAGCAGCCGGCTCCCTTATCTTCACGCCCATTGTGCCGCGTAATCGATTGCACTTGTGCCTTGTGGGTGAACGCAAAGGGAACGCACTCGAGCGTAGTATGTAAAACGGTCATATGCTCCACGATGGAATGGTTAGCATTTCCCGGAACTGCCAACCCGGCAATGGTAATCCAGTGAAATGCAAAGCACTTTCCGCATGTCTTGGCAGCAGTAGTGTGTCTAAAGAGTTGCATTTTTTTCTTCATTTTGCTGCCACCACCCCGTACCGTACGCTGGTGCAGTGTGTCGAGAAGCTGCGGCCAATAGACGTCAGGCGCAAGTGATGTAGAGTAAATGCGTTGCATACCAGCCGGGTCCCATTCTGCCCGATGCGCTGGGAACGTGCGGCCTTCAGAACGATCCATCGCCCTCACATTGAATGGACATATCTTGCAAATTAGCCTCCGGAACAAGGCCAATCTCGTGTGTTATCTGTTCCACCATTTTATGATGCGTTTTAGTATGTAAAATTCGCCCTCAAAAAGCGTTCATACGTCCATACGAAAGGCTCCTGAGGTGCTCACCAGTGTTGCAGACGGCCGTTTTGTCTTTTCTTGCGCTCGCCCGCAAGGCATCACAAATAAAATCCACTCTCCGATAAAGCGCACATAAATTCCAACGATACGTCTCGCTGTGGTGCCAACCGTGGCTATTGTCCGTGGCGAAACTGATCAACTCCTCACCGACGGGCATTATAAAAATTTTGGACAAATGCGTTGTAACTCTCGGTAAACTGCACCGTCTGCACCCGTAAGCATTGTATTGCAGTGTAATAGTCTGTCCCAGCCGGGCATGCTCCCGGGCAGCCCCGGGTATGCAATGCGCCGGCACCATTTTCCCACAAACGATCCAATGTAAGCACGGCGCCTGTCCTGTCCTGTTCCTTCGAGTCGTCCCCGTCAAAGGACGCACGGACGGCAAGAAAAAAGACGCCAACAAAACCTGGCGACCCGGAGGCTGACGGGTGCCCGCCCGATGTGATATGGTCGATGTAGTTGTGGGTTATGGGTTTTGAAGGAGGAAAGCGGACAGCTCGGCCACCCCGTTCCATCAAGGCGTGTGTTTTTGGTGCGCCTTTCGGGTGGCTTTTCGGGTGGTCATCCGGGGGCGGTGGTTAAATTTTACAGTGCAATAAAAAGATATGAATGCAGCGTGCGTCGCAGGTCAGTGCGGCAAAATCCGTTCGGCCGTGTCCCGTAACAAAGAAGCTGCGCTCGCCCGGACGCCCAAAAACCTACATGTTCGTAAAGATAAGAAAATCGAACGAGAGTGCCTTAAAGGAGCGGAATAAAGAGTATGATGCCGTTCGATCGTTCGTGTCGTTCGTTTGGGAAAAGGGTCGTTGGATGCAACGGTTGAACACACCTCCGGCAGCAAACACCACCAGGTTATGGGGGGCCGGATCAGAGGGCAATAAAAAGCTAAATCCTGCTCGAACCCCTTAGGACGAAGCTCGGTCTTAGTTGCTCATAAAATTTGCATTCACTGTGCATACTTCGTTCGATGTACAAAGCGCCTGGAAGGTAGGCACGCCGCCCTGCAACCAATGGACTAACTGAAGCGGCACTATCATCGGGATAAACAAATGAGCTTCGGTTAGCTTGAAATTAACAACTACAAATGAATCTTTCCGACTGATGTTTGCTTTCTTGCGGGTTTGGCTTTACAGTGTTACCACATTTGCTTGATTACAGGCATTGAACATGTCTATTCCCATTTCGTATTGGCGTGAAATGGATATGTAGATGCAAGGAACTCCGTGTTATCTCCTAGCACAGCAAAGCAATTGTATGTTTGGTATGAACACTTCCAGCTGTTACTCTTTCCAACCGTGAGCTCACATGAATGTGCTCATATGAATCCTTCTTCAACCGGAGCACAATAAGCCTTCCACGAAGTCATCACTTCGAAACGTTAACTATTGTGCCCAGCTTGCTTTTTTTCCTGCCCGTTGCACCACGATGCCGGCACAATGGCGGGCAAGCGTGAGAGATTAATGACGCCCGCCTGTGACTTTAGATCATTAGTTTCGCCTTTTTGCCAATCAACTGATCAAAACTTTATCCCTGGACATCGTATCGGTTTGCCCCGGAAGACGTTGCACCGGCTCGCAGACAGTATGCAAACCCGCTCGCCGTCGCACACAATAGAAACCCCAGGTCGGGCGGGTTCCCATCCATCAGGCGCCTCGTTCGCCACAACACGGGACCCCCAGCACACACACACACGCATACACACACGTGCTGCACGCCTTGCGCTTCCGGCCCAGCCCGGCCTGCTCGGTTATTTATGTTTCGCTGGTGTGGTGACGTGATTAATGGTTGGTGTTTTGTGCAACCGAAAATCACCATACGCCATACGCCGTAGGCGGCCAGTGACCGACAACTTTTTGGCAGCTGCTTCTCACCTTTGTGTCAGGGCGGAGCCGGTGAAGAAACGGCTTTCTACCGAGTGCGTTAAGTGCGGAGTTGATGCAATTTTGCACACGCCAATTTTAACGTTTTATTTCGATACTACTTCCTTTTTAAACTTGTTTAACAACTATTCCACATTTTATGGCTGTCAATTAGCATTTTCAATAAACATTGATATAGTTACCACCATTTATAGCTCTATTAGTATCCATTTTATGGTAAAGCATGCCATAAAAGGCTTTTCATTAATTATAACCTCAAGCGAGTGAAACATTTACTTTGATTGGCCAAATTATGACAAATGAAACACTCCGCGCTACGACTGCTCGTTCATTCATTAAAATCGGTCCCTCAACGTTTGTTTATGATGACCATAAACAATCGTTTATGAAATTGCGTTCTTTCCGAAAAGGGAAAAACAACAACGATCCCCATCCTCAACTATTACAAACGTTACAGACGTATGACGGATGGCGCTGTTGCAATAAATTGTCAACACTGATCGTTTCATTGCACCGCCGGTTTGAAGTAATCCAATTCGACCGAGTAACAACCATTTATCCCCGTGCGCTATAACGCCGCTGGTAAACATAATTTAAACCGTATCAATAACAATTAACTGGTTAACCACCATAACCATTCGGTGTGACTATTGCGACTGCGAACATTATCATCGCGATTGTTCCCTCCGATGATGGCGACGATGGAAACAATCTGCCCGAAGTTTATCGCGCCGTTCGATCGTTGTCAATATTGATCACACTCGCTCGCCGCGCTGCGAAAACAGCGTATTTGGCATTTAACGTTCTTTTAATAACTCAATCTGGTCGCACGCGCCCTCTCCAGAGCCCTCCTGGCCGAACCCCTTCGACACGGGAATCGATATCAGTCACAAGCAATCAATAACTCCACTGCCAGTGGAACCAAAAACCGAAAAAAAGGAATATAAAATCCGCGACGTCCAGCGCGTGTATAATCTCGCGGACTCCCTCTCGCGCTCACAACCGTAGGAATGCATTAGTGCACGCCAAATACGCCCCGGCCGGACCAGCGCCGGGGCCAGACGAGTGCTCATTAAATTTTGATTGTTTCCAATTTCAATTCATCAACCGCCGTTGGATGAATAAAATAGGTGCGGGAAATTAAATCGATTAAAACTAGTGTGCACACGGGGCGCACCGTGCGCGGATGCGGTACCCGGACCGAACCCATCAATCGTGTGCGACAAAGTGCAACACAATCACTGCGGGCCCGGTTGGAGCAGGCCGTGCGACGGGCAGGCGACGGTCAGTCAGTTCGAATTTATTTGCCCTCCCCGGGCTAACGCAAACACCGGCGACCACAGGCCACCCGGTGGGGCGGAATCGAACGTCGGGTACGACGCAACTGTCACCAGGGCCGGGACCGAGTCGCTGACTGACGTGGCCGTCCGTACGTGCCAGGGGTTTAAAATTTTAATTAAGCCCTATTGTGTGTAGTGTAGCGATGGCGGTTCTGTCCTCAACCGGATGGCTGAGTCGAACGCATGTTTGCAGCTTTATTACAGTCAGACCGCGTTTGGAGTTATTTAAAGATCGGTCTTGTTCAACGCTCTACAAGGATCAGGCATCAGGCATTCTTTCCTTGGTCGATTTTCAAGGATGTCCTATTATAATTGACGAGCAATTATGGCAAACTTTAATCAATCTGTCAACAAAGATCTAAACGCTTAGATCATGTCATCAGCGTGATGAGTTAAGCTTGCGCCAGTAAAGCTTGGCGGCGTTACAGTTTAAAAACAACAGATGGCGCTACGGTTGGA
>KB672490.1:12741029-12755546 GCA_000349145.1 Anopheles dirus
GAGAGAGAGAGAGAACTTCGCATATAAAAGCCGTTGCTGTCGGCATAACCGGCCCCCTTCTTTCTTGTGCAAGAGTGTTTATGTTACGGAAAATTTTTTAACCTCTCGTGAATAAAGCCAGGACGGCTAGTTGTGTTTAAGAAAATCCGTTTCCAGTTTTAATAGAGCGCGCAAGAAAGAAAGTTGCAGGACGCAACAAATCGCTTTAATGACTTCTGGCGCCATCTTCCGGAATTTCGGAGTACTACTTTTCAGCTAATTCTTCTTCTTCTTCATTGATCGAGATGGAATTCGGACTACTACGATTGGAAAAACACAAGATTCCCTCGAACCGCATTCAGAGACATAACCCTCTTTTCCGCCTTCGACTATCGTTAGTCATATCGCCAATTCTGCTAACTCACCTAGTCAAGCGTTTTAGAGTCATTTTTTGTACGGATTCTTCTGGAAACTTGGGATCATTGATCGAAAATTGTGATATCCGCACAAGCAGCATTATACTAGCACGTTAAGAGCTCCTGCTACTACGGTTCTCCACTCACTTTATCTAGTTCAAACAGTTCGCGATTGATCTCTCCAAGTTCCTAACCTCAGCCACCATGATCCGATCACTAACCCGAACGCACTCACGGTGCCTCTCGGCACTATATTGCACCTCATGGCGCAACAACTCTTCAAACGCCTGCAGTTGATCGTTCACCACATAGCTCCCAAGCTGGTGCGAGAATTGCTCCGCTCCGCGAAGACAAAGAGCGCGCTGTCGCTTCAACGCATCGGAAGAATCCGGAACTAGCCCACCCACACATTGGTCATAACGCTTCGTTTCCGCGTTTAGCTGTGCCTGCACCACGCCAAGATATCCCGCCAGGGCATTCGCGACACTTTGCAGCGTTCGTGTCTCCTCCTGGCCGCAGGCCGCCAGCGCACCTTGGATGAGTCGCGGTATCTTGTCGAACTCGTAGTTAAACCGCGCGAAACAAGTGTCGGCCCGCGGGACGCCGGAGGTAACTGCCAGGGCCGTCCTCCAGGCGAGACCCATGACGACGCCGTTCGTCCGATTCATCACCCACTCCGACGCACGGCCATCGACCGTCACCCGGGTGCGGTTGGACACTGCGTCCAGCGATCCGGTGACGTTCGTGAGCCGCTCGGTAAGCGTTGCGCTCGCGTTTCGTGCCACCTGCCGGATGGCGGTCACATCGTCGAGGAAGAAAAGCTTCAGCTTGCGCGTCACCACCAGCACGGTGCCGTTGAAGTTGGTCCGCATCGCTCGGAGTGTGTTCTGCAGACGAAGTTGCACGCCCGACTGGACGCTCGCGTTGACGGCGGCCGTGGTGCTGTTCAGCGCCGTTCGCTGTGCGCCGGCGACTGCGGTGAGGCGCCCGATGAAACCATCCATCAGACGGATGCGATTGACAACGGCGTTGATTTGCGGTACGGTGGACGCACCGATGTTGACGTAGTCCAGCAGAATGCCATTTAACTTCCGGACGCCGGCCCGCGGGTACATACTGTCAACCTGCGTCTGGGTCGGTCGTCCCAACCGCTGGATGCGCACGATTGCCGGCTCGATCTCATCGAGCACGGTGCTCAGGTTAGCCACATTGCGCACCAGTTGGTCCAGCACGGTGCTGATGTTTTGGACGCCCCCGCTGCCCAGCAGAGCCTGCGTCCCGTTGAGGGCCGCATCGTGCAGCTCGTTCAGCGCAACCGTCGCGTTAATGGTCCGCCGGATCCCATCGAAGACGGCCGTGATGTTGCCGCTGGAGAGCCGGGCGGCGTTCGAAAGGGCCTGGAAGATGGGACTGCCCGACTCCACCAGGCTGTCCATGACGACGCGGAAGCCCGTCGCCAGCCGGTACAGCACGGGAGTTTGTAAACCGTACAGTGACTCCGTGATCGATTGGAACTGGCCGAGCACGGCGAGAACGCGGTTCGTGTTTTGTACCACGTTTCCGGACGACCCGGGCAGGCTTCCGCTGGCCACACCGGCCATGCGTGCCGGTACCGCAAAGTCCGGACTCGGACTGGTTTCCCCGTACTGTGCCAACGTGGCCATCGCCAGTGGGATGAACATCGCGAAATACTTCATGATTCAATTAGATTAGCTACAATTTAGTTGCTAGTGGAAGCGAACCAATTGAACACTCGAACTGATGGAACTATCATGTAGCGGGCGTTGTTTTTATACTGCTTGGTTGCTGGATCTCTGGATCAACGTTGGATGCAGATCGATAGTTAATAATGCATCACCTGTCCTCTAGAGCAGTAGTAGTAGAAACAGCAGACAGCTGTTCCAATATTTTCCAGTGAAATGAATAATGTGATTTCTACAACCGAAACACTTACACGAATGCACTTTATCATCTCTCATCTCAGGCTCAGGAACATTAGGCAGAGCACATGTTAAAGACGGTTTAAAGAATATCACATTACGGGTAGGTACTATGTGTTTTTTACTGGAATGATACTGAACATAACATGTAGAAATTTAACTTACTCTCCCTTTTTCAACCTTATTATGATCCTCAAACAAACGTTCTTCCTGCTTTGATTTAAGATTCAAAAACTCACCAACCAATATTGCCTTGAACGAAACATCAAAAAGCTACTTAAACAAACACGCATCGTGTTCCCTTTTCAATTTACTTACACAAACCTGCTGTGTAACACACGAATTACCAATGCTTTTTTGTATTTCGATCGTAAATATGCAATTCGACGAGACGAACGTAACGCAAACAAGACACCATGTAAACATACCTTCATTACGCCCGAGCCTCCCTACCCTAGCACATGTATAATGCAACGAGCGCGTTAGTCAATAAAACTTACGTCGCCTAGCGTAGCGTTACTGTACGAGCATTTCGTAACAGCCGCGATAGAAAAAGAAACTTTTGCCTTTTCCTCCCCAAGGCACACCAAGAACTATACGTCAATCTTGATGGAAACGCTGGCACACAACACTCCGCAAACAAGAGAGAGAAAAAAATCAAAATAACTCCACCACCTTCACCATCAACGCGCGTCAAACTTTTGACAGTCAACTCTATCCCGAGTCTTTAGTCACCCTCAAGTGGGAAAGACGCTACGGCTACGACGCTCCAGCCATCGCTAGACGGAAATAAATTTACTTGTTTAATTAAAGTTTTAGTGTCATCCGACCCGGGGGGAGGCGTATGAGATGAAGAACTTACCACTCCATCTTACGGTGGGGGCACATGCACGAACGGAACCCGGCGGGGCGAAGGCGCACGGTGATCCATCTGTCGGAGAATTTCGCCACGTTCCACGGCTCGGCGAATGGAGCGAACCTTAACGTTAAGCATTATTTATGGAAGCGGATTAAAAAGTTTCCTGTCACTCCCGGGCGCCGCCTGTCTGGTTGAAGATATTAAGTCGGTAAAAAACGGAGACATGCCTCTAATACGTAGCTGCAGTTCGTATTGATGAGCACTGGTTGTGACGGGTTTGAATATTTTTACGCCAGTTGATTGTTTAGTTCAGTGGGATGGAAAAACGGGTAAAATGTTACTGCCGTGTTAATGCCGAATGAGTGATTTACTTGTCTTGTTTGCAGGGTAACCTTCCCGATGGTTTTATCTCCTTGATCTGTGCATTCACTTTTGCTCACACCGAGAACATGAACACTGTCAATGTTTTAGTTTATAGACAACGACATGTGAGGTTCTCCTTCTACTGCCTTTAAGATTTTTTTTTGTTTTATTATTATTTTATTAAATTCTGACATGATTTACTAAGGCTGGGCAAATAAAGCGCCAGTAATGAACCAAAAATCCTTTTGTCATGCAAGTTGCATACTTTTGGGACGGTAAAACAAATGTACGCCCAAAGTTATGCAATGTGGTGTATAGGAAAGCTTTATTTGAGGATGAACATTTCTTGATGGGAGCGATAAAGAGCATAAAATGTGATGAAAAATGTGTAAAACTAAAGATCAAAGTGACCTATAAAGCTACCGACCATTAAAGCCTCGTATAAAAAGAATCTTCATACGGTATTGTACTGCAAAATAAAACAAAAACTAGAAAAAAATATCCAAGCCCAGGGCGATGGAGACGCCCAGTTACTCATGAAACTAGAATAATTCAGATGAAATATTTCATCTTTAGTGATAATTTTTTCTCATTTTAATATGGTGAAATGAACCAAAATTGATACACTTGTTACGCAGTACTCAAATTTCCCAAGAAAACAAAAATTATACCTCAAATAAGGACATTCCTGCAGCGAAAATCAATTTAATGCTTGTCCAAGTCCCACATGGCAGCAGGTTGCCGTGTTTTCTTGGCTTTGAAAAATCAGTCCAGCCACAAGGGTCCGTTCTTCCTACGAAAATTGGCTACACACCGGTTCGACCATGATACCACACACACACACCACAACTCCCACAAAACACACACAAAAGACGCAAAACAACAACATACGAGCCGAACACTTTCGAACACGAACGGCCCACACCCAAGCGGTGACGCGGCACTTGAGCGGGTGTATGAATATTTACTCTATTTTGATTTAGTAATTTAGAACAAATTTGCATATTTTGTTTTCCGTATTTTGATATGATTATGATGTTTATGTTGTACCCAGCACGAGCTGGGGGAGGGTCGATACACCGGAAGCATAACACTCGCTCGGCAGGCCTGCCCGGCCGGCTGGCTGGCCAGGACAACCCCGGAAGGAGCCCCCAACACAAAGGGACACAGATGCGAGTGTGAACCGCCCAGCGTGCTCGAGTGTGCCCCGGTGTTCAGGTGTTTATCGAAAGCAAACCTTCTGCACACCGACACCGACGCACCGAGCGTTCGGTCCCGGGAATACATAATGAAAATCTGCCGCCGCCCACCACCACATCCCCTATTTATGGGTGCCTCGCCGTCGGTGGGACCCTGGGGGAGCCTAAAACCCGGGGCGTCGAGTCTTCTTAATATGCAACAACCGAGCGCGTGCCCGGTTCACCGTCTCTCCGCCAACCGAGCCAATCCAGGGCGCAATTGTTGATCTTTGATTAGGAGTGTATGCTATAAAATGGTACACTCGGCCATCCTTCGTCCCGTGCGGCCAGCCTCCGTTATTTATTTGTTTCTACCACCCCACATAGAGCGAGAGAGAGAGAGAGAGAAAGAGAGAGAGAGAGAGAGAGAGAGAGCAAGCGGTGATACGGTGACACATCTCCTGTGGTCGTGACCGTGCCTCAAACATTTGCACACATGCAAATATCGCTCCGGTCACCCCTGGGCAGAGCTCGGACCTACCAACTGGCCCTGCTGCCTGCTGCCAATTTCACCGGCCTCAAACCTCAAGTGCCAACCGTAATTTATTAGTTTAGAACAGATAAATAATAGTGATTTGATTTAATTCCGGAACCATCCTGAAACGATATCCCTGAATCACGGCGAGCGTTTCGTGTGTACTTTACCGAATGCGTTCGAAACGAAATCGTACGCTGTGTTCGATTACACGTCGGGGGCTCAAGATGAGATGATTGAGGCTCAATATGCACCAACTTTACGGATGCACTTTTGATTTAGCAGAGATCAATCGTTTTTCAAGAACATAGAGGTCTTAATGACTTCTTTGAAGTGAAGTCGTTTTCCAAGAAAATAAGCAAGCCTCTATGTGCCGACTATTATAATTATTTTTCCAGACCCAATCGACTGGTAACGAATTCCAATTTTTGAACTGCAATATGTACAAAATGTAGTCTCCTCTCTCGGAATGTTTCAATACTTCGCTCGCAACTGTGCATTTTATGCCAGCAGTGTTCATTCTGTTCAAAAGATCCAATCAAAAATCCGCCCATTGCCTGTTTCCAGCTGTGTCCGCTCGTAACTGCAGTCCCAGTGCATCCCACTGGCTGATGCAAACGTCAAACAAGACCACCGCTGCGACACGGGCTGACCAATAAATTACACGGCAACTGGCAAAAGATAGCCCACACGAACCGCCGAACGAGTCGCGAGGTTAAATACATTAAATTCCACCATCGCCTATCGCGGCAGCACCTCCGCCAACGTGATTTGACAGTTGATCTGTCGCGGTAAACCGGTTGGCAGACGCATCGGTTTACCGGTCTGTCCCGCGAGTTACAGTGTGTGTGAGAGAGAGGGAGAGAGAGAGAGAGAGAGCAGGCGAGAAGGTGTGCGAAATTGGGACGTGTTGCGCGAACTTTAAACGATCCTCCGGGTGCTCTCGCTTTGACGAGGTTTGAGGTTATGAATACTCGTACCCTGAGCGCCTAATCACCGACCAGGCGAGCCCGGCTACGTGCTATCAACCTCATTATGTAGGTTAACGCAAACCGTTCCATTAGGCACGCCGGTGGAGGTGGAGACGAACTCGCGGCTAGACTTGGCGAGCTTTGGTGATAAATGGAATTTGATGTAAAATCTTCCACCAGCGGCAGTTGGAAGCACCACCACCGGAGCTGGAAGCTGCCTGCAATTGAGACTGAGAGGATGAGATCTCTCCCTACCTACACACACATACACCACCCCTCGGGTCGGGGGAGTTGGGGGGCTCTCGCGCCACCAGAAGGGAGGTGATTTATGAGTGCTATTTAATTAACTACCGATGTGACCGAAACCATCGCCGCCGCCCCAGCAGCGAACGGTTCGGGAGCTTCGGGTTCATTACGAGTTGACTCAAAGGAGTACGGCACGCGCTTTATCAACGGGGCGATTTATGGGCGACAGAAGATCGGTATCTGGTACGGGACCGGGGCCAGGCGAGATCGCCATTTTGTTTGTGCATTGTTGTTTGTTTCGGCCAGTGGACAAACATCGACAGCGACGGTCACGGATAGGCGCAACGCGCAGGGATGGATTGTGAAATCCTGAAAGCCAATTCCAGCGCCATGGGTTGAGATGTAAATTGATTTGAGACTGATTCATGTTTTTAATGCATTCGCTGTAGGTACGTTTGGATTTGATTAATTTGCATGCTGCCAGAATGCATTAGCGGGCTCTTGGAAAGTGCTTTAAGGAGAGAAGGAAGTATTGAGCGCATTACTGGAGTGGATTACTCATTTCTGCAATCATATTCAATATCGCAAGATACGCCAAGCAAGCGCGTTCAGAATGCAGAAAGGCACATAAAATTTAAACGAAATTCAATTCACTTTAAGTTCATTTCGCCCTCTGTATTGGTTGCCGGCGACGACGGTAGAAATAAAAGCAATCGCACAAATACGCGCACTCTCGCTTCACTTCATGAGGCACCGTACGTACTTCGCCCGGCCCGGCACACCCGGAATGGCACATTTAAACCAATTTAGAAACGATAAACATTGACTGCATTTCTGTGTGAGCCTTCGCCGTGTGCAGTTAAGTGCCTTTTCTACAATAAAAAGTACACGGCGGACGCAGCAGAGGAGAGCAGAAATTCAAGAAACATAAAACCACCGGCAAAACCGGAGGTGCCGGTGAAAAAGTGTCGAAACAGTAGGAATGTGTAGTGAGCGAGCAAAAGGCGCCGTGTTTGGAACCGAGCAGCCAAGAACCTCGGCTCGGGGAAAAATGGAAAGCTAAAGGGCTCCTCCCCCCCACCGGGTGAAAGATCAAATGGCACCAAGCGGATGGATGGAGACTAAACGGCACGACCGACAAAAGGAGCTTTTCTAGATTTTTTTTTGGTCGGTTGCTTTCTTTTTTGCTCTCTTTTACCCTTCCAGCCTCATCGTACGCGTACCGACACTTTAATGATTGGTCAAACCGTTTATACAAACTAACCACTATGTTTTGCCCGACCCCGGGGTTTCTCCCCCCTTATCGAGGGAGGCGACAAAGTACACAGGTGAGATAAAAATCAGAAGGTGAAAGATATAAATTACTGCTGGTCACGTTATTAAACACTTTGCCACCGGTGGGGCCGTTTGCCGTTTCCGTACACGTACACCAGCGCTCTAGCTATTCGCACCCGTACGGGGAGGTTCGCTGCTGCTGCTGCTGCCGGTCGAACTAATTCATCGGGTATTAGCTGAATGGCGGTTGCTTTTTATGGCGATAGGAGTTTTTTTTTTGTTTTGCTGTTTGGTGCGAGTTCTTTCTCGACCGGATGCGGAATTGACCGTACGTCGAGAGAAACGTGGACCTTGTATGCATTTTGCTTACACCGTTTCGTTGTGAGGGAGCTAGACAGAAAGGGACGGAGTTGATAGAATGTACAAGAATGTTGATTTGTAATCCGTGTAACAAATCAGAATTAAGATGTCAACATTGCACCGCAATTTGTGATTTCTTTGTGATGCTTTCGTCTGCGCTTTCGTGTTCAATGCAAACTGTGTTTGTCTCATTGCATACTTTCAGGCGTTTGAAGTGTTTCGGTAGCAGAGGTTGTTTATTAACCTCGCAAACAGTTTGTTAGTAAAATGTTCATATGTGTGTGGGATACAGAGGCTTATCGGTCTAAAAGTACACGTGTCATGCACGGTAAATACTTAAACAATACTTAATTTGTTCATTCGAAATACAGCTTACTAACTGAAGTCGGTTTAATGACTTCTTAACTAACGTTGAACTATTAACTATTTCTCCACATTCTAGACCGAAATATAAAACTAACTGATTGATTAAAGCGCATTATAAAAGATGTTTCATATTATTTCCTCAATTCAACCACTTTAAAACGGTACCGTGTAACTACTTTCCGCCATTGAAGAGGTACCAGTAATTAACAATGCAGCGAATGCAAAACTAGCGACAACAGACGATTATTTACACAGCTACCTCCGATTCGACGTGCATCAGGCCACTGGAGATTGTTTCAGCTCTTCCCATGCCGTCCCAGCGTGTAATTGAAAGATTACACAGCATCGGATGTTCCGAGGAAGCAAACGCCACAACCCATTCCACCATTTCCACCAGCGGAAACGTGAGCCGCAGCACCGCACGAGGAATGCTTTTTCTTCGCATTCGCTATGCATGCGCAATGTTTTCCGTGACCAATGTACTTGTCCATTTTTATCCATCTGTTTAATTAAATTTATTCAATGTTGCTTGTCTGCCGCTCCGTTCCGCGCATTTCCACGCTCCACCCGAGGGGTAGTGGCGTTTCTGTTCGACAGTGGAACGAAAAAGAAGCACTCCGAAACAGCGGAAAAACCTTCGTCGACCATTAGCAAACTTAGCATTTCGGTCGGGCCGCCGGCCGGGCATCGCCGTATTCATTAAACCACAGAAATGAATAAATCATTCCGTTTTCGCGCCGACCATTCGACCAGCCGCGCGGTGTAGGATGTTTACGTTACGTTTGCATTCGTGTCATCAGTAGCCGAGAGCAGTGGCTTCTCGAAAAACTACCCCAAAAGCCACAAGCCATCGTTGGTTTTCTTTGGGAGATTCCACCTCCAACACACACTCCGCTGTGGTAGTGTCCGAGACGGGTTTGCAATTTGCAAAACGTTTGTTTGTCGGGTCCGGCTGAGGAAAGGTGTAGATTTTTTTTGTTATTCGTCCCTCCCATCGTTCTCATCCCACACTTGTGCACCGCGCAACACAGCCACAGGGGAAGGAAAGGACAAATAAAATCCCATCACGAACGCTACAGATACGGGTGATTAATTTAGCAAAACAAAAAAGGCACCCACTCGTCTCGCGAACGGACTCGTCCCGGGTGTCGTTATAAAAACGCGCATTTCAACACGAACGGTGGCAACATTGTTGGCATTACGATATCCCCGGTGCAGCCACGGCCGCGAAATGTACACATTGTTTACGTTTCGCTTGCTTGCATTGCCGCTGCGGTTTCATACCTTGATTGAGGCGTCCAGAGTAAGGGCAAACTGTGGTTTTTTTTTCGCACGAGACACAGCTTCCCGGTACCAAATCTACCCTCGAGCGTACCAATTAATATGATGTTCAAATTAAGCTACATTTGAAGCGATAGAATCATCACCGAAAGTCATGATATTTAACTAGACAAGATAAACAATGCGCATTTCAATCAGTGAGGTTACTTAAACAAATCAATAGAGTTAGTACACGTAACGAAAGCGATTCTAACGAGCACGTTTGCGCCTAAAAGTATGCAGTCCGCAATCCACTATAGCCGACAAACTTGATCTTGAAACGTCTGAACGTCTGATTGCAATGATGAATTACGATTACGCCTAAACGTGCGCCACAATAAAGCCTTATTATCACTTACCTATTAGCTTTTTTGCTCTTTTTTTTTCAACAGCTAAACATTCTGCATAAGATGCATCGTTAAATACGAGGCGTAAAACCAGGGATCGTACAAAAAAAGGTTCATTAATTGATTCATCAGTCAATCGCTTCTCAGCGAGCAGCAACCTTGTATGCTGCAACCGATAATCCATCCCCTACGCGCAAACCACTCGAACCACTGAAGTGAGCGGAAATTTATGGCCTTCCGATTCAATATTCGCCTTCAATCATGCACCAAACCGAGGCCCTCCGGCGATAATCCACTTTATTAGATCCCGGTGCTCAATTGACGGAAGCAGATAATGAATAGTAATGGACAGGCTGGCGGATGCCAAACACATTCAGCACCACTAGCGGTCCGGAGCAGTCGGTCCATATTTCGTGAAACTAATGAATGCTGAACGGAACGGCTCACCCCCAGCGCGGGCAACGCGTGTGCCAAAGGAAATCACCTCCGTGCTTCACCAGTCGTGTAAGTCAAATTTCCTCATTCGGCCTATCGTCGTGGGTCGATTTTTATGGCAAAAAATCTCATCCGAACCAGCCTCCAGCCTCGTTATCGTTCTTCCCTTTCTTTGCGCTGCAGCAGAAAGGCCCCTCGTGGCCTATTGCCACACTGCCTCCCCGTCTGCCACCAAGCGAAACGACTTCAATCCGGTCAGGTTGAAAGCCAATAAACCAGTGGCACATTCGCACATAATCTTATCAGCTCATAAAAGCCTTCTCCACCCTCGGGGGAAGAGTCAGTTCGACATGATGGGGGGGGGGGGGGGCAATTCCCACCATCCCCGAGCTCATGCCAGCCGCTCTCGAGGGATGCGAGCGAGGGTTGGATTGAGGCTCGACAGATCGATTTCGGGAGCCGCTCGTCGATCCGGATCCGTGGGCCCCCGAGAGCCCACGAGTGGGTCGAGCGGTGGCCGTATCCCATCACGCGCAACTGTGACGCGTGCTCTCACCTTTGACGTTCTGCCGTCTGATTCGACGCGTCGATTGACCCGACCGAATCCACCCTTGGGATGGAACGGAGCCCCGTGCAATCTGGTCGCGCCTACAGGATGGTTCCCAACTGCTGCCGGTGCCGTTCGTGCCTGGAATAGCAACGAGGCGTTATGCGTTCGAGCTGGAACGCTTTCGCACAACGGACACGCAGCCCCAGGACTCCCCCGGGCCGATTCCGCACGAGAAGCACGTTTCGGGAGTGTAATTTTATTAAAAGAAATACAACGGGTGAAGGTGACGCCGCGACGGTGCGTGGATGGCTTGTAGGCCATCGTCAACGGCCTGTCGGCAAAGTACACTGGCCAGCTCCCGTGATTGGCGACCATTGGTGGCATATGGATTTATTGATTTAATAATTTCCGTGTATGGCAACGCAGCGAGTTCAGAAACGCATAGAGAGTACCTTATGTTTGCTTACGGGCAAGCAGCTTTGGTCCGGAGTACGTCCAGAGTTTGATAGAAAACGATTTTCAACACGCAAAAAAGTTGTTAATAAAGTGTTAATACAGATTTTTGTAAATCACTTTGCATGTCTTTTGGCCCAAATGCATCCCAAATCATTAAAGCTCTCCTGCTGTTGCTCGATGATTAATTTAAAAAAAAGTATTGTGCGTTGCATACTTTTAAGGCGCATATACTAAACCAGTCATATCCCAGCGGAAATTATTGGTTAAGTTGAGTAATAAAGCGTTAATGAAGCGTTTGTGTAGTGCAGATTGCATACTTTTTCTATATTCCAACTATCGAATACCAATTGACATAATGCTTTCTTCAAGAAGAAGTATCAGGAGCCTTTACGAGAAACACTTATCAAACTTGCAAACGAAGCGTTAATGAAGCGTTTTCATTACATTTCTTTGCGTTTCTTTGAAACACGAGACACGAAAACTTAAAATATCTCCTAAAATACTATATTATGGATGTCGATTGAAATGTTTGCTCAAATATTTTCTTCAATCTTTCATTACAGAGCTTTCAAACTCCTCTTCCGACCCGATAGTGACGACCATAATAAGCGATCCGCGCCCGGTAATGATCGTAAACTTACCCCAAAACCCTAAAACCAAACAACGACGGCTCGCCTCCCAGCAGAAGCAGAAACGTCCGACCCGAGCCTCCGACGCAAGCTGTAAGTGAATGCCAGCTAAATCTATAATTAATTGTAATTAATGTTTCAATAAATTTATAAATGACACACACACTTGCGTTACAGGGGCACGCGCGCGAAACCATGATCTTCGGGGCGTCCAACGCCCGCGTAAGGTCCAAGCGGCTTTGGGCCGTGATTTCGCCGTGACCCGTGGCCAATTTCACGCATCGATGCTTCGGGTGCTTTTAATGGGCACATAAATCGATTTTCCCCACATCGTCCCGGGTTTTTGTCGCGCTGGTTTCGCCCACCCCGGGCCGCATTCGCTCGTGTGTGTGGGTGTGTGTAAGTCATGAATATATTTTACAACTCATTCACTCATTTTGTGGCTTCTGATTAATTTTTATATTCGCCATTAATTTTGTGCGCGCCCGGAATATGTGCCGGTAGAAATCCCATCACGGCTCAGCATGAAAGTGCAGTGAGAAATGGGTTCGGACAAACCTTTGGGGTAAAAAATCAACTGACATCGAGCAGAAGGCGGTTCGCTCGTTCGCGCCCGTTCCTTTTCTGCACCGTTCTGTCCGCGTTCACCGGAATCATTAACAACACCTTCCCGCGCAGGTAATATTTCACGTGTGCGACGTGTTTGAAATTTCCCGCCTCACCGGCGCTGGGAATTGGAAATGCACACCTTTCATGGGCGCATTGATTGGATGCCACGTGGGGGTGCCGATGCCGATTGCCGGTAAATCTCATTAATGCCTGGGAAACCAAATAAAGCCAGCATTATTACACCGCCACAGAGCTGCACTTCATCAGCATGAAAGAGGATTTAATTGGTGCACACTGGCATGCTCGCATGTTCGCCAGCTCTGCTTACTGGTTTGGGTGGGTATTAGGAAAATGTTAATTCAATTCGTGCGAAGTGCACTCTCTCCACGTAGCCAAATTTGCCGACTCACACTCCCGTGCACGCTAGTGCTTCCCTTTAACGATGCCACACCCGCTACACAATTAATAAACACTCGACAATCGGCTCGGTGGCGGAACGTTCGTAACACGAAACCTTCTGCTCGGCGTACGCCAAACAGACCCCAAATCAAAAGCGGTAAAACTTACTTTAAACATGAATTAATAATTCCCCGACACCGGAATCTCCGAGCCGAGCTAAACATATAAACTGATCACACCACCACCGGCCTGTGGGTGTGGGGATAGAAAAATGGTGTACCAAAATAGTGCAACATCACACCGGGACGGCAGAGCGCTCGAGATGAACTTTCGTGCACGAGTTTGTGAGGGCGGAATCGCGGGCTTTCCGCGGGTGGGTTTTGGAAGGGATGAAAAGTTTAATTTAATTTCAAACTACATTCCCATTTAGGCACGAATGGTGCGCCACGACGAACCCATTAGCGAGTGCTTACGCGTGTTTGTGGGGAAAATGGAAAATGTTTTTAACACCCACACACACACACCCTGCCATCCCGTTTGCTTGCAGCACACAAACGGACAGAATACCCCTGTCAGTTGCAAGCTATAGCGGCCAGATTTGAACCGGGAAGCGGGATGGAAATGTGCAACACAAGCAACAGCAACACCAGTGTTGATAGTTTGATGGACCCGTTTTCTGGTTTTGTCCTTATTTAAATGAGCAAACGCTGCTGTTAGATGAACTAATGGACGGAAGAGAATTCTGCTCCGCTCCTGCGCTGCCTCTGCCTCGGCGACTCCGGTCACTGCCCCTTTGGGCTCCGCTCGCATCAACCGCGGATAGTTTAGACAACCAATTTCAACTTAATTGAAATACGACGGTCGAGTGGAATTGTTTCCCTCAAACCGTCACCTGTTACGACCACACGCGCAACTAGAAAGCACACAAATTCATGTAAAATACTCTTAATAGTCGAACTGTTCTGATGCACAGTGGAACCCATTACAGAATGGAATGCAACGCACAGTAGTAGCGGACGTGTGAGGTTGGTGCCAAATTTGTGATGTAATTACGTGCAACAATCACCCTGCAACTAGTTTTATGCGTGGAGTTGTACGATTAGATTCGGTGTCAATTTGAATAGAAGCATACAAAATTCGTTTCCAAATTGTTTCCTCATGGTGTTTCCAAAATTGTTAATGCTCCTTTTCCTTTTCCTTTTCCTTTTCCTTTTCCTTTTCCTTTTCCTTTTCATTTTCCTTTTCCTTTTCCTTTTCCTTTTCCTTTTCCTTTTCCTTTTCCTT
>KB672490.1:12755854-12772810 GCA_000349145.1 Anopheles dirus
CCTTTTCCTTTTCCTTTTCCTTTTCCTTTTCCTTTTCCTTTTCCTTTTCCTTTTCCTTTTCCTTTTCCTTTTCCTTTTCCTTTTCCTTTTCCTTTTCCTTTTCCTTTTCCTTTTCCTTTTCCTTTTCCTTTTCCTTTTCCTTTTCCTTTTCCTTTTCCTTTTCCGAACATCACGAATCGAACATTCAACTTCGAGTTAATGCATCAACCGAAAAACTCCTCACGTTACAACGATTACGTACTTTGCTCACTCCGCCAGACAGCATAATGATCCAACAATGCTAATCCCTGCCCTGATCGGCACACGGATCACCGAAACCCGTCGGGACGATTAAGTAATTAACATGCGCCGCCCCTTAAAAACCTCCCAAACGAACCTCCCAAACTGTCCCAAACGAACTCCCTAAAAAATGCCACTGGAAAGCGAGGAGAAAAAACTTCCACCAGCGCCAAACATATTGCATAAGCACCACCGAATTTAATTACACCCGGCACAATTCCGCGCGACGCTGAGGGCTAAAGTTTGGAAAAGATTCCCCAAAACGAATCCCCCGAATCCGCTCAAGCCTCCTGGGTTGGAGGCGACGATCAATCCCCCTAGACCGGCTCGTAAGGCTCCAGTAAATCCCTTCCACACGGCGGCCGGGCTCTGCATAAATTCACGGCACCTCCCCCTCCGGTTGGTTTGGTTGGTTTGGAAAATAAGAACCATCGAGGCGACATCCTAATCCCGCCCTTCAGACGCCGGCAGACTGAAAACCGAAAGTGCAACCATGCAAAATAATTGCGCTTAGGCAAGATAAAGTGTCGTTCCGGGGTTGTTTCTTTCCCGTTGTCTTGATAGGTGCGAGATCTCATTATTTTATGGCAGCGTGGCGGTGTCAACTTATCCGGTGCTCAATCCGATGTGCTGAAGTGCTTGGGAGCACACGAGTTTAAATCGAATTTTTGCTTCCGACTGAAGATTCCATCATAATCTGCTGAGATCCAACTCCGGCGCTTCGGTGAGGTGAGACATCGCACGGAGCTAATGCGCTTATCGGTTGTCGAGGCAAGCGCAAGCCTCATCGAGTTCGATTGGCAAAACCGCCGCATCTTCCGCCGTTTGTTCTGCCGTGTACGTCACTAGACTTTAGCTAGACACGCGGAAGACACAAGCGATCGCAAATCTCGGCCCGGCCCGACACCGGAGGTCTTAAACTCGCACAAGAAATCACCACCAATTCCCCGCAGCGTGTGACTAAAGCCATATTTACGAGCGTTCGAGTGGTGAGCGTGTGTTCGTTTCGTGCTTCTTTCAAAACTCACTTCACCCTCCGTTCAGGAGAACGTTCACACGGCACGAGCAAACATGGTGCCCGCCCTGCGACCCTGTTCCAAGTCAAACGCAAGATTGACTTGCTGCGGACTGTCTTGGCTTTTCTTCGCCGTACGTTCAAACGACCGCATTCCGTACCGGTCGGATTTTGTACCGCAAAACCCGAAAAACCAACGATGACGACGACGACTACAGCCCCACGCCACATCATAGCGACCCACTTTCCGAAATCGGAATTCAAACACTTTCCACTCCTTGTGCGCTCGGGCAGGTCGCAGAGAAGCTACTGGTCCTCCTGCTCCTTCAAAAGTCATCGCCATTCGAAAGGCCAACTCACCATCGGCTCAACTGCTGCTGCTAGCGCTCAAGTGGAGGCAGCCGAGTAGTACCGTGACTTTCACCGAAATCCTAGCGCCCGGACGGGACCCACCTTTTGACGATGGTGGCCACAAGAAACCGAAAACGACTCTAGCGACTTTCGACTCGAAACACACACACAGAGAGACACACACGGTGACTCTCTGCTCTGCAGCGCCGGTGATGTCGTTTGATAACATTCAGCTTAAAGGATTAAGAAAACAAGGATTATGCAAATTTGATACAGCGAGTTTCCTCGGGAGAATGGGTAGGGGGAAGGCCGTACGTGAAAAGTGCCTGTATGTGTCGGGTGTGCTTGAATGGCAACGGAAATACAACTAGTAGAAGCAACAAAAAACACACACAAACCCCGGCCGGTGGTATTTCACCGGCATTGCGCTGGATATTAAAGTTAGTTTTCTCCTCACGCCGCTGGGAGCGGAAACTTTCTCTCTGCGTGCGAGTTTTGACTTTTCCCCTTAAACGCCACCCATTCGCCCACCCGGTGCGCCCGAGCGGACCGTGAACCATCAGAATTGTACGCAGGAGATGCCAACTTTTACCATAACCAACGGGAACAGAGAGGAATTGAGCGGGAGAGACGAACCTGCATCACCTGTCCTGTGGCTTCAAACAATGGGAACATTGTTTCTGCACATAACTGTGGAGTAGCTGCACCTCTAAACTTCACTAGCTCTGCTAACACCTCGTGCCGGGCACGGTGCTGCACTTCATCCATTTGGGGGCCCGGTTTTTCCAACGCAACCCGAACGGCTTTGATGGAGAGAAGGTTCAAAGCGAAGTGCAAAACAAAATCGCAAAGGTACATGAAAAACTTTTCCTTTGTAATAGCCGGGCTCTAACCGTCGTGGGGGGAGGTGATTTTGGTTGCATTACACCACCTTGATACCCATCAAACGAGATCCTTTCGGGGCTTACAACAGCAAACGGTCGTGTTTGCTCCGGACCCGATTAATGCCGGGTTCGACATGGTCTAACACTGCTAAATCCGGAAAGAAGTGAGAACTCTGCATCAGTACCATTCAATTCAAATTTACATGTATATGGTAGTGCGTTCGTTTGTATCGTTTAGATTGTTTTTTTTTTGTTACTAAGAGGACATAGTCAGACCTTCATGTTTACCTTAATGCGTGAATGAAACAGATTTTGTTTGTATACAGTGAGACTTTTAAAACATTAAAGCTTTAAGATTACATCTGATTAAGCTAATAAAATGATGTATTTTTCAAGTCTCTTTGCTAATAAATAGCTAGTGATGTATTTTTTTCATCAATATTGCACGCATTCACAAAGCACAAACGCTTAGTAAACAAACAGAACGGTATCATAAACATGGCGGCAAATGTCGATATTAAATGATGAAGCGCACTTTCCACAAAACGTCGACATTCATATTTTTGACTCGTAGCGCCATCTATGGGAAAACGACGCGGTTTATATCTGCTGAATATGTAGTTGGGTAGGAAAGATTGAACATTATTTTTCTTTATTTTTAATATGGAAAACTATATTTCAAAGCATTCATTATAGACACAGCTTGGGCAACTCATATAGAGCTGTAATGTCATCTAATAAATTCCATTGCCATTCCATAAGGGCGATGCATTTTCTTGCTATTCAAAGAATCGCTTATCGCTTAGACTTCACTCGGTTCTAGAACTCCATGTATTTAATTCACAACACACACACACACACACACACACACACACTTCGTACGACCCCTTCCCCCAAAAGCGCAACGTTTGTCTCTCGCTTCTGCTTTCCCCTAAAATTTAATACTCCACCACCCGCAGTTCGCGTCCAGCGCGCACGATACGTAGAACGCGGGCCAAAACGCTCCAGCCCCTGCAGCGCAGTAGCAACGAGCTGCCATAATGAAGCCACTGGCATGCCACATCCATACAAAACACCATCAAATCAAACGACACCGACAGGAACAATTGAGCACGAAACTTTACCGACGGTGCAGGACTTTGGGACGGATATTTGCCCAATTCTCGGATGCCATCGAATGCATGTTCCAGCGTTTGCGGGCGAAAGGGGGGGGGGGGCACCACCCACACACACAAACACACCCGTATATAGCACCACAGGATAGCGCTGGCATCCGGGTGGAAACGCACGGAAGGGTTCGGAGTGAAAAATGGTGCATAAATAATTGCAAAAGTTGAACGTGTCATTTCCCGTCACGTTCCGCCATCTTGGTTCGTTTACGGGAAAGTTTGCGAACCAGCGTTTTCGGTGGGGAACAGCGACACCCGCAGCTCATGTGTGCGGGTTGTCTGTTCCGGCAGTGATGGCTGTGCATTCCTGTGCGCGAAAAACAAACCCCAACCCGTGGGCCGAAACGCTTCCATCTTTATCACAGCACTCCCGTGGTCATATTTATCCCGTTCCGGGCACGGGATTGGCGTGAAAGGCGTTCCGGCTGCAGCGGGAGGCACTCCCTCGTAGTATGTGCTCTTCGTGGAAAGTGTTGCTAGACTGCGATTACGATGATTACATTCCACAGCACCAGCAACAACAACAACAACAAAAAACATCGACGCAATCAACGCGATCGCTCGCTGGCGCTGGATGTAGTTGTGTGCAGTTGAGCAAACAGAACAAAATGGTCGAAAGGCGTCGAAAATGTTTCCAACTACGAGATTCCACGCTCGAAGCGCGCAACGGTCACTTCAATCGTAGCAAACGGTGGAAGTAACGCTTTCGCCCGTGTGCAACTTAACCCACGTTACAATCGCCACGGCAACGGGTGGAAAACATCTCACCTCCCGCGATCTAGTCTTCGCCGTCTGCTCCTCCGGGAGCAAGGAAAAAACAATTAAATTTTAATTTAATTTTTCATTCTCATTGCAGCACAAATAGTTGGAAATTAATTACTACGAACGCAGCGAGAAGGAAAACACGCACCTTCACCAGTCCTGAGGGGAAATAGAACAGAACCCAAGCGAAACAACGAAACCGTCAACGAAACCGAGTCCCGTCCGGGCCCGGTTAGTGCACGGGACTGCTGTAGAAATGGTGCAGAGGGCTTTAAATTAAATCTCAACAAGCTTCCTCGGAACCCGGCGACGGTGACGGGCTCGCTCCCGACGCTGCCACCCACTGAGACGAGGCGGAAAAAACAGCAAGACGGTCGACGAAACACCCCGGGAGCGGGGCTGTGTGTTGCTCCCTTTCGCCGTTTTGTTTGTGGTGCGTAGAAAATTAATTAACATGTAAGTCAATCGACAAACCGATGGGGGAAACTTTTACCGTCCCGGTGGAGCAGTTTCAACAGTATCGATTGCCGTTCATTTATTGGGACGATCGTAACGGAATCGAACTCGAAACAGCAATTTGTCAGTTAAACAAGTTGTCTCGAGTGGTCTTACTATGGAGAGCTTCTTTACACTTGTTCGCGTCTGTAAGAAAGAAGGAAGTAGTCTGTTTAAAGACGCTAGATGGCGCTAGCAGCAACCGTCAATCGAAGCGTCAGGTAGTCGGTGAAAACTGTTGAAGCGCCTAAATGTATGCTTTCCGCATAGCACAAATATCAATGTTAATCTATTTCTGTTGCTGCGTTCAAGTAAGAGCCTATTAATGGGTGAATTTTAACTCAATCGTCACTACAAACAGGATTATCCGTGCTCAATCTTACAGAGCCATTACTTCAACGAATGATTGTAATTCCATTTCTAAGGCAATTGTGCTGGAACAAGCAGAGACGGGCTCGAAATGTAATCTTACGTAAACGAACTAACGACACCTGAATTACAGCCGGCTGCAAAATCCTTACCGCGTCTCTTCCGGTTCTCACCAGCTGGCACAACAAATGCGAATGGGCAAACGGGCGCTCCATTGCCACAAACGCATGCCAGGGACAAATCTAACGAAGAAAGGAACGCTTCCGAAAGCCTATCCCACCCGTGCCATGTCACGAGCAACATCATTGTCACGTTGCCTTTTCGGGGAGGCTCGGTGCACGAAGAAATGTCGTAATTTTCAATAAACTTCACGCCCTCTCTCACGTGAACCCCTTCATCCGAGCGGGCCACTCTCCGAATGCAAACGCTCTCGCTTCAATTAATCTCGCTGGCGTGCTGTTGGGCCGACGGCCACTAACCGTACGGTCCTGCCCTCTATAGGGTACTGCTGTAAATCCACCACGGAAGGATGCGGTCGACGCAACATTCCGCCCAGCACACGCTCCCCATTTTTCGTCGCCTCGCACTGTTCGGTGCGCGTGACACAGAGCACGTTTGTTGCACAACAACTACGACCGAGCGGAACGATTTGCGGAAATCGGAAAACTTCCCACAACACCGGGGAAGCTAGAGCGGCAGGTGTGTGTGTTAGTGTCGTTGAAAAGCCGCATAAGTAAACAATAGGCCGCCAGAAGGCAGCCTAAGGGCGAACCGGTGTGCGCCTGTGGCGTATGCGATGAAGATAAATTAAAATCAAACAAAAATTTATCGAGAGCGGATTCGACACCGTGCAAAACGGGAATGGCGAGAAACTGGGACAATAGCACGGGGATTTTATCATACACAGCAGAACGTATGGATTCGTTCTAGTTGAATTTCAATCATGGAAAGTGTATAGATGCATTGATTTAATAAAATCCGTTTAAAGAGAACTTCCATACTGCCCAGTTAAAAGGACTTTTTCCACACTTTACAACGAATGTTTTGAATGAGAGGATATATCAAGCATCAACAATTTGGTTTAATATAAATCAAGTTTTGTAAGCAGTCTAAAGAAACGTGGATTGGATTGGTAACATTCTTCTACAATCTCTCCTCCCAAAGAAGCAACTTGATATAAAAATGTATATAATGAATAGTATTCGGCAAGATGTAAGTGAAATGATTTGCTTAAAGCTTCTTTTATTGATAAAAATTTTTTATTGATATTCTCCAAAACATCTCCCAAATTTTCCAATATTAAACACCAAAAGCTGTAGAGTCCAGTTTCTTAAGTTTATGCATTAAAATGTTATTTAAAAAAAACATCTCAAATGTCACACACTTCCCAGTCTTTTTCCGCTCATGAGTGGCTATAACTCAACGTTTTCATGAGTTTTTTATGTTTTCATCATAGTGTAATCGGATAACCAATATTTAATGTTCACTTTCACGTGATAGCTAAACAGTCCAAATATGCGCCACAAAGTATGCAAACCGCATAACACATTGACGTATTGACGTTGTACCGGTTGACTAACCGAATTGAATTGTTTCAATTATTGAAATAATTTGTCATATAAATGAAACGTACATATTGCATTCTTTTTAAGCACAAAAGTGTGTAAACAACCCGAAAGTAACCACACTTTATGCATTATCGAGTCGTTCAACTTTTCATCGATGCACTGATAGATCTATCAACCAGTTTTAGGTAGACGAGACGACTTTCGGTACTATTTTCACAAGAAGAAAGTCAAACAGCACGTGCGGACGGACAGTCGAGACGGTCAAGCTTCTGCTCCAAACCGTTCCTTCGACGGCAAGAAACTTGAGCCAACCTTGTTTACCATCCGTTCCACCATTTCCCGGTCCCTCGGTTCCGACAATGTCCACCATTCGGTTCCACACGATCAACACACACACGTGACGGCAACAGCAACAGCAACAACACAGTAGACTAATACTCGGGGTAAACATTTTAAAATTTTTGTTTGCTCGCCTCTCGCCGGAAAATGGTGGCCCCTTCCCTTCCAATGGCTTCCAATGGTGGCTTTCCTTTTGTCGCTAGCTCCCGGTTTTGCTTCGCTACAAAAATGTACAAAATGTTGCCGACCGAGAGGGGGGGGGGGGGGCGGACACGGCCGCGAAAACGGAAACGTGTTGATTTAGGAGGCAAACAATGCAAAACAGCGCCCAAACAACAGTTTCGTTCTTCGCTGCAAATAACGACAGATTGCATGAAGTTCAACGTTCGATGACAACGAAACGCGATCGTTGCGGGATGAGTGTGGGAAGAGCGTACAATCTGGGGATTGTTGATCTAGTTTCGGAGTGGTGTGGGGAGGGAGGGGACGGATGTTGAGGGAAGGAGGTTGAGGGCGTATGTTTGGATTTGATATCGATTTTTGTTTGAGGGATTTTTTTCCGTTAAATTTGGAATTTGAATAGCAAACTTATTACGATTGACTTTTTCATTTTGTCTCTCCGAGTACAGTGATATAAAATCTTTCAAAAAATATCCTCTAAATCTGTTGTTAAAACAACAAGATTGTTTTTGCTGTCTGAAGAATAGTCTGTGAGCAATACACATCATACCGACGAACAGAGCTTTAAACAAGCATAAACAAAGCGTTTTGTAGTGTATCAACATACAAATTTTCAAACAATTCGAACTTAAGGGACAACCCCGAAATATGGTTGAGATAAAATATAGAAAAGGGGAATCAGAAGCAAAACATTCGTGTAATGCAGATTGCATACTGTTTGGCGCAAACTTGCTAATAAATCTCGAAAGTTAGTTATTTGCATTGCTATCTAGCCATATTAAAGCTTTATGAACACTTCAGTTGTCTTGTCTTAATAAAAAATAATAATTTGAAGGGATATGAGGGTTCATTTGGGGAAAAACCGACAAAAGCCTTATAATGATTTTTTTTAAATTATAAAAGCTATAGCGACATATAGCGACCTAACCGGAAAGCTTAACTAAAGTGCAAATAAAGCTTATTCTTCATCCATTGGCATCCTGATTAAGTATATGCAAGTCCTATAGCAGGCGAAGCGCCTCACGCCAACATCATCTTATAAAGCTTTACGTTTCCAGTGTTGTATATATTTCCCACTGGGAATGCATTTAAAACGAAACAATCTCTTGGGTCATTAAGAACTAACTGACTAACAGACGCCAAAGATCGCGAACTCCACGGAGTAAGCGGCCTAGGTATTGTTCGCTAACTAGAATAAATAATAATCGATTCTGGCGAGACTTTCTCGGCGCACTACATGAAAAGGAAGCAATTATCAACTTGCACCTCTCTCTCTCTCTTTCTCTCTCGATTCACCGTCGATGGTACGTCGTTGCCAACGTGTTCTGTGCAATTAATTTTAATTAATCGCCCAGCGCGCCAGAGTGTTGCAAATTTAAACGTTTGCTGCTTGCTGAAACCGGATCCTTTCCGGTACGAGCGTCGTTAAGCGCCGGAAAAGATCGTCCAGCGCCGGGAAAGATCAAAGCCGGGCGGTGGATTCCATTTCCAGACGAAAACTTTCTCAATTCACCCGCCTGCTTGGGTTTGAATCGAACGGGAGAGAGAAACGCAAAAAAAAACACGAAACGGCGCGAAAACTTTCCCAACAATGAAAAAGCAATCAAAGCCGGCTTAGATAACGACACCGCAAACACACTGGCGCGCTGGGCTGCCCGGGACTGCTGCCGGTGTGCCCACGAGAGATTATCGTTTATTGGTCCACCGTGGAAAACCCTTTCGGAGCCAGCGGCCGCGTTTTTGCTTCGTATCTGACAGGTAAAGATGCTTCATTCAGTCCGATTCGAAATACATTCTTCCGGCACAAACGCACAGACACAGCCCGGCTGTAATGGAGTGAAAAAGCGCTGGAAAGGAAAATGTGACTATCAAAAAGAGGAGAACAAAAAACACCGCTTCACCTCGGGAATGACTTCTAAACTGACATTGTCCTATCTGTGTGTGTGAGTGGTGATTGTTTTTTTCCTTCTATGCCGTCTTTATTTTCCAGATTTTGCAGATCAAGGTTGCGCGATTGTTCGAATGGCGCTGGACCGCATTTTCGACGGATTTTCATTTCATCCCCAAAACCCAAACCAAGCCACTTGTGCCGCGGCCACGGCGGATGGCAGCAAAAACAGCCCCGGATTGCGTTTATTTGTCGCCATGACTGTCGGCGCCCGGTGGGTCACGGATGTCGCCACCCAAAGGGGGGGACGGCGGAGGGATAACGATAATGCCCGGCCCTGTCCTGCCTCCCGGGCCACGCGGACAGCGAAATTGGTGCTTCGCCATTTTACGACCCCGGCAGCCCGGATTTTCAGCTGACTTCAAGTGGGAGCTTTTTTCCAGTAAATTGGATTGGTTTTTACGAGCGTTGTTGTTTGGGATTGGGCCGGGGTTTTTTTCTATCTCTTCCTTCTCTCCTTCCAGGTCCAGATCTGGTTTCGTACACAGACACACACACGTGGGACATTAGTAAATGTGTAAAGTTGTCATGTGTGCTGACGATGATAATGGCGACGCGGCGGGTTAATGGCGCAACGGCAGCATTTTCTAGCTCTGATTGTCCAAACGCAATTCTTGTCGGTACTTCAGCTACTCAAGAGTTGTGACTGGACATCCGTGGCTCGGAAGCGGATATCAACGAGAGTGCGTGTGGTGTGTTTGTGTGAGTGTCAAGTGTGGTGAAATATGACACAGCATAGTTTATATAGTGCTCTTTCAAATTTCCTTGTCTTACCTACTTCGTCTGGAGAACTCGTGAGTCTGGAATTTGTGAGAGTGGATGGAAGCGTATAAAAATAAACACAATACTCCCCAAATGCTTATAGTTTAATGCTCAAGGATTTTAAGAGTTTTTTTATCATTGAAAAACTATTGTTTGACTAATAAATTTCGCAAAATCAGAAACCCACTTCACAAGAAAAAGGAAAAACTGCAAACTAACTTTAAACCACCGGAAAGGTAAAGATGTTGTTTCCAATAACTTTCACGCCATCGCTGAACACTAACTGGCATTTTGGGAACCATTTGACCCTTGTTGATCCACGAACCGCAATGATTCAGCAAAAGTTGAAACGATAATCATGCGCTTACTTTTGGGTTGTATATTACACTTTTTCTTCATTATTCTCCTAACGGACGTTCTAAGGGTAATTTTGCATCAGAAAGTCTACTTTTGGACTTTAATAGGTCAAACAAACTGAATGTTTAGAATAAAAAAATGAAGTGAAAATCACCTGTTTCTTAAGACACTGTTAACATATTTCTATGCAAAATATGTAAAAAGCAAGTGTAAAAAGCCTAGGCATTGAATTTCGGAGTTCAAGTCTGTGAGCGGCACCTGTAAATGAGAATGCAAGGAAGGGGCAAGTTAAGCTTGAAGCAATACTAATTTGAGAACAGTTGTAGGATTATCAGAACAAATTTTGGAAAAATCGTGTCGTTTTCGTTTTATGGGATGTTTTTTACAGCAAATTTTCTGAAACTATATTTCTTTAAAAAAAAAAGCCAAGCTCTTCTTACAGTACTAAGTACACTTCTAATAAAAATACAGCTTGATCGGTTCGTGCATACCAAAAACAGTATTCTAGTCGTCAATCGACCCCTAATATGATCGAGAGAGCTGTTCATCTACCCTGCCCATGAGAGTGAACTGTAAGCGAAACGCATGCTGAGTTAGTTTCGCTTGTATCGGTATGTTTATCTTTCGTCTCGGCGATACGTGCCTCCAGCAAGACGGCGAGCTTGAGTTCAGTGTGCGCGAAAGAGAGAAAAGAACAACACCCAAACCAGCAGGGCCAGCCAGCAGCACAGCATCCGGACCGAACGATAAAGGGAGCGAAAAGCGAAACGCTAATGTAAGCATAAAGTTCATCCATATGCGAGACGGATGGTCGCTCCAGCGGGCGGCGTAGCATATGTGTGTTTGCATTATTCTTCCTTCCAGCGACTGGATAGGCAAGACCGTTTCGCCACTGCTGCTCGTGCTGCTTCAAGTCGGAGCATTTGTATCAGCACCGTACCGGGTAAGATGTCGATAGCCGTGCGTTGGGCGAAGCGTCGCGTGCTGGTCGCGATAACGATCACGATCGCACTGTACTACGTCCTGTCGTCTACGTACCAAAAGTACCAGCTCGGCACGATCATCCCGCACACCAAACCGGAAGACGTGTGGGAGTTTGTGGCCGACTTCAGCCGGATGAGGAAGCTTAATCCCACCATGTAAGCGAGGCGGCTAAAACTGGAGAGAAGGAACGAGGATCTAAGCAGAATTAATGATGGAATTGTGCGTGTGATTGTGTGTTTTTTTTTTCTTCTCTCAGCTTAAACTTCCGCGTGCTGTCCGACCAGGGCAACTTCGAGCACTGGCGGTACACGGTCGAGTACGAGGAGCGGCTGTCGCACTGGCCGCACACCTTCAACACCGCCATCGGGCACTTCTCTGTCCGAAAGCTGCCGGAATCGGACGGTGGCCACTACTCGGTTGCCTCCACGCACCGCACGTGCTTCCTGTTTGGCGTGTTTTGCTGTGAGTTTCCTTTTTTCTAGATTTGTTTTAGATACATACTTCCACATTGTAACGCCTCACTCTTTCGTCTCGCAGTAAACTCGAAGGGTGAGTTCAAGATCTCGCGCATCCACAAAGACGACACGTTCTGCGAGGAGACGGTGCTGTACCAGTGTCCGTTCTTCTTCGGGCGCTTCTGCCGGCGCGAGGTGGAATATCAGCGGGAGGCGATTATGGGCAACTTGAAGCAACAGTTTCAGCAGAAAGTGTTTGGATCATAGCTTTAGTGGTTTATGCTTAAAATATACAAAAAAAAACTAATGCGTTCGTACTTAGAGTTTGTATGTAACTTCTTTCACACTGAATAAAAGCTCGAAACTGTATTTGTTTGTGAACATGGTAAAGAATTATCTGGTAAGTTTATCGTGTACACAGCATCCTGAAAGATTTTTATACCTAATCTATAATCTAGTCCTGTCTGGTCTACAATCTTAGCAACCAATTTACCCACTTCAAACATCAATCCGAGTAGGCCTTGGCTAACTCAAGCTGCACTTAGAATGTCAAATTTTCGGTATGAAACCTAGCGAAAAATAAACTTTCCCTAAATTGAACAGAAAATCACGATGAACACAAAAAGCTACATAATTTTACGATGAAATATCTACAATAATAATAGCCTAGTTCGATACATAACCTTACAGATGTGTTACCTTCATAGTAGTAATACTAATTTGTGAGATAAACGTGCGTTATCGTCAAATTTGTTGTATTTTACTACAGCTAAGTACTAATGTAAACGCAATAGGAGTCAATATTGATGTTTGCGTAAATGAAACACAATTGTTTTTCGAGAACAGTACCTTAACAAACAACCAAAGCGATTGTTATGAAAGAAATTAGTTACCAACTCATAAGAAATGTCCTTACTTTGGTGTCTTTCTTACATAAAGAAGATTACCCTAAGCTTATACCTTTAATCTTAGATTTAACTCATCCTGGTAGAGTGCAGTAATTGTTTCCACTGCTACTTTACCTTCCGCCTCGATCCTCTCTCACCCCTTCGCTTTTCACCACGACCACCAGGCCGATCATCCACGATTTCGAATAATTCATCCAGTTTGCGTCTCCTCTTCGAATCCCTGCCAACCCCCTGAGTGATCCCTTTGCGGACGATGCTTCTCCCGCCGCTGCCACCTTCGCCCGGCGAATGCCTACTCGTGGATGGAGTGCTTCCCGGTGAGTTTCCCGCCCGCAAACTCTTCCCCAACCACCCACGACCCGGCGAGATTACCTGGTTCACGCCACGACCACTCGGCGGTGTGCGTTGACAGCGAACGGCACGATTAAGATCGTCCGACTTCGGTGTCCCCACCAGATCGACCACACGGTCAATCGTCGTTTCGTCCACAAACTGAACATCGTCATCATCGCTCGACTCATCGTCGTCCACGATGCGCAGCTCGTCTCCGCCATGCACCGCGATCCGGTTCGCAAACGCACTGTTCTTCGTTATCTCAAACACATTGTCGTTGTTGGCGGGCTCACCGGCGACGATCGATTCGGCAAACATGTCCACCGACGAAACATTGCTCGGTTCCGGTTCCTGCGGCTGCTGCGCCAGCGGGCCGTACATTAGCTTCGTGATCGGCGTGCTGAAGGATGGTAGCCGCGCGCGGAAGCCCACATCTGTCGGTCCTTCGTCTATCATGAAGAGAGCACCGTCTTCCGAGGAAAGCGAAGAGTTTAGCGATTTCGTATCGTGGTCGGATTCTTCGAACAGTGGCGGCGATTTGGTGCGCAGCGGAGAGTCCGAGGAGCTGATGAGTACGATTTCCGCCGCCGGGACCTGTCCGTTCGGCAAACTCTCTACGCTCACCGACGAGCTGGACGATTTAAGTTGGCCTTGGCTTTGGAGGAATTTCTCGAACGGGAAGCGATACCGCTCCGTTGCCATTGGCAACGATGCGGAGGGTTGCGTGGATGAACAAAAACTAGGAATGTCTTGCCCGAACTGAATGTACCCCTGCGAGTCGGGTGCCGTTTCTGGGACGGTATAATCGTTCGTTTCCGGCGGGACGCACGTATTCTCCGACGGTGAGTCCGATTCAACGCGTAGCATCGGCATAAGCTCGGTGTTCGTTTCGTTCGGATCGAACAAAGGTTCACTGTCGGTTGCGTGCAGCGTTGTCGCTTCTGCAACGTGAGGACGTGCATTGTCATGTTTTTGTGTTTCGAGAATCGCCGCTTCCGGGGTCATTACGCCGCAGGCGAAAGAAACAACGGGTGATTCTTCTACTGCTGTTGCTAGTGGGACGATGTTTTCTTCTTCTACCTGTTGTGGGCTTTCCGGCACAATTTCAATCCCATTCGCTACCTTCCACGCATTGAACCGCGCGATGAAATCATTCCTTGCGACGAGCGGAATCACGCGACGATAGGGTTTCGTGTTTCGTCTTAAAATGAATCGTCTCGTGCAGAGATACAGCTTGAAGTTACCTCGCTTTGATGCGTGCTTCTGCTGCCGCTCGATTAGCGCTCGAAGATGGGTCGTTTCCCGGGGGTAACAGAACTCCAACCGCCTCGCCAGCACATCCAACCGCTCGAGCAGGTCACTCGAACAAACGAAAATGAATTTCTGTACCGCTAGCGAACGCAGCGTTTCCAGCTGCGTCTCGTTCATCCGGTCACGCGTTTCGTCAACCACCACATACTGCCAGTCGGTGTCGCGCAGATTGGCCTGTTCCGCGATCACTTGCAGGAAAGATTTTGGGTGCACTTTGCTGTGAAGGGACGGTGCGAGTGCATCGAGATGATAAGCCCAGTGGTGCAGTCGTTCGCGAGTCGGGCAAAGTATCAGCGAGTGGCTTTCGCTTATCGCTGCAGCCGATAGAAAGGCGACGGTCTGATAGCACTTGCCGAGACCGGATTCATCGTTCAAGAATATTCCTGTGTGCTGCAAGAAGGCGAAGAAGGAGACGATGAATGGTCAATGAGTCAATTCGGGAATGTAGGGCCATGAGTCACGGCCTCTTCCGCTTGCTTTCAGTTACCTCTCGTAGTTGAGTGTACAAAAATCGCACCCCTTCCAGCTGATGCGCAGCAAGCCTTGCCACTACCTCTCGATGTACGTAACGCTCCCGGCTGCTATCCAAATAGAGATGTCCGGATTCCTCCTGCTGGTGCGCCGGACCATCCGGAAACATCCGGAATAGATTCACCTCCGGATTCACGGCACTCGGGTTGATGGAAGCAGTTTGCTTGTCGAATGATAACTTTTACAACATGTTGTGATGGCCACCCTTGTGCACACTTAAGGGTCGCCGTTTTTGCTTCCTTTAATTTATTCCCCCGTGCTCTACTTTAAATCGCGGGAATTAAAGCACGCCCGGACAGCTGTTCCCCTGTTTGTTTACAAGTCAAAGTGACATGTTTACAGCTGTTGCCGTGACAACGCGTTCATAACAGCTGCCACAGATGATGACCGTTTGGGTCGATGATTTTAAGCCACCGTTCGGTGAAGACTGGTATAGTCACGGTGGTTTAACGGTATCGAAACGAGTGGTCATTAAAACTGTCATACCAACTGTTATATGCTCGGTTAATTTTTTAAACCCAATATTTATTCAATCTTTGCCCTTTTTATTACTGAGACCAATACGTAGAAATAGTGCTTTGGTTAGTTTATTAGTCGTTGGATAATTTTCAGCACACTACGAGTTACAATAAATTAGTCAGTCAGTTTGAACACACTACATATACGAGAGCAGAAGGCACCGAAATCAACTGCAACCCGGCTCTCATTTTGTGACTCGAACTAGCTCAGCGCGCTTCCTATCGAGCTGATGTTGCTGGTACTTGATATCATCCTTGGTAGTGTTCCAGGCCAGATACATGTAAACGGTCCATACGGTGGCGAGCAAGCAACGATCCAAGGTCATGCCATTGGTAAACCACAGTACAACCGACAGGGCAACGAACGAAGGATGACGGTAGCGTTTGTAGTAATCCTGCAGATCGCGCGACTTGTACGACATCGGTGGTGCCAAATCGTTGATGTCGTAGTACACATGCTTCAGCCCGATCAGCTCCGGCAAGTCCACCATCAGACTGCCTCCATAAACAATAATCCAGGACAGTACGTGCGCTCCCACCATCACCCACCAGAGCGTTCGGTTGGCTTCCACATCGAAAAACCAAAGACGATACTGAGACGGCGGTGACTGCCAGTTCTTTAGCAGCAGCTACGGGGCGAAAGAGCTACATTAGAATTTCCCCCAACTTTTTACATCACAATAAAGCTTACCAGAACGCAGTACGATGAGCATATGTTGTACAGGCTTCGTTCGGCCAGCTCGAGTCCGACAGCTTTCCAGAAGCGTTTAACCACATCCGCGCGCATGGCACTGTGCTGCAGCACAAACAGAACCACCCAGATCGTGTTGAAGAACAGCGAAAACAGGGCCGCCCGGAACTCGGCACGGTTCGATGGGAATGCGGTTGGCGTTGCTTGCTGGGCGCGGCTGGGCGTCGCCAGGAAGATGCCCAGCTTTCCGACGGAGTAAAACACCGACATGAACGAGAGCAACGACAGCAGGAAGCAAACCAGTTGCTTCAGCGATAACATCTTGCAAGCTTCGATATAAATGCACTTTTTGTTATAATTCACAGCAAAACAAGCAGGACGCGAATCGGCGTTTGTTTACAGAAAACACTACTTCTTCTTCTTTTTCTTCGTCTGTGTGGCTATGCTTAGGTTGATCTGATGAATCCAGCTTCCTGGGCCTTCACCAGGTAATCCGTAAGATAGAGCCACGAAATTAGAGACCGGCAGCTAAGGCCATATTTCCCGATTGTTTTAGTTAACTGTTCTTTATCTAGTTTAACCACACAAAATCAACGTTTACATATTATTATCACTGTTCTGCTGTTGTTTTCTTTTTTTGTTTTTGTTTTGGCGTTTTGAAGTATCGCGTGTTTATAGTACATCATTGACTACTCAATCCCCGAGAAGGTATGGTTGATTGATGTTTAAACCAACCGTTTCTTGTTG
>KB672490.1:12773174-12799280 GCA_000349145.1 Anopheles dirus
GCACCATATTCGAATGATCCCCTGATCAGAGCTCTGTGCATTTATAGGGCACGTTCCGAGTTTATGCTCTTATTCCCACTGCACAAAATTTATACAATATTCAGTCTTTTTGTCGCCTTATCTTTAAGAGCATCTATATGTTCATGGAATTTGAGCTTTTGGTCCAGTATTATTCCCAGGAACTTGTGTGAGGAACAGTGCTGAATCGAATTGCCGTTTATCGAGACACTCATTCTGCTGTCATAGTTTGGGAAACTCATTAATTTGCACTTTTCAATATTTATAGACAAGTTGAGTGACTTCAGGTTATCTTCAAATTGTTTGACTAGACGGCCTGGGTGATGGCGTATATATATATATTTACTAAACAATATTTTAATTTATTTTAAATTTGTTAATTTTGTTAATTTGTTAATTTTGTGAGGTATCGCGCATGGTACCGCGCCTCTGTTCTGTACGTAGTGAGAAGCAGGCGAGAAAGCTCGTCGTTTGACGATAGGTCTTCTCGCATCTTCGTTCTCAGGTCGTTATACGGACATGTAAAGCCCGCTTAATAAATGTCAAAATAAAAAAAAGCAAAAACACACGCGTAACGTCTATTTCCCCACTTGAACAGCACAAACCCGAAGGATAGAATTTCCCCTCTGATTTTCCCCCTGGTCACACGTTACGGCGTTACTTATAGCTGGGGAAGGTGATGAAAAAAATGTATGGTTGACAGCTGGGGAGAGATTTGCTAGGGCAGTGCTCTATGAAAGTTTTTCGATTTAATAAGTTTCAACTGAAAAGAAGAGTATAAAATAAAATAAAGCTAATTCGTACTTTGCATTGTGTAATGACTTTGAAAAATAAATTTTATATTTCTCCACGTCTGATATAGAATGACAGAATGTCCTGATAATAAGTGTCACCATTATCCCAATGATTCAATTTATTACTTAGCATACAAGAATACAGAGCTTTCAGAACAGAGAACATTGTTTTTTTTGTTCATAAGTATGACCGCTATAGAGGCAGTATTACCAATTTTGTCATTTTTGTTGTTGTTATTTTTTAAGTATGCTCACATTATTTTACATTTGAAACAAATATCAATTATTGCTATTATTCCTATTATTTAAATCAAATACGTAGTAGAATGAGAGAAAATGATTTGAAATAAGCTTTCTTTTTTTTATGCTGCTTTATGGACTTGAAATGCGAATGATCAGAAATCACTTAATTTTTATATAGCTTAATTTCATCTATAGTTTCTAGTACAATATTCAATTTTACTGTAACATGATTTTGATTTTTTATGTTTTATCCGACCAAATACCCAATGTGCGTTGAGATGAACACCGTTTGCGTTGAAGTCGACATAAAACCATTCGCGATTATCCGTGTTAGCTCGATTAACCGGCTTCGTAAAGGTTCGCAGACTGGATAACCCGCATAATCCAGGTATTCCAGCTCTTCGGCACATTTCGACAACCGTCAGCTGTGGTTTTCGAAAACCGAACCGCCCCGTCGAATGATTCGAACAACTTCCCCAGCGTCAAAACTGCATTGCGGCGGGTCGGTTCAAGTGTGTTATGTGATCCCACCTCCTGTTGTGTGTCGATCTTCGAAAATCTATTCAAACTTCGGTTGTTTAGTTCGAAGCCATCTTCGAAAACGTATCCAACCTTCGGTTTTTCGAGCGGACTCGGTAATCTTCGTGGCTGCCATTTTTTTGTTGCTTTTTTTTCATTGTTTTTGTTTCCATTTCTGGCCGCCCGCGCTGGCCGCCCGCGAAGTTCTAACGGTCAAAATAATCCGTGGTGTTACCGGCCAGGGCCCTGACCAGCGCCGTTTGCCAGTTTTCGATGGTGCCGAGAGGAACACCTCCAAACGAAGGACTCTTTTGCGCCGTGCGAGCGAGCGGCAGGTGACAACAGACACGAATAAAAAGTGTGCATCTTCCGGGGGGCGCGGAAGCGGAGACGACGGACGGTGGTGTATGTGTGGAAGCCATCTTTAAGGATAACGAACGACGACCGACCGAGGCGGCAGCTGCAGTAGGATTGCAATCGACACAAACAAACAACAGACACGGAACAGCACCGGCGATATCGCTCATACCGGAACAGCACCGACAGATGCTTTCCGAATGACACAGTCAACCAGCAACTACGAGGAGCTCGGAGTGATCGGAACAGGTAACTGCGGCATGTCCTGCAGCCGTCTCCGGCCGGGGAGAAACTAATCTGCATTCGTTCTGTCACCGTAGGCGCCTATGGCACCGTTTACCGGGCCCGGGATCTCAAAAATTCCGGCACCATCGTCGCACTGAAGAAGGTGCGCGTCGCCCTGACGGAGGATGGTGTCCCGATGTCGACCCTGCGGGAAATCTTCATGCTCAAACAGCTCGATACGTTCGGTCACCCGAATGTGGTTAAGTGAGTACCGCTTCCCGGCCAGCAACAGGTGGTCGATGCGCTGTGGTCAACATCTTCCGCGCTTCGTCCTTGCTATCTCTTTCTCACTCTCTCACTCTTGAACGCACTGACCGGGGAATTTCTCTTTCCGCGCAGACTCCTGGATGTGTGTCAAGGACAGCGGTTGGAGCGCGAAGGACAGCTGGTACTGTTCCTGGTGTTCGAGCATCTGGACCAGGACCTGGATGAGTACATAAAGCGTCTTCCGCCAAAGGGAATGTCCCCCAGCACCATTCAGGTACGTTCCGGTCTGTGAATGGTAGAAGCTACTCTATGAAAGTAACCGTTCTAGCCGTAGAAAGCATAAAAAGGGATTAGCTTTGGCGACTACTTACCCGGTGAAACGATATATAGGTGTATTCCGTCACCTAAGAAGTTTGGAGAGGTAGTGGGAGGGGGTGCTACTCGAGGAACTGAAGTGGGTAAGATTTCAACGAAAGAGAAAGCACGAACGCCCATTTCTCCAGCGGCTCCAGCGGTAGCGTTAAAATGGATGGGCCTATGCATCGGCCGTAAGGCAAAAACCAAGTTAATTTCTTCTTCTTCTTCATAGTGGACGTTGTGTTATTCGTTTGACAGCGAAATTTAGCTTCCTCGGATGTTCCGGTAGTGTCACTTTGCTATAACGCCGAGACGGAACGAGCACTACGGAAACTAGGTGCTAGCGGGAAATATTTGGTTGTGTTTCTTCCGAACGAAAAGACCCCTGGAAGCAATAATATGCCATAGTTGGTCCAACGAACAACTTTTATCAATCGATGACGTTTGTTTTCGTTCTGCGTCACGATATTCGTGTTAATTGCCTCTGTCTTACAACATTTCTAGACTATTTTATACTACCTGGCCGGATGGCGGGCTTCTCTGTCTAGGGGAAGATGGTCCAGAGGGAATGTTGATACCGATCCTGTCGTGTGAAGTTCACGGTAGTGTAGTTCTCCATGAAGTCCGTCTCAATACATCACTTCCAGCACTTATTCTAAGCTCCAGCGATCCTTTCCCCGTTCAAAGCACACAAACGAGCATTGCAGCTCACTGAAGCTACCATAAAATTAGTTGTCATGACAATTTCTATGATATCTGTGATATAAGTCCTCTTCAAAACTTTGCTAATAGGGTTCTCCTATAACTTCATGTCTGAAACACGGGAGTAAAATATGCCCGAATTTACTCGGGAAAAGGTACTCCCATCGTTTGAGTCATAATGTCCATCAATCAAAACGGAAAGTTAATTACATTTTCTTCTTTACCATCACTTACAGCGGCTATCGCGCGAAATGCTCACCGGCATCGACTTCCTGCACTCGCACCGGATCGTCCACCGCGACCTGAAGCCCCAGAATCTCCTTATCTCGACCGACGGCCACCTGAAGCTGGCGGACTTCGGGCTGGCGAAAACGTACGACTTCGAGATGAAGCTGACGACGGTCGTGGTGACGCTGTGGTACCGCGCCCCGGAGGTGCTGCTCGGCGAGGCGTACAACAGCTCGGTCGACATCTGGAGCGCCGGGTGCATCATCGCGGAGATGTTCCAGCGGCAGGCGCTCTTCCCCGGCACGGCCGAGGGCAATCAGCTGGAGAAGATATTCGAGTAAGTACCAGGCCCTTGCTGTCGTTTTTTCCATGCCGTGCGGTTTCGAGGTTTCGGGATGTTTATGTGCGTGAATTCCCTCCCCCTCCTACCACAGACTGACCGGGCGCCCGTCGGAGGCCCAGTGGCCGCGGGGGATCTCGATCGTGCGGGAAAACTTCCGCTCGACCAAGCGGCGGGAACCGCGCGAATTCTGCCCGAAGCTGTGCGGCAACGCGAACGATCTGCTGAAGCTGATGCTCGCCTACAACCGGCACGAACGGCCGTCCGCGAGACAGTGCCTTAACCATGCCTACTTCACACAGGAACCGATGCCGACGTAAAAGGGATGCAAGGAAGAACCCTACAAACACATACACACACAGGAAAACGATCACCGATCCCAATCCTTCGCCGACCCCTCGCTCCCCAACGTTAGAGACTAGTAACCGACTGCCAATTGAAATTTTACACGATGGTCTTATGATGTATTTGGTATTCCCTCCGTGCCCTCCTCCCTCGCTATTACACACTGTCACAGCCATGTTTGCTCGATATTTTTAGTAAGTAAGGTTTTCGAGAACAGAGATAGAGAAGAGAGAGTGAGAGAGATATATACGCTTCATATACTTCGGGTGATCCCCCAAAACGCAGAGGCGTTCGTAGATTCCGATTTCCGATTACAGAAGAACCCGATGGATTTCATTGCAAACAGCAGTAGTGTATAAGAAGAATACAAGAACTTTTGTTGTTTTTAGAAGCTCAAGAAGTTAAGCAAATAAACCTAACTCAATAGTACTTACGGCGGTTTCTGCTGCAATCTGTAGAAGAAAAAAAAACATCGGCAAAGAAATAAGATACACGATAAACGAACGCACACATCGTGAGATGATAGTTTGAACAGATATCCTTGTTTGGTAGTTTTATTCATACGGCATTTTTTGTATGCTTTGCTTTGTTTTGTGTTTGATAATACTCGAAAATACTGATTTCTCACAGTCGCGCCTGGTACATATGATTCCCATTTTTGTGTCTTTCGTTTTGTTTGGTTGGTTGGTTGTTGTCTGAAACACTCACATACACGCACGCACACACACACACACACAAACTCTCACATACAAAGATACATACGTGATCGTGAACCGTTTTGTTGTGCGATTGTTGTGTTTTGTTAATTGTCAAATTGATGGTGGACTTTTCCACCATCGAACTCGCCTATCCGTTTTCGTTTCTTTTTTTTCTGGCTGTTTGTTTTAAAATACGAATATGCAAGTAAGTCTTGTATGCGTTGTGAAGGTGATTTTCTATTTGTCAGTGTGTTCGAACGTGTTTTGGACTTTCCAGTTGTAGGATCTTCGTTAACTCTCGCAACACACATTCATTCTTTCTTTTCCTCGCTTATATAGTTTATGGTAGTTGTACAACATTCAGTAAATTCTTTGATTCTCCAACAATTAAAACGACGGTGCCCAGCTGTTGTGGCGTTAGAAAAGTGTGAAAAAGAAACGCATTAGCTAGAAAGATCATACAACACGCGGTAGCGCAGTGTTCGGCTTCGTCCCAAAACATGTGTCTGTGTGTGTTCATAAAAATATATATGATGCGACTGTTGCTATGGAAACTGCGTACCGTATCCACCGAGTACATCTTTGGCTTCGTGTGGTGCTAAGATGGGTATTTTTCTTGATTTCTTTGGATTAGAATTCAGGCAATCCAGCCACTCATGAACCCTTTACTGCGGCTGTTAAAAACTGTGCTAAGACTATTCCGCGCGCGTTCTTCCCGATCCCCCACAGTTCCCGAATGTTTTGTCGAGTATGTATATGTGCTACCGATTGTTGAATGTTTTCATTCTGATTTTATCTAATTTTTTCCGCCAGTTGTTCGCAGTGTCAGTGAATGTGTGTAAAATAGTTGTACTACTGGCACTGACCACTCGTCTTGATCCTTTTCCAATTATATGCACCGTCTTCGAGTAAGAGAATCGGAAAGCAACACATGTACAACGCGTGATAATATGCGATAATATGGGGTGTATGTGTGTGTGTGATGCAGCCACTACACTACGTGATTTTCCACTACTGGTTGGTGTGAGTTCTACATGCTTAGATTGTGCATTCTTCAGCTACGGGAGGGAAGGGAGAATGTAATAGGAAGGACCTGCTTCAGTACAAAAGATGATACCCGCGCCCGCCCCCAGGATTAGCTATGCCGTAAGTAGGAGTGTGCGTGTGTTGATTTCACATGATTGATGATTCACTAGAAAAAGGCCTGCTATGTTAGTACAGTGAATACGCTTTTTTCGTCCTATCCTGTCCGCTAAAAGGTGAGTGTATATAAGGTTTTCTAGCGTTCAGCTTAAGGATTCAGCTCAATAGTTGCTCTCGTTATCATGTAGAGTGTTTCGCTTAGTATTGGTTTAGGTTAAGCTTTACAGGAGGTTGTTTGTTTTGCTGTTTTGCTGTAGTTTTTGTTATAAAATTCCTTCTCACGCGCACTTTATGCATAACACACTCACTCACACACTCACTTGCTCGTTTGTCCCCCTCTCAAATCCGGCCGCAGGCACAAGCCGGCGGAGAGCAAGCCGTTGGAAAATGTAGGTGTATAAAGGTTAGAAAAAACAAACACTTGCTATACAAAATAGAACAGCTTGTTTCCGCGCGCGCTGCTCTGCGCCCGGTACAGTGGGGTGATACAGTTTCCATTTCACTACTGCACGACGATATTTACGTTATGTTTTGTTTTCCGCTTTTCAGTTTTAGGTACATCGAGAAACGAGCCACGTATCCGTTCGCTTTTTGGATTCTGCGACTAGACGGAGGAGGTGTACAGATGATCAAGAGACAAGGTAAGGGTGGGAATGCGATCTTCGGTTCGCGTTCGTTTCGGTTAGTTAAAGCTTGGCCATTTGTAGAAAACGTGCGGGCTGTTGTTCTGTACAGTTGCTGCTAGCTGCTGCTGGATAAACACTAGACACGGTGTGCATCTCGCATTCTCCCAAGAAGCGCCTACTACGACTACTGGGTGTTGACAGCACATCTAAGCTCGACATTTACCATTTACACTAGTAGTAGTACGCAGGGTTACGCGGTTGGGTTTCTTTTTGTGCGAGTAAATGAGGATGATCCTTAAAATCCAATTCCAAGCTCCCCCTAAGTGTTAATAGTGTTACAAATTCTACACAATCACACACACACACACGTACACACATGTAGACGTAGATCATCAATACACAATTCCTTCCCGGGTTTCGCCCGATACACAGAAGGACACTATGGATCTGTAGTGAGGAGGAGGAGGAGCAGGTGGGCCGTCTTTGGAAGATTGGCCAACGACAGGGTTTGTAAAAAAGCGAATAGGTTGTATGGGTGGTTTGTGTGCGCCTTGATGTAGGTTATACAAAAGCATCAACACACTGCCTTGTTGCCGCAGCAATGTTTTCCGCTTTTCCTCGGCTCGTCGGCTCGTCGGCGACTTTCTAGACTCATTATTCATTCATAAGAAAATATCTGCAGTTTGTGAAAATTTACAGCTTAAAAGTTAAACCTCCTGCGGCTGCTTCCGACGTGTCCTCTCACCCGTTGGTCGATCGCCGTCTGACACAGTCCCCAATTCGTCCCGTTCGTACCCGGTAGTGCTCCACGTTCGTTCGCTTCCATGCATTCCAGGCCGCAGATCATTCGTTCACACTCATTCGCTCATTCACCGTTTGGTTTGGTTTCGTTTTGTTCGGGTCGGCATCAACCCGACACCCATTAAGTACTAGCGTGAAGTAGTTCATTGTAGAAGACAGATTATTACAATGTATAGTTCCTTACAAAGTTTAAAGTGTATAGAATACTATCGCCTACCATCACTGACCGCGTCGTGGACGAGGCTCTCGCTAATCCAAATCCCGAGCACGCATCCTATAATTGATTGATAACCTTCACATGCTTCGTGTTCCGAATCTAGCTCTAAGTCGCTCTCTAACTGTTTCGTCAACCACTCCAATTCACCGAGTTTCGTCTCTGCTACAAACTCACGGCCCACACTCTGGCATCTCATAGAAGTTTGCAAGCCCCAGTAGAAAGCTAAGGTTTTTAGTAGGATGCATGATTTGTGCTAGATTGTTCTTTGTTCTATAAATACAATGGTAGTTCTGCGTTTGTTGAATGTTGTACATTATATAGTTAAAAATACGTTCGTTTTTCCCTAGTAGTGTCGTTATAAGTACTACGTTATATGTTACTATGTACGGGTACACGGAACACGGTACCGATCACGGAAGTACACGCACACTGATTTGACAAGAGCTTTGATGATCACTCGATAATGATAGCGAAAGGATGCTTTCGAGTGCATCGACATTTATGTTGGCATTCACGCGAACTTCAACGGGTTGTGAAGCTTGCTAGAGTGAAGGATCCAATAGTCCTCGGTTTGTTATGTACAGATGAAAGTTTACGCTTTACTACGACTACCGCTACTGCATTTGCTTGTGGATTAAGAAGGCAATGTTTGGCTAGATAAAAAAAACAAAGGGGACGTTGCCGACACGACACGACGAGTAATTTTAAATGCATTCTAAAGTCTTGTAAGGGTTGTTTGCCTTTTTGGGATGTGTGCGTGTGCAATCTAACATGTATATAAACTCTACCATGCGTAAATGTTGCGATCTATCATTCCATCACTATCCTTGTTTGTAGTATGCTTGTCTTGAAAGATGCTCTGCATCTGGTTTCGTTTCCTGTGTTTGTTGAGCTCCGTTAGTATGGTTCTTTTATCTGAGTGCTGTAAGCAGCTTGGCCTTTTCAGTTTAACCGACAACGCGTGCCTTCTGCTTGCGTAGGAAGTCCATGGCATTTTTATCGGTCACACGTCCCTCCAGGATCTGCAGGATCGGATGATCTGAAACGGGTTGAATTAGAAATGGGGTTAGTATACAAACGATGAAACTACAGACCGAAGCACTCACTTTTGTCTTTCATTTCGAGCAGCGGCAGATCGATCTGGGCTAGTCCGTTGAAGTTGTCGATGTTGAAGTTGGTGGCCACGCCGGGAATGTTGTTTAGCGCCAGGAACGCTTCGCCCGCGAAGTCGTTGGCCGTCAGCACGTCGTGGTCCATGACGGTAAAGACAATCATTGCCGCCTCCACCTGGCACTGCTCCTGGGTGACGGAAAACTCGAAACATTCGTCGAACACGGGATTGAGCGTTTTCTGTGGAAGCGTGAAAGCGAGGGGGCATGTAATTAGAATTAAATTTCGGGATTTTACTCAATTGGAGCCGGCAACACGGACTGGCAAGGCACGTTTGATAAGCGACCCCTGTAGCGGTCAGCTGTCAAACAGCTATGTTTGTAAACAAATTGCCTGGTCAGCTGATTTAGCATTTTCTGTTCAAATCAGTAGTTTTTTAATCGTTTCTTAAGTGAAATCAATAGGATTTCCATCACTCTCTCGATCAGTGTGGCAACCCGTGACTTAGCTGTTTCATTACGTGCTTCCAGGACTCATAAGTAGCATCGTTCACCTACCTTGTGCACATTCGTCTGCTGCTCGGAGCAGTGCGAAAACACCCTCCGCGGCAGTAGCTCGATGATGACGAACGGATCGCTGAAGCCGTTCGGATCGAGCGGAATAACATCCTTGGCGTGCAAGATTTCCACACAGAGCGAATCGTGGTTCAGATACGCCTTCACCGACAGCGACCCCAACGATGTCTGCCCGATCGTATTAAGCTGCTCCTGCAACCGCTGCATGTAGAACAGATCGATCAGGTGGTCCGTGTCGGTTTTGTGGTACTGCAGGCGCTGCTCCACCCGCCAGAACGTGTCACTGTGCAGTATCTCCGGCGGCAAACCGAGCCCCTCCGCGTTGAAGAACTCGCCGAGCAGCTGCAGCGCCCCGTACATGCGATCGTGAAAGTTCGTTGGCTTTTCACCCTCTCCACCGGCATCCATCTGTTTGGCGAACTCCGTCAGCACGCTGTTCCAGATGAGCGTCATCGCGCGGTAGAAGTTCTGCGACAGCAGCGTCACGTTCAGCGTCGCCAGGTGCGAATCGAGATACTCGAGCAGCGGCATGACGGCCTGGTTCGCTGGCAGCGAGTCGGGCGACCAGGCGAGATGGAACACGGACTTCTGCAGCGGTCCCTGCATCGAGGCGGTGAGCTTGGTGAGGACGCGATCCGCCTTGGCCTCGAGCTGCCCGATCGTGTTGTCCAGCAGGGTTTCCGCGTTCTCCGGCAGCTGGTGCGTTTCAGGATGGAACTCGGCTAGCCCGCGCCGCACGTACTCGAGATTGTTGACGGTCACGCACAGCTCGTCGGTTGAGCGGGGCTGTTGTTGCGTTTGCTTGTCGTAGTAGCCCGTGCCGCCTTCGGCAAGTCCCTGGTGGATGAGATCCGAGTAGACGTTGGCTGTGGTGCAGACCAGATCGATGATGAGCGTTTCGTAGTGCGCACCGGAGCTGTGATCGGGCCAGGCCAGATTTTTCCAGAACTCGCGTATCTGATAGAAGCACGAGGCGGTATCGATCGAGGAGGTGCTGTGCCGCACGATGCGCTCCCCTTCGCACACCTGGTCCACGCTGACCGCGGCCTTGATGCGTTGGATTGCCTTCGTTTTGCTGACGGAGATCCAGCGCTGTACGGCGGGTTCGAACCATTCGTGGAAGTTCTGCAGTCCGAGCGGTTTCTCTGGGGGTTGCGGCGTTACGGAGAGGTGCGACTTCATGTTGTGAAACTCTTGGAGCGCAAAATAGATCTCGAACGGGGCGGTGTCCGGCTCTCGGTCGTGGTCCAGAATCGTCCAGTGGTTCACTATCGTACCGGGTAGCTGGCCACATTCGATCCGATTGGTGACTTCCTCTCCGAGCTGTCGTAGAAAGATGATAAGAGAAAGAGAATTAAAAATGTTCTGCATACAGTGATGTAGAAATGCAAACGACGCAGAGGTGTCAAGACGATGGATCAGTTAGAGTAGGCATGCAGAACTATCTCTTCAGCACTCACCAATGAATCAAACTGTTTGTAGACGATGCTAAAGTACTGAATACCGTTGGTCGAATCAAAAAGTCCATGATAGTACGTAATTCCCAGCTGCAGGTCCGCTATCAAAATCGTCGTGTAGTGTACCAGTGGGTTCGGTGATCGTTGCGACTCACGCAGCTGTGCCTGGGACCAAGTTATGGAACCCTTCCGCAGCGCTCCAACGATCTCCCCACGCACGCCTTTGCTGAAAGGGCTAACCTGTCGGAAAGCGCGCATCGAACCGAGCAAACCGAGACATCGCAGCAGATACTCCAACCGTACCAGCGACGGTGGATGCAGGGCAGGAAAGATCTCCCGATGGCGGCGCATCTGGCAGAGCGAACGCTCGACGAACCCGTTCAGCGAATCGGCCAGCCATTGCTCCAGTTCCCTCGTCAGCGGTTCGTTGTTATAGTTGTTGATCCACAGCTTGTCCACCTCGATCAGCTGCCGGTGGACGAACTTCGTGTCTAGTGGCTTTTTGCGATTGATTCTTATGATGGCTACCAGTCTGAGGTGGGGAGAGGAAAAAGACGAAGTCAGTAAAGCGATCCAATTGAGGTGAACTAGGCAAAACCTACTTTGCTAAAGAAATCTGTAGATCCGATAGGTCGCTCTGCACGGCCATCTGGTGAAGGATGGTGAGCGACGGTCCGGCCAGCTCCCCGTTCCACTTCCAGGCCGGCTCGTACACGTTCAGCTCGTGCATCATGAAGATTGTCTGCAGTCGTTCGAACTTTTTCACCTCGAGCGTGTTGTCCTCCTCGGACGTGCCGCGGTCCTCGCGCGTCGACAGCCACATCTTCAACCGTATGCGTCCCTGCACGGAGCTGCGAGAGCTGCGTGCCTCCAGCTTGAACCAACCCTCCAAGCCAGTCGAGGGAATATCCTGCATCGGTTGTGAGAGTGACGTTAGGGACTCACAATCAGGCAAAGCAACAGAAGGGCCCGAAACGAAGCAACTTACACAGACTGGAATATTGATACAACCGAGGAAGTCGTCCTGCGAGCCTTGCCGTGCCGACTGGCATACCTGCTTGAAAAATCTACCTAAACCCCTAACGCCTCTCACTTCGTTCAGTCGCGAGACAGCGTCTAGCACACTGCTCTCGTCATCGTGGTCCCAGATGTCCAGATGTAGCTGATCCGAATGGATGTCGTCGATGTCACTGTGGACGGGACGCAACGAGCAAACCCTGAGTAAGGCCAAGCGTAACCATGGTGACGCGACTTACAATTTAAACTTCTCGTTCCACTTCGGACACAGCGTGTGCGGTTTGACGGAGGTGGCCCGGATGAACTTGGCCGGTACCGGCCCGACCGAGTCCCGCTGCTGGCGGCCGTCCTTGCGCTTGAAGCTCAACCGAAAGCTGTGATGCTTGCGCAGCTTCCCGTGCTCCGGCGAGTCCAGGCTGTCCATGCCGGTGTCGGAGAGTGTCCGCGGTGTCATCGGCGGCTGGGGCGAGGGAGGCGGAGGCGTCCCAGAGGGCTGGATGCCGAGCATACAATATGGATCACTGAAACCTGCAACCACGGGAAGACTCCAATGAAATGGGGCTCTACTGAAGTGGCGCAGCTGCTCGGTTGATTTATGAGCGTTCAATAATAAATACTGTGGAAGTCCAACCCCAAACCATTTGAGCGATGTTGAAATGGGCCCGCCGCTAATAAAGAGGGAGATTTAGTGCGTTTCGCTGTACCTTCCGCAGTGGTGCGCGGTGGAGCAAGTTTGCGCAAACCATTTGTCACCGTTCTTTACGGCGAATCCCGTCCCCGTTCCGGTGTTCTATGGGTTTAAGTGCGTGACGTTTCAATTACGTACGCAGTAACGGCACCCCACCTGCTAAATCCTTCCGCCAATCTTCCGCAAAAGTTTCTTCCCGGGTGTCTGGTCCTTGGAGCTTTCGACAGATGCGAATATGCAAATTGTGTGCTGTTTCGTCGCATAAACACAAGCGCTTCACAAGCGCCCCGGGTGTGGAGTGATAAAGTGTGTGCCGTGTTTTTGTTTTCCTTGCCCGGGTGACATTGGACAGATGGCTTGGTAGCAGGGACGCGTCGGGTTGGCGTTTTGGTGAATCATTAAAATTTATCACCTTGAGGGAAAGGGCCGTGTGGCAAATCCCACCACGGCGACGCTAACCCGTCAGTTCGTTCGCTAATCCGGCCTTCCACGTTTGAAGATGTTGCGGGAAAGATAATGCGTTTTGTCGGTTTCGGAGTAAAGACCATAATTGGCATTTAGCTCCGGGGAAGCGGGGAGCGTTTGCGTTTACAATGTTAAGCACGCGTATCTGCATATTGCTTAGTGGAGTGCATAGAGTGGTGCGTTTAATTATGGAGCGCCTGAAGTTAGACGCCCTACCGAGACTTACAAACTATGATTATCATAGAGATAACGTCGAACGGCGCGCTGAAAGGATATTGGAACCATTGTTATCATGCAGAGCAGGGGTTTAAATTACCGTTTATTTTGCTTATTAACCGCTCCCAGCGCTGGAACCCGTCGAAAACTCCCCTCCTTTATGGCTAATGATACACTGCCAGCTATCGTGGTTGAGGATATTGACAAAATAGGTTTGCGGGCGTAGCGGCGTTTCTGCTTCAATCAACCGAAATATGACTCCAACCTGGCCGCACACACAGACACAAAGCAGGTATCAGCTAGTTTTCCCCATACACCGTAGCGCAATGTTAGCAAAGTACGCCCCGGTTATTAATTATACCGGTGAATATTGGACCAGCGCGCTCGAAAACGCACCCAAACCCACAAAGGCAGAAATGGCAGCCTGGCGCATTTTCCACGCTCGTGCTACGGAAAGCTTTTCCGAAGAAGGCTGCTCGCAGCAACATTTTCGGAACCCGAACCCATCATTCCGTTCGAATTACACGTGCTGGCTGGGGCATGGAATACGACCGCGCTGGGACCACGCACGCTGGTCGATGGATAAAAGAAAAGGCTCGTTATGATGATGTGCACGGCATTGGAAACGGCTCTATCGATGATTACACACGCAGGCAGCGTACATGTTCACAGTAGGCCGTTGCTACTACTGATTTCTCCGCCTACTTGGAGTGTCGGCGAACGCTTTCCTGGGCGTCATGAATAAACCTCCAGAGAGATATGCCGAGGCGCGTGAAGCGGCAGTAGCGGGTGGGGTGCTAATAGTAGCCGTGTTCATCTCCGATGCAGTTAATAAAAGACTCCTCTTATCGCCAGCCGCGCGACGGTGCGGCCTTCTAGAGTGCTGTGTTCAGACTGTATCAATAGCTACACCAAACTCAAGAGAGCCTACCCCGCCTACTGAACCAACAGAGATAACAGCAAACGCGGGACACCGTGCAGCAAGGTGTTGAAGGGTGTATTGGTTTGATTGTATTGTAAACGTCAATCGGCGGACAATCGCCATTTGCTTGTTCTCCGTTACACGGCCGCCTTGGACGCAGCAGCAGCGTGTAACAGCGGAACGTGCACGTGCCGGCAGTCGCTTCCGTCCCGAGCCGGACTGTACAGCATCGCCTGACGATGGATGACAGTTTCTGGTTGCGTTTGGGCGCTACGGAGCGAGCCAAGAAACAGTCGTAGAACAATGGTAGCGAAAAACAGCAAACCGATAGCACGCCGTACAATGGCCACTGGAGTGGATGGAGACGAGGGATAATGTAAAGAATTTTCTACGGTTTGCGACGGTGGTCGTTGTTTGTGCGTCACAAATTGAGCGATACACCGTCGGGCTTTGTGGAAAGGTGTCTGCTATTGACGGGACCGAATCCGATGCTGTGCTGATGTTTGCGTAATACACAATGACGATGACTGAATCCAAGATGAGCTAATCTTGAAATGTAGAGAAGCGATTGCAGAGCAGATGATAAGTAAGTAAGTAACCTAGCCATGAGCAGTTTAAAGCTGGTTCAAAACCTCTTACTTAGAACTTGCAGTTTTGGTTCATCATTGAAGGAGAGTTATATAGATGTAGATGCTCCGGAGTATTTTTCGCCCAGTATGTATGGAAGGATGAAAGTTAGTAAAGTTCCTGTAAGCCCACCATATGGACAGAAGAGGTGTGGTAGACCCAGACTAAGATGGGTTGATGGCGTCGAATCTTCCGTTCAAATCTCCTTTGCTACATAGTTTGTTCAAACGTTTTTGATGAGTTTACTCACTGGGTAATGTTCAATCATTGTTTGTTTTACAAGTTCTTCACTTGTAGCAAGTTAAACATGTTTTTGATTACTGTCAGGTCTCAGTTCGCTACATGTCGAACAACATCATCCGCCAGCCATTTGGTGTACTGCCGTAGCACCTTCCGCACACAACGAACCGATCTCCTGCCGGATGCAATGCCCGTAAGCGACAACCCTCGAGAGGGATAACCTTCTCCCTCTCTCTCTCTCCTGCAGTGGAACACAGGAAGTCCTAAAAGCCCACCGGTTAATTGTGGTTTCGCAGGTAACAAGTTTACCTTTGAAGATCGTGCACAGCGAAATAAAACGTATCAACAAAAAAAAAAAACATGATGGTTTCATCAATCAAAGCGCTTTTCAACCGAACTGGACCGGCGTTCGAAATATAAATTCGAGCCCCGCGGTGAGTGGTCAGTGGTGTTTTTTTTTTGTATTTTCGTTGGCTTCTGCCTTATCTCCCCCGGACCACCCGCAGTTAACCATTTCCGAAACGGTTCCATCATCAAACGAAACTTTCGCCCGCATCAAACCAGCCGACTTACACTGGGAGGGTCGTGCCGAGCTTGGAAAGCGCACGTCGTTTGAACGGGCCGTGCATTATTGTAATTTTATGATAAATACCACGTTTTTGGCTCCCGCGGAACGCGGGCTTTATTCCAACAGTCGAGTTGTTGACGTGGAAACGCACTCACATGGCGGATTGACGGATTGGCGGCATTCGTTTCGGCATGCTTATTCGCGGTTAATAACATTATCAGCCCCATCAGCCGGCGGCCCGGTGGTATCCGTGAAAAATGGGAGCGATATAAAAATAATAATACCTCCGGCAAAGGGCGAAACCACCTCCACAGTCGGGCTTGTTGCGTGTGTGTGTGTGTGCCTTGTGCGTTGATCGTTGAACAGCGGAATGATTAAATGAATGAGTTTGGAGTTTGCGTGCGTAAGGATTTACGTCGCGACTCCGCCCGCAACCGGAACCTGTCGCCGGCACGACTTCAGTCGGTGGTAAAAATTCAGCCATTTTCCAACGTCGAGTGTTCGTGTTTTTCTCCCCCCCGCTCGCGGCAGACAGTTTGTTTGCGCCGTAACAGGGCAGCATGCGAGTAGTCGCTTTTGATTCCCAGCGTGTTCTCCGGCTCCGACTTCCGACTTCCGTTTCGGTTTGCGTGCCGTGCGGAATGTGCGTTCGGTTCCACTAATCCCTGCAAAATGGATTGTGAGGTAAGCGGTTTATGTTGCGGATGATGCCCAAAATTGCTTTTTGGATTCTTTTTCCCACCACGTCCCGCCATCATTTCGAATTTGCCTACACATTCAGGCGCGCAGGAGCTGTGAGGGGGCTAATGCGTATTGTTTAGTTTTGCGTCCGTGCCGTTGCCGGCTTTTACGATCAAAATTGTTTATTTTATTGTGTGTACGGGTTGGTCCGATTGCGACTAACGAAGATATGAACGCGTTTATGCGATCAACGGACAATAAAGGGGGGGGGGGGGGGGGGGGTAGGTGGCGATGGTAGGGGACCCCTTGCGTGGAGCAGCGAATGGTCAGATTTTGTACGAGATAATCCGGCAGTATGGATAAACACACCGAATTTGCAAAGCTATTACGAGTAAACGGAAACAAACATTCAACATTGATATTAGAGAAAAACGCCGGATAATTAAATATCATGCTTTTGAGTCGTTTCTTTATCGTGCTTGATTCGGGTTTGTGTGTATTTTTCATCATTTCGAATAGTAAGAGTTGTTTTCAAACGTGTCAAGTACATAAACATTGTTAAACAAGAGTATTAAACAAATCATTTTATGTTTACTTTGATTCATCGGCTTCCATTATGGAACATTTTCTGATTTGTTAACCCTATCGTTGACATCCGATTCTCTGGGTAGTTAGGACGCATATCCTATTATGAAAATTATGCTTTTTAAGTATCATGTTTATCATGTTTAAGTATCATGTTTATTTTAAAGTGTTTTAAGTATCATATCAATTTACGCTGGGTTCCTCTGGAAAAGTACAACAATGCTGATGAACTGATAGTTCTTATTAATGTTTTATTTAAAAACAGTATCAGGAATGACATAAGTTAGGACAGATTAATTAAAAATGTCATCTGTCATGTGTTGAAGTTTCGTCACTCAGTTTTTTTTTAGCAATACCACAACAATACTAGCCATTCTGACAGACGTCAGTTTAAGTACTGAAAATGACATGTTCGCTCAGTATACTAACGCTATTTGTCATTTCCATCACCGAAAAAATGTATTGAAGTCCTGTTAATGCCTTAATTGAAGGATAGTTTCAAAAAAGTTTGAAATAATGGTTGTGTTCAGGATGTTCAGGTGTTCATGGTTGTCTCCAAGATCAAATTAATTACAATTTGACATAATAAAATGTGTATGATGGCAAATTTGAATGTAAATTTCAGGTTTCTTGCATCCAATAGGATAGACAACGTGACCCAAAGTTGGTTGGTCCATAAGTGTTTTCAAACAAATACCGATACGCACATAAAATTGCGTCCAATAGCGCATGCTACAACTACCCATAAAAATGAGTTTCGTTGAAGGTGAAGAGATGACAGGCCATTTTTACCAGCTGCGAAACCTACTGGGAAAGCTAAGGTTATTTCTGTCCGATCCAGCTGCCTCGCTCGGGGTTTTCCAAGGGTCAGCGTGTGGTGAGGCTAGAAGTTGCTTCCAGCATCAAAGGAGCACAAATTGATCTGATCCGGGTGTATTAAGGGATGTAATTAAAAGCAGCAGCAGCGGCAGCTGTCCTTCGACGAAGCACGCAGCCACTGGTGGTGACGAGTGGTACAGGCTCGGTGATCGAGAAGGCCTCAGGCCTTCATGACCGGGGTACGGTACGATAAGGACTACGGACAATATTTGCCGCCACCAGCTGTTGTTAATTTACGGATTAAATTTATTCTCTTCCGTTGCATGTCGAGCATCGGGGTCTCCCCGGTTGGAAAATCGATCTCGTTTGCTGCAACGCTTGTTTCGTTCTCGACGAGAAGTATTGAATTACCGGCTGTGTAAAATAAATGAAATCGGAAGAAATCGGCAACGGAAATGTCAATAATTATGTTTGCTAACGAACACTGCATCTGTGCAGCGTTTCCAGTGTTGCGCTCAAACACTGAAGAAGGCTCGATGTGCATATTGAGCGCTTCGACTGTGTGACAATCAGACATTCCCTTAGCAAGCAACAAAAAGGTAACATTTATCATCCCGAAACAATCATTTGTGCCTCTCTCTCTTCGAAAAGGTAAAAGGCACCTTAATTTGGAGAGCTCGAGAAGATATCCGACAGAACGTAGCGTTTGCCGTATCCGAATGACGTGTAGCGCGCAAACCTTTTCTGCTCCAACCGACCATTCGAGCCTATCTGGCGGCTAGAACATAAGGGCGGCGGTTGATTGGGTGCCGCCCGAGATTGCCCGAAAGACAGAACGAAATCAGGTGCAGACCACCGCACACCGAAAGGTGAAAAATAATCAAAAAGATGTCGACTTGCTGATAATACACCCCGTGCCCATAATGGAAGCGCTCCTTACTGCGCGTAGGGATACACACCGTTTCCCCGCCGAAGCGGGCTGGTGGCGATTGCAGAACGGACGAACGAAATTATCCTCCCCGGGGGTACTTCAAAGGTGCCCGATGTGACAATGTATGTGTGTGCACGCCAAACCCGAAGCGAACCGAGGACGAGAAGCCCCTTGATCATCAATCAGCACTAATGGGCCGCTGGTGGACTGGACGCCCCGGCCACGATCACCTGCAGCACTGCAGGGTTTCACCCTCTGGCTCGCTTCGGTTCGGTCACTGACCGGGGATTCTCGCCCAAGAAGAGCGTGGAAAATTATGATGATTTATCAGCGTTCCATCAGTGGGCCAGCTGAAATCTGGAGAAAGCAAGAAAAGCTCCCCTGCGCTACGTGCCCGCCTCGGCTGCAAAGGCTTAAGATGGCGACGGCGGAAAAGGTGAGTTCCGTTTTTTTTCGGGGGAACGCTACCATCGCTCAAACAAATTACATTCTCTCAATATTAATAGCACACGCGGCAAGGTTGCTTTCTTGTTCGGGGTGTCTTCTGTTCTTTCAATTTTGGGTGGTCGGCAGTTGTGTTGTGTCTTGCTTTGAAGCGCTAAGCGCTTTCGGTAGGCTTCTTTTTAGCGCAAATGGAGTTTGGGTATTGTAAAGCATTGTTTAGCTTTGTTACAACATTTGGCAGGTCGGTACTTTAAGTTCTAGTACATATTCTACACGTAAACAGAAGAGACGCGATTGTTCCGGGTTTTTAATCCTGCCAAATGGGATTTCGGCCATTTCTGCTTCTTTTGTTTCTTAACGGAATAACCTTTCCTCGACTCCAACCTATACCCGTAGCTATTTAGTTCGTTTTACATAAAAATGAAGGAAAAAATGTTACGTTGTGAACATGGCACAAAAACCTGTTGTTTAGAGAGAGTTAAGTCAATGTTACTCAGGGTCGTGAGACTACTTGAGTTAATAAACGCTAACACTCTGGCATCAGGCGTCAAGTAATTTCTAAAATGAAGTTATACTCAAAACTTTGCTTTGTATTTCAATAATGGAACAACTATACTCGTTGGATGTCTGAATTTAGCTGTTCCAATTAAATCCTTGCAAGCAAACAGCGCGAACCGCACCGCCATTTCGTGTCCCGATGACGTGTTCAGTCATCCCAGTGTTCCGAATTTCAAACTATCAATTATCATGTGCGAGTTCGAGGAACTAGTCAGCGAGCTGTTGTGGAATGAAGCGTAATTATACAATGAAGCCCTGCACTGCACGTGTGTGCATTTGGCTTTTAGTGCTTATTTGACAGATAACCCCGTATCATGCGCGAATGTGGAAATGTGCAATTCCACACAGTTTGAATTTTCGGACTTCCGTCCGTCGAACAGAGAAGGTTCGTTTGCATTTTGATTAAACGTCGTATAATTGAATAACATTACAAAAGAGCGCATCGCGAACTGTGCAAATCATTCTAGTTTTATTGAAAAGTGTGCATGAGGGAGCAAGAGAAACGAGAGCTTTATGCTGCGAACGAGCATAATAACTTGTATAAATTATCCTTTCACTGTTCTATCGCCAATTGTGCAGATGGTGAAATCGAATAATCAAATTATCTGCGTTAATTATGATACTGTACAAATTTTTATGAGCTCGAACCCACCATACAGCAGCAAGCTAAACAAACGGATTACTGGGAAGCAAATGGGCTCATCCCAACGGGGCACCCTGCCCGAATCGACACAAATACTGCTCCCTCAAAGAGGCTGAACCGAAGAGTCCGGTGTTCTGTCAGACGATGCGACGATGAAGTCTGTTTTAATGCCATGCTATGTTTTGTTTGCCCATCGGTTGTTTGTTCGGTAGAGGGTTGCACACACACACATACACACACTTTTGTCTACTGACACGACGCTCGCACGGGTCCGGGGCGACCTTTTATTTCGCAAAAGTTAATGTGACTCCGCAAAAGTTCGAGTCGCGCGTGAGCCGGTGCCTGAGCGGGTTTGGAACAGCTGAAGGCAAGTGAGAATTTAATTAGCTGTTTAGCTGTGTATTGTGACCGGGCGGGTTTTTTTTTGGCTTTGTCGAAAACATTGTTGCTGTTGGCAGGGACAGAAAACATGGTTAAAAAAGTAAAGCGAAGGGTTAATTGGGTTCGCAGTTGCGTGAACGTGTTGTCGAGGAGCGGAAGGTTTTGCCAGCTTGCCTCGAATGCGTGCCGAGGGGATGTTTTTTGGGGATTGAGCCATTCCGTACTACGAAGCGTGTTATTTGTTCATCACCAACGCGTGAGGTTACTGTCACTCTGCTAGTTGGTTGGTGGCGAAAGGAAATTGCTACAAAAAGGTGATTTTGTCGAACCAATTCGAGCGTTCCTTTTAAAGTGCAAGCCGTTAAAATTGAATACACTACCAATTATAATCATCTTTTCTGTTCAATTGAAAATGTATTACACTCTTTCCTACCGCTAGACGAAAGCTCTGCACGTTTTTTTTTTGCTCACAACACAACGGATTGCACAGCGGAAAGCAACTGAAGAAGCAAAAACCGACATCTCTTCGCCATCAATTCTACTTCACTGACATTTTATTCCACTTCTGCTGGCGGTGTCCCTCGACTGGGAGCACGTGATTGCGTCTCGTTCGCTTACAGTGACGGGGGGAGGGAGGTTTTTTTGCAGCCCTATTTATGCCATCAACCGCTAATGGTCTCGGGAGAGATTTCTCCCTGCAAGTAATACGATCGAGCGCACCATTCGCTCGACAGTTGGCAAGAAGTTTTTGTTTTATGCGCATTTTATCACCCGCTGCTCTCGACTCTTGACGGGTTCGCCGTTCGACTGGTGGTTTTGCGTTCGTAATTCAGCAGAGTAAAAAGGCTCGAGGTTATTGATTATAAATTATGAAGTAAAATTTATGCAAAACGGTTCAATATCGGATCGAAGAAGAGCCTCTACACCTCATCATACTGACAGCAGCAAGGACAAAAGGGTAAGGAAGCTCCAGGCGGGGACAATTTCCAGAACGAAACACAGAAAGGTGATGCCTGGAAAGGCCTGCCTGCTATATCCGCCCAACCGCACACCTTATGTAAATTACCACAAGACAAGCGTGAGAAGAACGCGGTAGATGCGTCGCTGGTAGCGCCCGTCACACGTCCCGCGTGCGTGAAGGTGATAATAATACTCTCGTCGCCGGAGACACGCTGCAAGGATTTGCCAACTAATTACACGAAATACGGGTCTCGTTCGGGGGTTTTGTAATTAAAATTTATCCCCCCAAAGACTTTCGACAGCCGACAGCTCTCGCCGACGTTTCGACAGAATTCGTTCTGCGCCGAGCGGTTTCGTGATGCGGTGGTTTCGTGGAACGGGCGTAATAATGCTGGCGTGGACAATTGGGGACGCTCGATGCCGGCCCCAGCCGGAGGTGCTATTTTTAACGACATTTTAAGTCTATTTGCTTAATATAGCCAGGCCGGTTGATTAACGAGTTGGTTTCGGTGTCGCTGTATACTGCGAAACTCTTACGGTTCGTTTTATTGACGGCAAGAAATTCGGTTGTTTAAATGATGTTGCACACACTTTGAATTGGCCAAACTTATCCACACTGATCGTTGTTTCATGATTAGAGGTGTTGTATCCCTTGCCGGTCAAATGGGCCATTTCTGTCTCTATCATGCTGAACATAAATACCGTCAGGATACGAAACAAAGGCAATAAAATGTAAATGTAATGTTTTAGATATCCTTGAAGCAGGACAGGCAGATTTTGATACCAACGGCGAAAACCACCATGCGTCTCCATTGAGCGCGCTTGACAGGTGTACGAGTTTTCACTATCAGATTATGCGTTAAATTGTCCGACAAGGACTGAGTAATAAATGTTTATTATACAAAAAAAAACAGCATATTCTTCCCTAATAGTCCAGCCCTTTGATAGAACCAATAAAAATGAAAAAATATAAATCTCAATGGAGACGCCTGGTGGTTTACAAAAAAACAACCATTACTGTGCTCCTAGATGTCTCGAATCGCGCTGCTCCAGCAGCGATCATACGGAAAACCTTCTATCTCAAATCACCAGAAGCAGGTGCGAAATGTTCGCTCCCAGTGCTCAATCAATCAATGCCGCCTGCCCCCGCCGGCACGATTCGCACAATAGCGGTGTAGAATTTGTGTTCTTTTTTCACTCTTTTCGTTCGTTCGGTCGGATCTTTCGGGTCGTGTCTTCCGTTGAGTGGTCGTCCGTGTCGAACTGAAGCGTTCGGTATACGCACCGAGCATAGTTGCAGGTGTGTTCAGCACCGGGTGCGTTCGCAAATAAATACTGGATGAGAAGGGGATAAGACAGTTTTGAATTCCGAAATTTTCCCCACACCACCTTCTTCCCAGCACTGGACGGAGAGTGTGGTAGAACGAAAGAATTCTGAATCTCGTTTTCCCCTGTACCACCGCTGTTATTCTGTCAGCTTTCAGTCACCTTGCTGCTGTAGGAAGATATTCACGAAATCAATTTTCGTGCTGATCTTTCCATCGCCTCTCATTGCGCTTGGGAAGCCTTCGCGGCACGTCCGAAGGTATGCCGCGAGCGTGAAAGCATTCCGGATGAACTGCGCGGATTCATATGCATTACTGGGCGGGAAAGCCGGATGTGATGGTGATGGTTTGTAGCGCTTGACAGTTAACCGTTTCGGGTGATACAAATTGCTCGAGTTTTGAGCTTTTCGATCTGCCACTTGCTGGGCGTGATTCGCGATTTGAGGAGGTTTTTTAATTAAAAATGCGCGGTTCTCTATCATTGAAATGCTGTCACGGAATGTCCTTGCGAGTTGGTTGCCACTTTCCGTAGGAAAGTTATTGAATGGCGCCGTCAAATGCTATGCTGATTGGCATAACTTGGGATCGGATGCGCTGCAAATGAAAGATGATTGTGTCTCGCGTCAAGCGTACTTCGTTTGTGCGAAGTTCGTTATGGAAGGAACTGTCTAATTATGTCACTTTGAGTCAGATATTTGCCAGATTATCTTCAAGCGGAGTGTATCGTTTGACAGAAATTGTGAGATTTTGTTTTACATTCTCGTTTGCGTTTGATTGATTCTGTTTTATGACATGATCGCACGATTTGAATAAAAATATTTTCCACCCATCAAATGCCGCACCGCGAAGCTGCGCGCTACTAAACCATGAAACAGCTCCATCACCATCCACCCAGCAACCCAATTGTGCCTATTTCGCTCAATTTTCATGGGCGGGAAATAAAGGCTCCCTCTGCTTCTAGGGATCGTTTACGCGCTCCGTTCCGTGCTAATCTGCAGCGCAGCACCGATACGGACGTTTCCGTTTTCTTTTTCGCCGGGCGGACATCCGGTGCGCGCCGCGTCTAAAAGGCCCAGCGAAGCGTAACGTGCGGGCGCGCGTCTTTACCGCGTGCGCGCTCGCCCTACCGCGTAAAGCGCTGACCAAATGGGTGTTTGATTGCGAAGCTATCCAAGGATCCTCTTTTTCCACAAAAACGCACCCACACACAGAGCATGATGGTGTATGTGTGTGTGTGTATGTGCGACTTACGGTAGATCGGCGGACTTCTATCCGCAAAGTCTGTCCACCAGTCGAACGTGTGTACGTGTGTTTACTATCCACAACGCGGAACTTCCCACTTCCGGCGGGTGGGCCGGATGGGCGTTGTGGGAGGGTGTAAAAGTTTACCCGTAGCCACTACAGCCGTCCCACAGCTCCACCACGGGCGGGCGGGCTATTCGAGCGAGAGTGTGCGTCATTCCGTCCAATCAAACAACCATCAGAAAGGTAGACAGGCGGATAAATGCATCCTAAAGACGTGCGGCGTCGCCGTCGTCGTCGCCTGCTACGTCGTCACTGATCCGTAACCGTGAGACGCCACACTGAAGTAAGTTCGACATGATTATTGTCTTGCACGAGGGCTATAAATAGAAGACGACGATGGGGCGAAATATTAGTATAATGTTTTTTTTTTCGCACTGCCTATGCGGAAGTTTTGTACCATTACATGTAGGAACTATTATTTTTCCTCCCTTTTTCCTCATCTAATTTTATAAATTTCACCACACCAAAAACACCACTCCAGGCTCGCCCGACATACTTCTTTACTCACTTATCCATAACGAAAGCATGCGGATATACTGACTTCCGGTGTTCTTCCGCGCCGCATCATTAAGCTGGGAAAACGCGGTTCACCAATCAACCGGCGCCAGGCTCCCTCCCCCCCCTCCCTGCAAAACTCCAGTGTTCGGGCTTAACGCCCCCGTAAAATAATCGATAATTTCAATTTTCTTCACTTTCAAATTAAATCCCCCCGGCGGCCGGTGTTGAAGAGAATGAAGAGGTTGACGGTCGGGCGCAAGTGGGCCGTTTTGGGTGGGGTGGCCCTCGCCTATTTTTGCGCCAGACGCCACCGACCGAACGCGCGCCCGTGCTGGCGATAGATGGAAACTCCTCTTGAGTAAACTCCTTTTCCCGCGTGGCAACTCGGGAAATGGGGAAATTTCGCCGTTCCCAGTAATCTCTTGAAGCAATTTCTGCGGCACAGGTTGGGGGGTATACCTGGCGGTGGGTGTTTTGTGAGGGGGGGGGGGGGGAGAGAACTATCTGCGGGCAGAAGAGCAGCGGACGGTTATTGACTGTCTTTGCTGGTTACCTTTCGGTAGACGGTGGTTGATGAAGGAGTGCCGGCGCATGTGTACGTGAGCTGTTGAGCTTTGCATTGGTGGAACTTTTCACATTCACGAATTTCATAAGAAGAAGTTTTTGGTGATGTTCTTGGGAGAGATTGAAGGCGATTTTATTACAGATTTTTTAAAATGATCTTAAATTTAAATACGTGCTTCAAAAATGTGCCAAAAGCTTAACCAAACTTCCAGCCTATAAATAAGATTCTTATTGCATTTAAGTGAAATTCAATAGTGTACGTGTAAGACAACGTCGTGTAAAAAAATCATGTTACTTGGTGAAAAAGACCAGAAAAAAATCCTTCCAGAATTACTGCACCACCGTAAAGATTATCCCCGCATCAGTAGCTTCAACCCATCTTTTTACATCTCGTCCTGCATTTCCCGCTTTCCCTTCTGACGTGCGGAACACAGCGCGAACACATCGCAAACTCGTCCCACCACTTGGAAATTTAATAAAAAAGCCCCGCCGAGCGATTCACGAGCGAATCCTCGAAACGGAGCGATTAATAAACTAACAACTTTCGAAGAATATTAGCAGCTTAAGCGTAGCCACGCGAGCACCGAGCACCAATTGCGAACGCCATTTTTTCGTTATAATAAATTCATACGGATTGTTTTTTTTTT
>KB672490.1:12799290-12867386 GCA_000349145.1 Anopheles dirus
GGGGGGGGGAGGAGAGAACTATCTGCGGGCAGAAGAGCAGCGGACGGTTATTGACTGTCTTTGCTGGTTACCTTTCGGTAGACGGTGGTTGATGAAGGAGTGCCGGCGCATGTGTACGTGAGCTGTTGAGCTTTGCATTGGTGGAACTTTTCACATTCACGAATTTCATAAGAAGAAGTTTTTGGTGATGTTCTTGGGAGAGATTGAAGGCGATTTTATTACAGATTTTTTAAAATGATCTTAAATTTAAATACGTGCTTCAAAAATGTGCCAAAAGCTTAACCAAACTTCCAGCCTATAAATAAGATTCTTATTGCATTTAAGTGAAATTCAATAGTGTACGTGTAAGACAACGTCGTGTAAAAAAATCATGTTACTTGGTGAAAAAGACCAGAAAAAAATCCTTCCAGAATTACTGCACCACCGTAAAGATTATCCCCGCATCAGTAGCTTCAACCCATCTTTTTACATCTCGTCCTGCATTTCCCGCTTTCCCTTCTGACGTGCGGAACACAGCGCGAACACATCGCAAACTCGTCCCACCACTTGGAAATTTAATAAAAAAGCCCCGCCGAGCGATTCACGAGCGAATCCTCGAAACGGAGCGATTAATAAACTAACAACTTTCGAAGAATATTAGCAGCTTAAGCGTAGCCACGCGAGCACCGAGCACCAATTGCGAACGCCATTTTTTCGTTATAATAAATTCATACGGATTGTTTTTTTTTTTGTTGCTCGCTCCGTGTTGCTGCCGCTTCGCGTTCAATCATCTCGAGGATGTACACGTGCGTGCGGCAAACGGGGCGCTAAAGGATGTGAAAATCCCGTGGAGGGTTCGCCGTGTCGGTTGGAAATGTTTTTCTTAAAAAGCCATTTATAATATTACGCGAACAGTTGAAGTGGGTGAAGTGTTTTTTTTTCTTCTCGTTTTCAAGAGAGTTCGAAACAGCGTTTGATAGAAACCAAGAAATGTAATTTTTGGGCAGAGAAAGATGGTTTAACCAAAAAAAAAGGAAACTGCAGAAGTAACAGTGCGTAAAAGAATTATCCAATTACCTGAGCTAATCATTTTACCGTGCCGAAGCAGCAGAAAACGAAAAGGATGGGAAAGAGGGCTTTTGGCACTGGGTGCGTTCTTGCCAATCGCCAATAGCAATTGACCGGCCTTTTTGAGACGGTTTTGTGTGGAAGACAGAGAAAAAGAGAGACCCTCATTCTTGCGCCTTTGCAAACGATGAAAATAAAGCCAAAAACCAGCTTCTCCGTCTGCTCGCTTCCGTCACACCCCACGCTCGTCCTGACGCTCGTCGGTGGAACCGGTGAGGCGTTAATGGGCTTTTCGGAAGCCACGACGGTGGCTGTACATATTTATGGTAAGTCCACGCCCGGCACGGCTGGAATCTGCTTATCTTTCGCCGGGCGGGTAGTGTGAGCCCGCGCTTTCTTAAATCTCTGATTACAACGCAACGGCGAGTGCGTTTTATGTCGCCTTGCGACGCGTGGGAATGCTCCTGGGGGAACGTGTGGTTCGGATGGTTCGCTCTGGTCGGACGGAGTTGGTGTGGGACCGGGGTTCGTTTGTGGCTGCCGGGCTAAAAATAGGCTACTAACTAAATTCAACTCTACCGGTCGATGGCACTGAAGTGGGAGCGTTATCTGTGCGCCCTGTTGTGTTCGTTTCGATGTGGTCAAATTTCATAACCCCGTCTGACTTTTGTGCCAGGTGAGATAATAACTGCTGCGGTTGTTGTGTGGCCGTATCGACTGAAGGTGTGGATCGAAGGATGCTTTTTGAGTAACGTTGATAATGGCTTTTGATGAATAAAATGGTCAATGTTTTTGTTGGATTTGAAGCACTTTTTTCAATTATACTTTTGTACTTTTACACCAAAGATTTTCCACCAAAGAGTGGAACATACAATTTTTAACAATATTTATCAAATAATTTAAAACAAGTTTAACTACACTTACTTAAAAGGAGCCTACATTACTTGCTAATTAGAATTTTATCAAAAAATATCAGAACTTAAAAAAATCTTTAAAAACTTGCGAAGATACAAAGCTCCAGTGCGAGATCAAACTATGCATACGATAATTTGAGTAAACAATTTTACGAAATATATAGAATTCATATTATTATTATTATTAATATATACTCCTCTTGTTATTAAAATGAATAAATGAGTAACGCGGTCAGGCTGTCCTTCAATAAATAAATAAAAAGGATTCATAAAACTAGCATGTCCTGAAATTGAACACTTGAACCACTATCTTTTTCACAGTGTATTTGGCGCACCTGTTTCCTCCGTTTACGGTCAGAATCCTGACGGACATGATTAAGTTGGTAGAATTCTATTGAACAGGTTCATGCATGATTCACGTTACAATGCATAAACGTGCTACAATTGATAAGTAACAAACTTTATAGGCCATCTAGAAGTGTTATAAACATGCTTAACCTTAACTAAACCCATGTTATCTGGTGGGTTGCACAGTAAAAAACGTTAGAAATCATCTCTCTGCGTATAAACCTTCGATGAAGCATAAAGGACTTGCTAACACCACTCTCTTTGTGCCTCACTTAAGGCGCTAAATATTCTGCCGGAAAATTTGCTCCACTCTAACCCGCCTCAACATTCACTTACAAGAAGGAAAGAAGCTTCCCAGAGACACCGGAGTGCCACAGCAACCGATGCGTCGCTAAATATACAGCACACTTGTGTTCACCTTCACCGTTTATTAAATTTACGGTGGTATATCACGAGCAGGGCCGCGGCGACGGCTTCAGCACTCACTGCCCCAAGCTGCATGCCATAAAGCACGCGCACGAGTGGGTGTACCGGGTGGAGATATTTTTTTTTCTTCAAATAATATCGACACAACCCGTCCGTCGCGCTGTCACATCTTGTGGCGCGGTGCAAACGAGACGCGTCGCGCCTTTATTGTGCATAAACTGTAATCGTTTTAGTGTGCGAAAGGGTGCGCTATCGGGGAGCTTGTTATGGCACACATAACACCGTTACTCCTTTGGTGGACTTGTTGGGTGGGAACGGGCGCTTCTTTTGTCTTTTGCCAGTATGGTGTATTTGACGGTCACATTATTGCTTTATTCGACAAATCTGTCTCAAAGTTTGTACCAGCGAAGCGTTTTCTTATTTTATAGCAACCGGTGTATTCAACACATTTGAAGCAAAACGCCCATAAAACCTCCGTGCTCTAATTTGGTGTCCTGATAAATAATGCTACTGGAGGACTGTTTGCTTGCATTTTCTGCTTTATTTTTTTACCGATATTGAAGCAGTGAATAGGTGGGTTCACACGAGTCGAACTTTTGATGACGAACTTCACGCACACTATTACTGGATAACCTTTCCTGCTTGAAACAGACTCGGCGAACATAGCTCGACTCACTAATACATTGACAAAAAAAGTACGCAGATCGTACAAATTCGAGCAGAGTTCGATTCGTGTGAACCCACTTAATAATATATTCGAATTTAGTGTGTGCGAGTTTTTAAGAGACTGTTACATTTATAAATAAAGTTCGTAACTTATTACGACCTCAGTGATACTTCACGATGTTCGTTCGAACTATACATGCATATCTGATGAGTCGAGAGCTTCCCAGCGCACCAGATTCGGAAGGTGCTCGAATCTTTTTCGCCCTCAATGGACCATGGAAATGTTAACAGACTGCGAATTCTGGTTTATCACTCGACCGGCTGATGTGGACTGAGTAATGTAAAGTTCATTTACAGAACCCTTGAATTGTCCTGCCTATTCCTTTTATAACCATTTTTGAACGGAAATATTAGGCTCTTGAAACACTCCCCACCTAGACATTAAAGAACAATGTACGAAGCAACACAAAACAAACAAAAAAACCGCACCAAACTACTCACCGTTGGCGTCCTTCGCCTCGAGCCCTTCCGCCTCCTGCACGATCACGGTGAGCACGATGATTTTGGGCTTTTCCTCGGTCGCGGCATGCAGCAGCCGGTAGTGTCGGTCGGCTGACACGCTGAACACGCGCTGCGCCTGAAGGTACATCTCCTCCTTGTAGTGCGCAAACTGTCCGCCCGCGTTGTGTCGGTGTTGGTGGTGGATTTTGTTTGCGTTCGTTCATCCCCCGCAGGTGGTTCCGAAAGCACGAACGGAAAATGGTAGAAAAAAATGAATGAGCTCGGTGTGGTTTTTGCGTGGTAAGGCGTTTGTTCTCCTCCCCAACAAAAAGGAATGATGCATCCTCTCCCGTACGCGAAGTTGAAGTTGAAAGCTACGAGGCGTTTAGCGGTAATGTGAACGAGCGAACGGGTGTGTGTTTCGTAGTGTAACGCTTCTACTGGACGCATGCAGTGCAGTGGACGACCGTGATTGATGATTACGATATGGAAATTAATGCAAATAAAAGTTTGCGAAAAACAACCGCGAGCTCCAGGTGGTGGTGGTGTTGGTGAATAATGGATGTTTCAAATAACTCTTTCTCTGCTTGTGTGAACTTGAAACACAGACGCACGAAACGAAACGACGCAAGTTTCGCGAGAAAATGCGGATCGCGATCAAATTTTCATTGGCAGGGCAAATATCAATCGCGCGCGCTTTCGGTATTGTTGATTTTCTAACGAGCTTTTTTCGGTTTCATTTCTCGGCATCGTGCCCGCCGGCCATCGATCGCGCGCGTAACGATGGATTCGGATTGGATTCGATTCCGATTCGTCTGCCTGGTGGTGGGGAAAAGTACGCCGGCGACAACACGACCGCTGGATTGAAGGTGATTCCGGTGGTTCACTCGATTTGACGACGAGCATATGGCGCGTGCGTGTGTGTTTGTGCTTGTGGCTTAAGAAGTTTGGTGCCTTCTCCTGTCGATGGATGGCAGGATGTGCTACACCGAAAGCGGGTGGGATTGTTTGCTCCAGCTCTCCCTCCCTCGTTCGTCAACACCTGCGGCGACCCGGGCTAAGGTGCCTACACAGCACAGCACGAGGAACAACAAAGAATTGATGGTTTTACGGTTCCTCAAATTTAATATCGCTGCCTTGCGCAACGCGCCAGTCGTTCTCACGTTCTCGCGGGGAGGTTTGTTCGGTTTCTTTTATTATTTGCTTTACCGCTTCTCGGTTTTTCGGCGGGAAATATATTGCATTCGGGTTGTTGCAGCTCCCGATACGTACCGTTGAATGTTTTATGGCAGCGAAAACAACCGGGACGAATTTTAAGACTTGTCGTTTTATTGTCGGGTAATGCGAAAATGCGCTGCGCTCGGTGGGGGATTTGAAATTAATTGAGTTTTTTTTTACAACGGATCACAAAACAACCGCACTCATGCTCGGAAACTGCTGAAAACTGTATTGTTTGAGATATGCAAGTAGAACGTTGTCTACTACTTGACAAGTTAAACGATTCAAGTAGTAGACGATTAAAGATTCAATCGTCTTAGATTGAATTTCGAGTCAAAAGAACGTTCTCAAAAAATATGTATTACGAATGTCTTCAAACTCCTTCCATCCACAGTTGAATTCACACTTCGTTCACTGCTTCTGACGTGGGAGATTTCGCAGAAACACGAGCCCGTGCCGGGAAGGCGAACGAAAGTAAGACAAATGGCGTCGGTAAGCGTCACGATAAGAGTAAGCATTTTTTCCACATAATCACTCACGCTCATCCAAACACACCGAGCGAAGACACGTAATCACGAGACCGAATTTGACTGGTTGCGTCTCCCAGGCACACCAGTCCAGCCTGCAGGCTCCCCGTCGCATACGGCAGGGCGCAGCAGCGGCACACTGGTGACGCAAATCGAAAATCCCACGCTACTTAAATACCGCTTTTTGGAGGGTTGAATGAGCGCCACACCGCACCCAAACGCAAACGCAAACCGGGCAATACGATCCGTGCCGTGTTTTCTTATTTCGAGCACGCGCCCGATTTTCGGTATCGGAAAGGCTCACACGACGCTGCGCTGTGGTTGTCTGTGTGGGAAAATGGATTTAATGTAAAGAAGATAGCTGGAGGGCGAACGCACCCGAACCGCCCCGTTTCGCTGTTGAGAAAACAGTGAACCGCACGGTCTAGAGGTCGCCATTGTTTGCCCGGTTGGGTGTGTAAGGTGCTGAGTCGATCGGAGAACTCGGTCCCTGGCAAGCAACAGATACTGTGGTGGTAGTTGCTTTTTTTTTGCTCTCGTCTCTTGTCATTCGGGGGGTTTTGTTTTTCACGGGAAAAAAGGGGTGATATTTATTTCCACCCGCCACAAACCGGACGCAACCGGCATCAAATTTCGAAAAAGGATCTTATGTATTGTTTTTTTTCTTCCTATTTGTTGGAGTCGGCCGTGACCACGTGATGATTTGGATGGTTCGTTTTGCTTTAATGATCTTAACTTGCTGGGAGGGACAAACGCTCTTTATGGATATTTGTTCGACTTTCAGATCCTAATCGGACGCAAACCGATATGATTAGTGGTGGGTTATCCCGGATGAAGAGTATCAGAAATCGTAAGCGAAGAAATCAATGTAAGACAGGTTAAGAAGATTGTTTTCACTACCAGTAAAGGTCGCCAACGGCGGTCGGATCAATGGAGATTTTGTCTGGCCCTCGAGTCAATGTTTGTAGAGCCCACAAACGCTCACCGATCTGGTGCAGCTTACACCGAACGTTTCAAAACATAAATGTACAAACATTTACTCTGTTTTAGGTGCCACAGGTTTACGATATCACCATTCGAAACATGAAATATCTTAAGAACCGTTGAACATCTCTTTCGGTAACTTGCCACTCATGGCTTTCTTTGAAAATTGAAATTCTTTGGAAATCGGCATTTTTGAGAATATAAACGGTATCGCCCGAGTGTTCAATATTGCCCATTCTTTAAGCTTATCGACCCCTGACCTAAAAGATCTTTGAACGACAAAGTGTTTCTTATACAAATATACAGAACAGTTGTGTTTCTTCGATATTTTTTTTCAAAATTTTGCCATAAAATATCATCATTCCTTTTTGCCGTACAAAAATACACCTGGACGATCTTTTGCTGCTCCCGAACCGGTCCGGAACCGGTCCAGCATGGCAACAAGAGTTGGGTTGAAATGGTTAGCTCGTGCTGTGCTTGACGTCTGCATCCCCAGTGACCCTTTCAAGGAGCTTTCAATTACCTGCTAGTCAATAGGATTCAATCTGGCCGAAATGACGTTCATCCATTACGATGCACATCGCCCTGGTTTGGCATGGCCGTATGCACGTCCTCTTCGATTTTCTCGGCTTCAGGGGAAACCGTTCGATCAAAATTATAGTTTTTTTTTCTTCTATACGACTAAACGAACGGGTATTGTTCCGCTAGGGTAGGGCTAAAGATACTGTTTTCCTTCCTCACTTGCGGCACACACACGCCGTATACACGGGCACCACCTGAAGGAATTGGTTTTCGTTCTGAGATGCGAAACTCATTTCCTGTGTAGTTTTTGTGTGCTTATATTGGGAAAGTTTGCTGTATGGTATGGTACAGTGGCTATGGCTGGCAGCCGTGCATATTGATGGACTGATGATGGGTGACGATGGTAATGATGGAAGCTGGAAAAAGTTTCGCTGGAAGCTGGATGAAAATTTTAGCAATAATGATAGTTTTTTGTCTGTGTTTACGTGTGCTACACTATTTACAAGATGAATCAAATGCTACTTGAAGACTATCGCTTTTAAAGATTGAATTTAATAAGTCTGCATTGGTCTTTTGCAAAAAATTCTGAGCAATCTATATTGAAAAGGTACTATTTCTAACGTGTGTAAAAAATCTACACCTAATGAAACGATGAAAAAAATACAAAAAATCTACGATAGAAGAAGATAGAACACGTTTGCCATATTTACTTTCAGTCGCTTTTTTAGTGATGTGGATTTATATAGTTCAAGCAGTCCGGTGCCGGCGAGTTTTGTCGATTAGTGTGCATCGATCGTTGGGTGGAATCGCACGGTTATCGTTTGGTTGGGTCGAGTGGGCCGAATACGGTGCGTAGCGTATCGTTTCCATACAACGAACGGACCGTAGCGATCATTTTTATTTCGTTCGAGAAACGTGTGGTTGCAAATGTGGTGCAACAGAGTGCATATAGTGCGTAGAGAAAGAGAGAGATAGAGAGAAATATAGAGAGAGATAGAGAGAGAGACAGTATAGTTGGACAGAGGGTATAGAGTTTGAGAAGAAGTGGAAAGATTAGGAGACGTTTGAGATAAAAAGAGCAAAAGTTTAGAAAATAAAGATGATAAAATATGCAGAATAAAAATATTGATAGTAGTAGAAAATAGGTATGGATTTTAAAATACAAAAAATATGTTCCGAAAATAACATAAAATTGATAAATTTATTTAAAAAATCAAGACGTCAGAAAGTTAAAAGGTGAGATAAGAGGAATTGGTGCACACAGTACATCCCTAAACACCGAAAGGATGCGAAAGGAAGTGAAAACACCAAACCGGGACGTGCGGACATTCAAATGTGCGGTGGTTTGTTGAACATTGGAATGCAAATGAGGTGGGAAAATTTGTGTCACACAACTTTCTTCGAACCTTTACTTCATTTGCATACGCATCAGTGGGCGTGTAGGGCGTGCTGTAGCGCAAGAATGTGTGACGAGAATCTTAGACACGCATGAAGAGTTGGGCAACGAAACAGGCAATTTTCGGTTCGGGACGTGTTATTATACATTCACAGCCGACTACGACGAGGACGGGAAAGTTTATCTTGGATAGTAATTCCATTTGCCGTTTTGGGCGGGGTGGGGGTGGGGGGTGCAACAAGAAAACAACTAATGAATTGCCAACGGAACGCCGACCGCGAGGGCACATCCCAGCGGAGCTCAACGTTCCAGACGCCAGATAAATCTCGATAAAGACCACCGCGCACAGACGGTCTCGACTGCAAACTCAATCTCGACGGACACACCCATGCGCGCGAAAGGCCCACGGACATTACGCCAGCTTGACCTACCTGTCCGCCGGGTGCCGGCGCACCGACCGTGTTGGCAATCGCGTACAGCACGTCCAGGTAGAGATGCTCCTTCTGCTCCGACCGCTCGATGTCGTCCTCCAGCAGACGGTCGTTGTCGTTCTCGGGCAGTATCTCGGCCCGCGTCTCCACCGCCCGCACGGCCGACATGCGCCGGTTTTCATTTTTCCACGATAGGGCAGTGAAGCTTTCGAAGTAGGAACCATCGTTCTCCTGCACGCTGTTGGAGAGGTAGAGACAGAGAGAGAGAGAGAGAGAGAGAGAGAGAGAGAGAGCAGAAGAGCGAACACGAAACGTTAGACATGTCTGAGTTGGAATTGGCAGTTCGTTCGTGAGTTACTGAACACTTGGCTGGCATCATCATTGTACACACGCATACATCAACGAAATATCCAAGGCGTCAACATCAAGGTAAAGGTGCCACATCATCATCCTCCTCCTCATCATCATCATCATCACCATCGTCAACATGACCATCATCGGTTTGGAATCATTATATGATTGTCTCAATTGATACAAGAACACTTACACGGGAGGGCTTTCGGGGAATTGGGGATTTGACGGAGGGAACACAGTGAGTAACTTTAAGTTTTGCATGCATCGAACGGAAAGTGGGTGGTTTAAAGCAAAGGAAAGTTTGACGTCGATCATACTTGAACGAACATATCGAGTGGAACTCTACGAAAGTACAGCGCGAGTGTCGTCTGTCAAAGGGCGAACAGATTTTGAACGGGAGCTCTTGGAGGAATGGCTTTCCAAGAATGATATTACTTGAACTGATTTTGAATTTTAACGAGACTTTCAACAGAAAACGGGGTTGAATAATTTATGACGTATAGCGAGTGCTTGGCGGTTCCATTGGACGGTGTTTCAGTGTAGTCAATGTATTATTCCATAAGTTTTGTCATTGAGGTCAGCATGGTTAGGAGTATTCTTTCAGTTCACTCCGCAGTTGAGAATAATGGATTCTTCGCCTGGGAAACTTGCATGACCTTGTTCGGGAGGCTACATGAATCGAGATGGAAAGCTTTCACTGTGTCACGAGTAGTTTTTAGAGGCACAGGATATGCATTCGTTTCTTTAAGTTTTAGCGCACATGCACGAAATGGACCAATGGGAATGGGAATCAAGATGCTTAGAAAGATAATTAAAAGTCCACTGTAATTTAAATAACGACACAAGATAGTATGTCTAGACATGCAGTACAGATCCGACTGCTGATTAGAATCTAAGTTGGCGGTTTCGTCTTGGCGGTCGGCTTTACATAACCTCGCCCTGATCAGATTGGTCACGACACAAGAGTCTTGCGACCAGCACATACCGTAGCTGGCAGTGGCAAGGAGAAGAAAAAAAAACGCGGCAGAAAGAAATGTCTCTCCCTCGGGGATTAATACTTGAACTGGCTTTTGATAAGAGCTGTGTGCACGATACAACATTCTGACCACGTCTTAGTCGTGGTCCATTTTCTGCGCCTTTTGCTATTCATGAGCACTGTTATTGGTGTGGTGAAGATTCTTTAATCCGGTTTTGTGGTTCCTCGTCGGAGCGATTCTCCTTAAACGAGGTTTAAGTACAGATTTGCATAGAGAGTGAAGCTCGCTGGCACCGTGCTGTTGGGAGAGTTGGTATTTTTTTTGTAAGATATTTTCTCTTTGTTTTTTGCTCCATCTTTGCCGCGTGAAAGAACCATTTCATTTGTAATAAAACGGCATGAAAGAAAGATTACATCTTTCCAGCCCATCTTGCGCTGTTTTGCAAAACTAATATCTTTCGTGGCCTTACCCAATGCGTTCGCTTAATGTCATGAAGAAAAGTTTGGGTCTTAAAATTATACTCCAACTGTTACGTATTTTGAGGAGAAAGCGGAGCGGAAAAACACCTAGTGACATGAATTGACAACGACATAGTGCAAAATATGATGGCATGAGTAGCAAATCGACTGGAAATGAAGGTGAGGAGAATTTACCACCAAAGTTACGTTATTTACCATACATCGATATAAGAGTGGTTAATCGTTTAGTTACAAAAACAATGTGTTTAATATTTACAAATATTTTCGTGATTAAACTAAAAAAATATTGTAAAACCATGATAAAAACACAAAAATAAAGGTTTGATATGAAGTAATTAAAATGAAAAAAGTTAAATAAGTCGCAAACACACCAAAAAGTTTTAAGAAAAAGAAGAAATGTTTGGGTGTTTTGATTCAGAACTTGAAGAACAATAAATAGAAGATTATTAATTACTAAACAGTTTTCAACGTAGTAAAAAAGATGAATGAAATAATAAGAAAAAAATGAAATTAACTGGAAATGAATGAAATGGAATGTAAGAAAAGTACCACTACCACAATATTGCTCTGATCTGATTGTTATTGTTTAAATTCAATTTTAACATACAATTCCGAGCAGAACAACATTCAAGTGGTTGTTTCAGTCAGAGAGCTGACAAAAGACACCGAACGTGATGCGGAGCGAACACACCTATACAACTTATACAACACGTATTTCATGAGGAGACAACTGACAAAAAAAAAATGCTCGAGGATGAATGATGTCATAACACATGATGGCTCAAAAATGTTTCGTGAACATCCGCCGGACCAAAACGACACGAACGAACGCTCCACAGAAGAATACACGGAAACCAGTTACAACAGGATACAAAACATCAACTGAACGTCCACCAAGATGTGACCAAAATTCTTGCCACCGGCCAAACTGGTGGCGTGTGGTTATGTGTGTGTGTTTTGGTGTTTAGGTGTGTGTGTGTGTGTATGGGTGTGCGAGTGTGGTTAAGGTGAAATGTGCTTGCGACAAGAAACATGTACAGCAGAGGAACGAGTATAGCCAGAGAGCGTGATCGTAGGTTTGAAGTGGAAGAGATATGAGTATAAGTAGTAGTATTAGTAGTAGTAGTAGTAGTAGTAGTAGTAGCAGCAGTCAAACAGTGTCACACGCAGCATGAGCAAACAAGTACAAGTACGGAAGGTAGAAGAGTTACAGGACAGTTACAGGTAGGTAGCAGCGACAGTATTAAAAAGGTGAAAGGTGTTTGCATAAATCGTTACCTATTGTTGTTCGCACTCACGACACTATTATAGGGTGGGTTCATTTTGTCGAAGCGATACACTATTTCCGTCACTCCCTGCTCGTTTGGACCGTGCGAGGAGAAACATTCCTCGGCCACTGGCTGCACCATTATCATGGGGGCCCTCGACGGGTAGCTGGGCGCACCCGCGATCCATTCGTGCGTGCGTTTCGTTCGTGGTGTGTGTGTATGTGTGAGAGTGGGTGTGTGTTTCGGGGGATCGAGGACATGATGGGGGTGTTTAATGAGATGATTGTTTCCATTTTGTTGTTGTTGTTGTTGTTGTTGGCGTTTGGATGGATGTGTTTGATTTAAAAAGAACAAACCGCAGGCAGCATATTACAAGCGGATGGGCCGTTAAAAGGAATTTGAACACAGGACAGAAAAGGGGTTACGAGAGTAGCCGAGAGTGAGTTTGTGAAAGGAAACATGCGGTAAAACAAAATATGATTGTGGGAAAATTAGCAAAACAACAGGAAGCCGAGAGAGGAAGGAGAGAATAGTTTGAGAGAGAAAAAAGAGTGTCATAGATTAGTTGCACTGTATAAAATCTGAGAACGGGCGAATGCGATATGTGATGCAAAAATGTTAGACAAATGGTTAAAGGTATGGCACATCTCAGCGGAAAATTGTTGAAATATTGGTTAATAAAACATTGCTGAATATCGTACTGCAGTGCAGATTGCATGCTTTCCCCGGAGTAGCTTTGACTTTCAGCCAGAAAGTATGCAATCTTTGCAATGAGTGCTAGGAAGGAGCAATATCGATTTATTTCCTTTTTGTTTATAGTTTGCATTTGTTTTTTTTTTGCGGATTGTATAACTTTGGGCGAAAATTTTAACGAAATAGCTGCAAAGTATGCAAGAAATGCATTGGAAGGGGTTTTTTCCCGATTTTATGATTTATTAGATAGTTTTCAGAAATCAAAGTGTGTTTTTAGTAACCACACAATGAAGAATCTTGATTAAATCAATAAAGTAAATTATTAATAAATCTAAATCGTAGCTTTATTCATGTTCTATAAACACTTTATATGACAGTTTCCAGAAATATTTCTCGCTAGGCACCTGAAGCACATTGGGCGACAACTTTACATGAACATGTACTTTTGACACCTTCTTTTCTTCGCCGATTGCGAACCACTGTACACGATGCACATGGTGTGGCAAACAGAAAGCGCTGCCGCTATCGTAAACGACACCCGACGAGCGTTCCATTAGCTGCGCGCCCTAATCCCAGCAATGTGCCAAAGTACAATTGTTTTCGACACCGCCGCCGAGAGTAATTCGGCGTTCGGCGAATGGCATCCCCGGATACACCATCCGCCCGGCAGAAGCGGGAAGCGGCCCGGGAGAAGGTCAAGCGGCGCGGGAAACACTGTTGCCAACATGTCGCCAACAAGATAATGGATGGCGGCAAAATTAATTGTTCGTCTGTGCGCTTGATGGGCTCGGAAAACGGCTCGATGAGTGTACGAAAATGACGCACTCGCACGTGCTGCCCCCTGGCTGGCTGACGGGCCGGCTGGTGCAGAAAGGGAGGAAATAAACGTTTTCATTACCGAACCCTTGCGAGTGCCACCCCTCGAGGGAGAAGGGAGGCCACCCATTATGGCTGGCGCGTGTAGGCGGAATGCTCGACGCGGCCTGCAGGCAGTCGAGACAGTGGGGAAGAGAGAATGAAAGGCGGGGGAGGGGGGGTAAACGAGGACGCAAGAATGCAGTAATCATAGCGCAGGCATATGAAGCACGGCAGACAACAGGTGGCCGCCCGTCACCCGAGCGCTCGGCAGGGCAACAGGTTCCGCCGGAAGTATTTTGGCTCGGTGCCAAAGCCAAACCCGGGACCGTAAACCGAAAACGTCGAACCGAACGCGAGCTTAACACCGCACACACACACACAAGATCGATAGACCCGTCCGCCGTGGGTGGGGAGGGGCGTTGATGCAAGGAATGTTTGATGAATGGTTTCGCAGTAAACGTCATGTCCTGCCTTCTTGCCCAAGGTACACGACGCACAACATATGTTGCGGTTCGTTTGGCTCGATTTACTGTTTGCATATTACCGGACGTGGGGACGTTCCTTTTTTTTTGTTGTTGGTGGCCCCGTTTCGACCTCAGTTGGGAATGGAGTCTTTTCGCGAGAGGCGATTACCAGCGACAAAAACCGCTGGCTTGTTCGAAAAATGCACTCCGAGGACGCGAACGTGGGTGCCCAAGGGGGTGTTTGTGATATTTATGGCAAACTAATGATTAATGAACATCCTGTGGATATCGTTCGCTGGGACCGTTTAGGAAGTGCGCCGTCGTTAAATGAAAATGTGTATTGCTTCATTTTGCTTTATGGGTTGTGTGGAAAAAGAAGATTTTGCTAACAAGAAGTCGCACTACATCAGTAGATTCACTTTTCGTTGGATTAGTATTCTTGTAATGATACACTTTTACGATATCATCTTGTAATATACTCCGATTCATAACTATGATGTGATTTTTTGTTGTTGAGAAATTAATCTAAATTATTGAAGAGAATTGATTAGGATGACAAACTTCAATTTTGTTCATAATTACGTTGAGTTGAATTGGAAGTAAATTACTGGACACCTCATTGTTTGAATGCACAAAATCCCATAAACGTCCAATAAATTGATATACGATTTATATATAAAAGTTATTCCATCGTCAACTGCCATTGTAGCATCCTGACATTGACTGGCATCGCTCGTACTTTTTTTTATATAAATTTGAAAACTACAGCTTTTATCATTTTTCACATGCATCACGTACATGTGCCAAGCGCCTCCGTGCATGATGAATTAAAGCGTACCGATGTGCTGAGATATCTAAATTCACCCTACCACTACTACTACTACCACTGCCTCTGCAGCTGCCAGTGTGGTAGCGGGCTGTATTCCGCCGGAAATACGAAGGAAATGGAAGACATTACGGAACCATCAAATGGGGGCCTGGGTATGTTTGTTTTGTCCATTTACCAACAAAGGCAGCAGCGGGCACAAAACACACACACACGCGCTGCCCGTTTTTCCTAGCTCCCCTTTTCTCTACCACTCTCTCTCTCTCTCTCGCTCGCTCTCTTCATCTCTCCTTTGTCCGCTTTTATGTGGTGCACTTTGCCAACTCTAAAATCCAGAGCGGAAAGCTTTCAATGTCATGAACGATGGGTCGGAAATGGGGAAATCGTTCTGTAATGATACAAAGTTCTGTGCACGGATAGCCCGACTGCGCGGTACAGGGATCTGTCAGGGAACGGGACCCGTTCGAATAGCGTTCAGTTCGTTGAGAGTTCTTTTTTAATCGCTTTGGTTGGCTTTTTTCTACCCACACGGGAACGATTGAATGATTTGCTCTGGCTATTTCTAGTATTTGTGCGCATATTTGTAACCTCCGATATGTTCTTTTGTTTTGGCTTTGCAACGATTTTAAATTAATTATTTTTTACTCATTCCGACACTCGGCTGAGCTCAAAAGCATCCACCCACCAGCTGCTGATGGCCAGAAAGATGCTTGAAATGGGAATATGATAATAGTGTAGGAAAAGCACTGCCCGGACTACCGTATCGTTTGCTTAGGGCAACTTAAACATGCCTCGGCTGGCACATATACTCAAATATTCACCAGTGCCCAGGTAAGGCTCCATAATCCGGATGCTTTTAGTGCGATTTTACATCTGCTGCCGGTGCCGGCAGTTCACGTGAAGCGTGTTTCTGCCTGGCGCAGAGCAAACGCTTTCGCTGAACGGACGCACACGTGGCGTGGTGCCTAAAAAGCACGAGCGTCATCGAATTAGGATTATTTATAAATAGCGCGCAGCAATGCCGGCAGTGCCATTAGCTTTCCGTATTGTTATTGTCCAAGGTCGGGCAGATGTTGGAAATGGATTATGTTTACCGAAGGAAAGAGTCAACACGTTTTCGGTGTCGTGTCCAGATTGGTTCCATCCACAACAAAGAGGAAGGCAGCTTCGGTTAACAGGCAGGCACAGGGGCGGTTAGGTTCGGTTCGGCCCCGATCGGTTCATTTCGCATCGACGAATTCTACTTCTCACTGCGCTGCGCTCACGACCGAAAGGCACACCCCATTTAGCATTCGCCTCGACTGGATCGACTGGAACGGCAATGGATCGAAACGAAATGAATCGACTAAAGCCCACTCCCGCCCTGTTACTGGCGCCCAGCCCGAAGGGAGCGTGTCCCTTCGCTCGTTACTTCGGGAAGTCGGGGTTGCTTCCTTTCCTTGGGCGGGATGTGTGGAACGTGTATCGGGCTATTATTCTCCACATTATCCCTAGTTAGTTCTTTGTTACGGTTGGGCTGCGATGGGTGAGTTTTTCACTGGATGTGGGCGACGGGGCTGGGAATTGGAACCTGCGCGGGAGTGGGTTAAAGGGGGCTCAGCGCACGGGGAAACTAAACCCCGCTCAGGTACTACCCGTGTCCCGGTCCCGGCATCGCTTCCTGCTAAGCCCCGTACCTTCCGGTAGGGTGGCTTATGAGCCGGGACGGTAATTGTGAAACAATTATAAAACAACAATCCCTCAACCGGGTGAAAGCATACGTTTTTTTTCGTCTCATTGTAGCTTTATGAGCCCTTCCCGGGCGTCTTTGTCTGGCGTTCGTGAAAGGTTTCCATTAAAATTATGACGTGGAGGGGTCGTGAGGTTGAAATGAAAATCCCTTTTTTCGTACCGTGCCGCTGTTGTTGAAAGAAAAATCAACATGAATATGGGGGACGCACGATATTACCATATTTTGTTGAATGTTGAAAGCAGAACGGATAGGGGATATTCAGTTGAATGAAATTTCAAATAGAGTACCCGTGGATGAGAATCGCTTGTTGTAGAATGTTGGTAATCGATGGGGAAAGCAACATGTTTCAGAAATATTGATGAACAATGTGTTTGTTGTAGCAGGATTTAGAAATCAACACGGTCGAGGCATGTTCAATTTCATGTACAGCCCACAGCCAAAAAAAGTCGGAGATCTGAAAAGTATTTTTTGGAATAGACTACGTGTATATGTAGATTTTCAAGAGAATATTAAAGTTTGTTTCATTTGATAGAATTGAAACCACTTTATAACGAACTAGTTATTCATATTATAAACATGAACAGTCTTCTATATGTTGGGTTAGGAAGGAAAAGAGAGTAACTGGAGATGCAGAATTGTGTCTGTACGGTAATATCAAGCAAACAAACCAATGGTTATAGAAGATACACCTAGGCCGAAAGTCGAACTTGATCTGTATGTCAAGAAACCCATGATCTGAGTTTGGAAGAACTGCGTAGATATAGCAGACTAAGGAATGCTCGATAGGAATATCACGATCATCAGTAAATGCCATCATTTTTGTTCCCGAGAAGTAATCTTCAACAATGAATAGGACTTTGATGTCTGGTTAAGAAAACTTTCATACCTTAAGGTCAGCCGGTATTTTGTGACAAAACAGTATCAAAGTCATAATGAATGATGGAAACTATTCTGTTTATTAAACATTTTCAATCATAAATTGTTGAGCCATGAAAAAAATAAACCAATACAAACGTTTCAAACTAACTCCCCATCCAAATATGGCAATCGGAAGTACGTTGCTTGTAGATTTAATTGAATGGAACATATTCCCCACCGCACCGGACCATAAAACAATACTTTGAATTACACTGCTCGGCGGCCTGCACAACAAAGCCGGATGCTTCGTTTCAGCCCACGACACCATCGCCGAGTTCCGGTTTCCGGGCGGTTATTACGTTGGTCCGTGGTCGGAGAATGCAACGGTGGGCGGGGAGCGCTAGGAGGCCGGTGGAGACACATTATTTGCCGCGGTAGCCAGGGCCTGAGCTAGCCCAGCAGGGTCCCTTTATTGTGGTTTTTGAAAACTAATTATGAAAACGCTGCATACCGGAGTATCCCTCCGGCATGTTGGAGTTCTATAGAGAGGAATAGAGCTAGAGAGAGAGAGAGAGACAGCAGACCTCCTGGAGCGGACTATTTTCCGACTGACCATCGAAAAGTGCATGGGTATGCGGTGGGAGTGTATCTATTAACGGCGTGGCGTTTGTGTTGGTGGAGATGAAGATTAAAGAAATTAGTTTAATGAATTTTTGACGGCTACCCACGAGAACGCTGCACAGTGTATGTGGGTGTGTGTGTGGGTCGGTTGGGAGACGCCCATCACGCCCTCCCGGCCAGCTGAAAGGATGATTTCATCCGCAAGGTATAATGCGTTCGGTTTCGGCTTTGTTTTCAGCGGGTTCATTCACTGCCATCATCTCACCGTGACGGCAGGACGTTGTAGACTCTTCCGGGAAAGTCGTTCCAGCGTGAACGGTTTAACAATAATTTGATTTAAACGAGCAGAAGAGCGCGGGGATCCGCTTTGCTTGTGGCGTAGATTATGTGGCAGGATTTGTTGTGGAAAATGCATCACAGCAACGCTTCACGGTTGCTTTGGGTTAGTTTAAACTCTAGATTAGTGTTATGTTTGTCGGGGATGAAAATGTTTCATCCCTTCGGCAGATTGGGTTGCAAACTTACATGCTTGAGAGATGTTTCTAGGCATTTTTTTGTTGTTGCCTGAAACTATACAACATTACTCACGCTACCGTGCTCCTCATCGGAGGTAACATGTTGTGGAAATGGCTTTCATTAAACAGCTTAAGGTTTGGCGTAAATCTTTCCGTCCGTAAAATGGATCGTAAACAAACAAAAAATCAAGAAAAAGGCGCCACTAAAAAGGGCACCGTCAGCCCACCGCGCTTAGCATATTTTGCCCGCTCCGTTGCCATAACTCTGGCGCGCGATTAAGTGCAAGTACCCACGCACCGCACGCACGTAAATTAGCTCTGCTAACATTGAAGCAAGCGATAAGTAACCGTCGTAAATAACGCAAAGCGCGTACGGGCGAACGCGGGGAAAACTGCTGACAAAATCGAACAAATCGATTCGAAGGCTGGAGGTTAAGCGGGGCTCGTTTCATCGTGGTTGCCTAGCGACAGATTTTCCCGGAAAGAGAAAAAAACACACTTCGATTCGGGGTGAAACCGGCAAAAACAAGCCATAAACAATGTAACCGTGAGCCGAGCGGATTGGAGCGAGTAAATTGGATTTTAAAGGATATCGATGACAAAGGTGGAATGGACGTTAAAGAAAAAAAAACACTCGAGACCAAAATACACCCCAATTCAAGTACGGGTTTTTTGCAAAATCATACTTTGTGTAGATGTGTGAGTGTGTGAGAGAGAGAGAGAAAACTGAAAACCTCCACCGCTCGATCTTATTCTCCCGGTGTTTTAAAGATCAACTTACCCAGACGAGGACTTGATTTCCACCTCGGGCCACGACGGGCGCCGCTTCCACACGGAAAACGACGGTTTGTCCGGCGGGTTGGGGTTGATGGGTGAGCTGCGGCCACGGAACGAGCCCTGGCGCGGGGGCGGCACGAGCGCATCCAGTCCACGGCCGGACGACTGGCGACGGATGGGCGGTGTGCCGGGTGCGGCGAGCGTGGAAGGGGTTGCCACCTTGCCGTAGCCTGTGGAGAGCCGAATGCGGAAAACGAAAGCAGTGTGAGTGGTCGGTACAGCGATAGGCCCTTGTGGCAGAAGAGAGAATTTAAACCCCCCGGTTCGAAAGGTTCCGATCGTACACTTTAAACCGACACGACACGATAGCGGCGACGAGATTCAATCACGTGCGGAGTTTGCCCTCTCGCCAAGCGGAAAACGCTCGTCCGAAGTGGGCCTGCGGTCGGTGTGCCCACACGGAGCCACATCCCTTCGGCAGAAGACAGCTACGGATTTGGCTTCTGTCGCTGAAAGGCCATCGTTGGTCCCGCCTTCCTTCGGCTCCACAAGTGCTCGCTCGTGTCACGAGTCGGCACCCGGGCCCGTGTGCTATTGTAGTCTAATGAAATCATTGAATTACGTTGCTTCACTAATGTGGCGTGAGGGTGGGTGTGAAAATTATAAGCAAGCGTGGAGCTATGCCTTGCGAGTGCGCACGCAGGTGCACCGGAACCGGAAGACGAATGTGTACGAATGTATGGTGCGGTGCATGCATGTATGCACATAAGTGGGATGGTTGAATGAATAAATGTGCAATCAGGCAACAGGCTTCACGTGCCAGGCGCATCCAGCGCCAGGGCATGTGTGTGTGTGTCGTTTGCAGTGCGATTGTTTTCCGGCTTCGTGCCACTTCCGGGTGCTGGGAAAGATGAGTTAGGAAAGGGCCCGACGAGCGGTCTGCTCTCGAGGAAAAACCACTTCAAGGAAATTGCTTTCGGAAGTCCTCACAATGAAGGTAAGAAGCAATTTGTGCTGCTACAGGTGAGAAGTGCATTTTTATGTTTGTTATTTCTAAAATTGTAGCACAAAATGGAAAACGGAACTGTCATAACGGAATAACTATGAAAAAATAATTGAAAAATGTTTTAAAATCTAAAGAATTGGGATAGTTGTAACCTCATAGTTCCCAATTTATCATAAAATTTACAAACAAACAATAACGAAATAAATAGTTGAAAAAAATCTTACTTTCGAAACGAAGAAAAGAGCAGAGCATGAAACGCTTAAAATCTATACAAAATCGAAACCAAACAAATTTTTAGCTATTTTATAGAAAACCAACATTATTCATTGACCATATAAAGAAGAAATTGAAGAAAAGAAACAGCTGAAATACATAAATCAAACATAAACATAAATTAAAGAAGGCAAACACTTGCCTTAAAGAAAAACGAAACAAGCGTGATTCCTCGAGCACACACACACACGAGATATTTTCTTCGCAAACGGTGTCTCAACGTCTACCACAGACAACACGCTTCGAAGATAAGTATAACGACTTCACTGTCCTCCGCCTGCAGTGGCCTTCAAGTGTCGTGAAAGTTTGTTCTGGCCGGTGCAAAATATTGCTTAAGCGTTCACTCGTCTGTTCTATCGGCGTCTCGTGGCACAGCCTCCTGGAAGATGCAACCACACACCCTCACAACGATTTGCTTTGGAAAAGTTGTGCACCGGAAGGAAGGAAGTGCAAAGTAGCAAAACGACCGACGGCCCGGGAAAGGACACGCAAACAGACATCCGGGTTTTTGGGAAGAAATTTTCGAAAGAACAGCATTGTTCGATCACACACACACACACACACACACACATGCCCGAAGCCGGGGGTGGTGTGTTTTTGAAGGATGCAATAATAATACGTGGCATAACTTTTGCCGTCCGTGTGAATGAGGGATGCTTTGAAGATTTTAAAACTTTCCTGGAAGCTGCTGTGTATGTGGCTTTAGTTTCAACTTTCGTTCGAACAGTTCTAGCCAAATGAAAGAAGAAGAAGAATTATAAATCATCATCCGCTGCGTGCTTCCCGACGCACAGCTCCGACACGCCGGCATTCGTTAGGTATGGAAATCCATAAAATAAAATGACAATGGAACAGCCGTAGCGAGCGAGGTCATTTTTCAACTGCTTCCGGGATTCCGGTGCAAAATCAATCACCGTGACTGATGGGCGCCATTGAAATGGATTTTCAATCCATTTATAATCGTAGATCAGCGCGGCATTATTTGCAATGCTAAAACTTTACTACCCGCTCGCAATCTGCGTTTTGACGGGTTCGAGTGGCGTTGAGATGGCATCGAGTGGTAGTCCATTGGAGATCTGGAATCTGATTTATGCAAAGAGCTGTAAAAATAATTCATTGGAATGGTAGCGAAGCGAAACAGTCCGCCTTTATACAACCGTTGCGATATTCAATTGAAAAGGTATCTCAAAATAAATCGAAATGAAAGCTTCAATCAAATCAGAACGCTCAAGAAATAAAGCTAGAAATAGCTGATAGATCTACGAGACGGCGTTGAAAAATGTCCCAGTGTCCCTAACAGTGACCCTCGTAGAGTAAACAGTGCGGTAAATAGATCGCACAAACGTAAATAACCCTCAAATGTTGATGCTTAATGATCCGGAATGTATGTGGCAAGTGATAAAACTTCGTGCCAAAGCACGAACCAGGATCAGAAACTCCGCCCTGCACTGTTAAAACCGAGCTAAAGTACGTACTCCGTAAGGTTAACTTTTTACTTCTGCTTCTGCTGCTGCTGCTCTATCTAATAATTTTCTCCAGGGCTGGCAGCCCTAAGACAGACGACCGTTCTGGGAAATGGTGCCGGGTGCTTTGTTGTCGCCGAGTCAGAGTACCACAATGCACTGTCATAGTTCTGTCTTATCAGGTGAGTCTTGAGTTTGAACTTTTGAAAGGTGGAGGGACGAAACAGGCAAAAGAAACAGAAAGCAAACGGACCAAAGAAAAAAAAACACTTACGCTTCTTTTGTCTGAAGCACTTGTTAACGAGCAGGACGGTAGAAAAGTTATTGTTCCATCCATCTAACAAATAGCTGCTTTTTCTTGGAAACGTTCCTGATACTAGGGTCGGTCGAGAACTTTTCGACTTTTGGTATTTGCTGTGCGGGCGCTGGAGTGCGCCTTCCAAGCGGGAATTAGTGCGGATTCACCTGTGCCGGATGCTGGGGATTGGATTTCTTTTTTGGACGGCCGGCGCACATTGTTTCCACGAGCCGTGTTTTGAGCCGTGGCGCAGGCTGAACGAAAATAAACAAACCCACCAGTGCTTGAGGGCACAATTAGTGTGTACCAGTGTCCAGTGCAGCGTGCAGAAGAAAATTAACAATCAGGATTAGGCAACTTGTGCTGCTTGTTTTTTTTTTCATCATCATCTCGGTTTGGGAGCTGTTTGATGGGAGCAGGTACCACCTGCATACGCCACGCGACTGTGACTGTGCCGGTTGTTTACAGCTGTAATCTTAGCGCGGAGTGACGGGAAACAACTTCCCGGGAACAGATTAGGCTGGATTGGCAAATTTCGAACAACACTACCCACCCACCACGGCACGGTTTGTTTGTTCGGTTCCACGTGCCGGCGTGCCCCGAAACCGGGAATCCATGGGAGAGAGATTTTAAACCACACATGATGGGAGATTTGTGTAAGCGCAAATCCGGACGGCAATCAAAACAGCATTCCAGCAGTGTAACACTCCGATCTGTCTATTCATTTCTTCATCCATCTTCGGCGAACACACACACACACGGGCTGGGAGGCACCATGTGCGAGCACCGAGTCGAAGGCAGATAATCGATTGCGCACGGAAACGGCATCGTCTGGCGAATCGGGCATCCCTCGGCAGCATGTATGCGTAACGAGCGTGTGTGTAGGAACGGCGGTGGGAGCAGCAAAAATGAAATTATGGACTATTTGCGGAAGATAGGTTAATATTTGCAGAAGCTAGGACTTCGTGCCGTGTTTTTTTTTGCGTTTCTAGCTCAACATTTATCCGGTAATGGACGTGCAGACGTCAATTTGTGGCGCATCCTGCGCGCGAGACCCATGGGATGGTCGCATGTGCCATTTGGTGGGGCAAAATACGAGTCTCGATGTCTTGGGAGTAGGAAGTAGGAATTTTTGTTATTGTTTTGTAAAACAACGCACACGAACCTGCTCTGTCACGTCCGTTTTATGCGTCAACATAATGCTACGTCTTGTAGAGAAAAAGGCATGTTTTTGCGCTCGTCAGGTGTAGCTGCCTTCCAGCGTAGGCTCGCGTTTTATTGAGTGCTTTTCCGTACCATTGTCAGGATATGTCTTTAACCATGCACGCTAGCACGCTTTTGGGTCTCCCTGGTGATGTATTTACGATGGTGGTTCAATCGTACGAGAGGGGTAGACAATAATTCCTTGACAAATAGGCATGCAGCTGAAAAAAGCTTCAATTCGATTGCGCATACGATGGTGAAATGTTCAAATTCCATTACAACATACCAAACATACGAGTAAAGTTGATGTATTTAATTCTTTACCTTCGTGATGGAATGTTCAAACATTGTGAAAATTCTTTTTCTGCAGACCAATGCATGAATAACTCGGACTTTTGAAGGATGTAAACATTCTCTCTGTTAGAAAATAAATAAAAAGCAAAAAGAATCTCTGCAAAAAAAGCCCAACTGGCTGGATCGATTGGCAGATTCTATTAATGCAGTATTAAAAAATCATGAAAAACGTTTAGTTGTGCTAGCCGTTGGCAGGTGGCGCCACTGAGCAAAAAGGCGTTTTGTCTACAACTACTTAGATTCTTTAGTGTTAAATTTACTCTAGATGATTTCGTGTTAACTTGAAGTATTACTTTAGTGAAGTGAGTTTAAAATAACCATTAAAAGTTACCAAAAACAGCAAGTCTAACCTCGCTTTATAAAAGTAAGATTAAAAATACAAAACAACCAACGACAATAATAATATTGTCGATTCGGGTGCGTCCGGAAAATCGAATTTGACTGTAAGATCACAGTTCAAAAAATTTTAATAAGAAAATCCTAAATTCCTAAATTCTAGTCCGAATTCAATCGGAATGAACAAGTTTCCGAATAAAAATATTCATTACATCAACAAAACTCATTCACAGGCAACATTCAACCGAACGAAGGAAATGATTGCATAGAACAAAAAACGCAAAAACACAAAGCTAATGTGCCAATCGTTTCACGCATTTGCAGCTTTCCGGGCGTTCACTTGTTGCGGGGCCGCATTATGTCGGTACGCTTGACACGGAATCCTAATTAGTCCCGTGCCCGCTTTATCACTTTGCTCATCGCACTTTCGATCCGACATTTCTCATTTGATCGCGATGTCGAAACGTGTTGACAGTGCCGAATGTTCGCACATACACAGCAGGCAAGTTGAAAGGAAATACGAGAGAGAGAGAGAGAGAGAGAGAAAGAGAGAGAGAGAGAGAGAGAGAGAAAATGAACAAAAAACTTTTCCAAAATCATTTGCAATCAACTTCAACTGGACGTTAGGGAACGACACTTTGCGTCCGGTGTCCGGGTGGTTCGCAGCCCGACCGAACCAGTTTGTCGGTACCAGGCCGACCAGCTACGGGACAGTTTTATCTGCCCGAGCATGAGCTGGAGCATAATTTATTTATCAGACTCGCGCCACGACACAAAAACATGCGCCTGATTCATGTTCCGCGTGACCGAGAAAGAGAGAGAGAGAGAGAGAGAGAGAGAGAGAGAGAGAGATGGAGCGCGCGATAGAAGGAGAGCTAGCGAGTGATTAAAGCTCTTTCGTGGCTCGGTGCTTGTCGATTATTTTTCTTTCGGCTCACGTTTGCGTGTGCGTGGCGGTCCTGTTCGGTCTAATTGCTCGGATTGCAGACGGGCGGGAGGACGCTGACGGATGGGGAGGGGGGGCGAAGCAACGTGCGAGCAGAGCATAATATCACGAACATAATATCTGCCAGGTGTGGTAATTACAACGGTATTGAACATATTTTCCCCACCCGGTGCGGAATGTTTTAGCCTGGTCGCAGAAAGGGGACCGCCGGTATTTATCGTCCCCGTCGGAGTGAAAAACCGCTTTCCAAGTGGAAGCCAACCAACAGGTGGAAAGCATTCGATGTTTTATGGATTATACCGAGGCGTTGTGGAGTGATTTTTCCATCCTTCAGTGCTTAGGAATCCGGGGAAATGAAATTATTCCGCAGCAACGCTATCATTCATTTCGACATTGAGCTCGTCATGATTGTATTTATTGAACACAAATCGCGACCATATTTTCTGAAATTGTTGTGTCACACCCGTCACACCAACGTAACGTGATTAAATTAAATTACATTAAATTGGTCGGACAATTAAATTACAAACAAAATTGGACAATTAAATTACATCAACATTAAATGTGACATAAATGCAGTTAATTAGACTTTAATTTTACATCAACAATATTAATATAAAAAAATGATTCCACAAAAATAATCATTGTTGATAACATTTACAAAAAAAATCAATCTAAGTTCTACCCACAAACTAATACCCTATCAGTTATAAATGTACACAAGTCAACGTTCACTACATAAAAAAAAACAACAGTACATCGTCATCGATCCTACCGTCAGAGCTGGTCAAGCGTGCAAGACTTCAAATTCAATTTGGATTCCTCCCAAACGTCCCGACATATGGTTGAGGAAAACGCTTCAGTGCGTTGACTTTTCGTGTTGAAACTGCGCCCGGTGGTGTGTCATGTGTGCGTGTTGTGCGTGTGTACGGGAAAAAAAAACTTTGATCCCATTCCCAAAACCCTCAGCCCTTCCCGGAGACCAAGTTATCGGTGATTAATAATTCTTTTTGCCGACTTGAAACGACTTGCCGTTGACGGCAACCCGATTAAGGAAACTCCCTCTCTCTCTCTCTCAGAAGTGTTGGGTGCCAATTTTTTGTTGCTGCTCCCAACCCGCAGCAAACTGTCACTAACGGGTCCCGAGACCGAGAGCTAAATATTCAAAGCACGGGTGTGGGTTGTTGTTGTGCTTTTCTCCTTCTTCTATCGCCTCGTCCGCCGCACGCTGTACGCTGTGCTGCCGGGACGTCATCATGCTGCGGGCATGTTTAATGGATGTGTTGGCTTTTGGTGAGTTAGTTTTTGAAATATTCAAAAGTCCCTTTGTGATGTGTGTTTGTGTCGGTGTGCCCGGGAAGGACAGGATGTGATGCGGGCGTAGTGTGTGTGTCGCACATCCTCTCCATTATGGGAGAGTTGCGCTTGCCCCTTGCGGAATGTGACACGGAAAGCACCCGGTGGGTGGGACTTCGGGGTGGAGTCTGGTGACGAAATGTATGATTAATATCTTTCACCTTAGTCCGGTGCCTGATGAAGTGACGTCCTGCGGGGGAACTTGAGCATAACATGGTTCGTTAAAATGGGGCTCGCTTGACGAACACGATGGCAGAGGATGGCAGAGGATAAATAAATAGCATTTAGAATTCTGAGATGAGTTCCGGTCTGGTCCTTTAGCCTATCATGGGGCCAGGCTTTTCATTAGGATAGTGCTTTTGATTAGCTCTTTTAAAAACACTTTCTATACAAATAGCGTCTAGGGAATATGCTTTTCTTTGGAATAAAAACGTTCATATGTAATGAACAGCACAAACAAACTGAAAAATATACTAAATGCGATGTACGATGATTCTTTCAACTGAGCTATCGTGATAGTCCCAGCAAGGCTTCCATTATTTGTTATAAATAACGAAATTTAATTTAAAAAAGTGTTAGAATCATGAAAGCAAAGGGATCATACTGTCATATAAAGCCTTTTGATCATCTCTGACATACAACTTCAAGTATAGTCCTTGTTCTGGAAGAATTATTCCAAGAAGAAGCTGGTTCATTTATGTCTTACATAGTACATATCGTACTTGACAATCAGAAATAAATGCAAATAGAAGAACCTATTACTGATCGTTGATAGGTTCTCTGTAACATCGTGAATAGATATTATTAGAAATTTTACCTGAATGTTCAGTGTTTTTTTAGTGTTAAGCATGATGCAGTTTCTAAATAGGATAAATAGGAGTTGGTAGGAGTCAGTATTCTATTGCCAGAATATGGACTATTGTGCGAATGCAATATCTTCAGCATGAAAATATGTCACCCCATTTTTATCTTAGAATGTAACTCCCACGAATATTTCCACTATGCTCATGATGTTTCCCACAGCAAAACCCAACTAAAAAGAACCAACTCTGGCCACCGTTTGAAATGCTCGAAAAGCTGCCTTTCTTAAGTATCCTCGTTCATGAAAGCATGCATGCGAACGTGCAGCCCAGCTGAAGGTCCGCTTTTTTCCTGTTCACATCCTCGAAAAAACCACCAAACAAGCCCGGGACTGTTCGCAATGACGGCAAGGAAACCGAAACTTACGTCGCGTTTTAAGAATACTTCAACCGAGCACCGCCCACACGGGTCGGGAAGTATAAAGCAGGTATTTTTTACGGCTTCCCACCGGAGGCAAGCAGCAGGACGTGGGACTCTGCGGCATCGTTTACATCCCGGTCGAAGCACACGACCGTAATCTTTCGGTCGAGTTGCATTATATTGGGAGCTGCATCGGGCAATATCCACTTACCGAGCGATGTGCCTGCCGCTGCCGATGTGCCTGCCATGCCGGAACCTCCACCACCGACACCCGCCCCGGTTGAGCCCGCTCCGATGGTGCTGCCGCCCGAACCGAGCCCACACATCCCCTGGCCGGTACTTCCGGGCCCGCCGGGGCTCGGTCCGGGGCTGTGGCCCATGCTGCCAACGCCTCCGCCACCACCACCACCACCACCACCACCACTCGTCATACTGTACGGGGAGGTGACGGCGGACGACGAGGACGAGTGGCCACCGGAGGGACCGGACGAGCCCTCGGCTGATTCCTGCCGCGAGAGGGAAAACCTCCGCGGGTTCAGCCCAAGCCCGGCCACGCCACTCGTCACGTACTGCTGCAACGAACTGAAGAAGCTCATCCTGATCCCCGGGTGAGTGTTTACTGCTGGTTCGGTGTTATTTTCCGTTGCTCGCGTTGCCGCACACTTCAAGACGGATGGGACGCTTTCTTCCCTACTGTTGCTCGCTGTGCACTCTCCGGACTGGGTGAGGGGAGGCAAGTTTCGCCCAACGTCAATGTACTGCGCGGTTTGCGGACTTGCCGGGGAAACAAATAAATTGACGCTTCGCTACCACTTTTATGGCGGCCTACTTCGATGTCGGTGTGGGCTTCGGTATTATTTACAGCTTCATCGCCCGTACGTGCGAATGTCTCGCAGCGGGCGAGCTTCTCTCGGCCGTTAGTGCAACAACGTCGAGCTCACTAGCTGAACGACCTGGCAGCCACTAGATGCCGGATTGGAGCGGCCGTTCATGTAGTCTGGAAACGGGAAATGTCTAGATCCACTTCCACATCGTAGCAACCGGGCCTGTTGCTAGGAGCGTTTTGTGATCGCGCAGTTGCCTTTCTGGCTGTCAGTTTTCAGCATCGCCGTCGAACCGAACCGACTGGCACGAGTTGCCGGCAGCCATTTCTATCGAAACATTCGTCAATTCTTCCGTCCGCTAGTGATTACTCCTGCGCGGTGGGGCAAAAATGTTGCTGATTTATCACTTCCCTCGTGTTCGGTTGCATCACGCACCGTGCAGACCGGCCAACTCCGCAACTCTCTGATGGCCCTGATGAGTGGTGTCCTAAATTTGAAAGAGAAGAGAAGGTAGAAGAAAGAAAAGAAACATGAAAAACAACATCAGAACGTGCTTCAAATGCCGACAGTTGGCTACTTTTCCATTACGGCAGCTTTACGAGCACGGCACATTTAGACACGGGCACGAACCGATTGTGTAAGCACTTAAAATCAAAGCAAGCTGGAGCGGCGCCGACCCGACTACCGGGTCGGGTTAGGATGCGCTTTCCGAGCGGAACGGCACGGCACGGCACTGGAACATCATTTGGCGCACAGCATCTTTGGCAAACTCAATTAAGATCAAATTTGCATTCCATACAATCAAATAAATCTCCGCACCGGCACCGTGGCCTGCATTCCGGGGCACCGAGGGCAGGTAGCAGCTTTCAACACCTCTTTTCCGCGCTTTCCACGCGGAACGGTCCCGGTTTCGCTAGCCCGTTTTCGGTGCCGGTGGCTCACTGTTAGCCTCCGCTGTGCTGCGTGATGCAAACGGAACGTGCTCGGTCATATCGGGAGTTTTTGTGTGTTTCTAATACCGCACTGGCCTCGAAAACGAGCGGACCGGGTTCGGTGGCATCGCCGGGAAAGGTAGCAAACAGGTAACAGTGCAACTCTATCGAAACGTTCGCTTCATATCAACAAGATGGCAACCGTTGCGCGCCGTCGGTATCGGTCGGGAGGTAAGAAAAAGATGAAATATGGTGACTTGCGCGCGCCAGATGTAGTTGGACAGATAAATGAAGCCAGCATGCTTTCTGTTTTCGCTTATTGCGTTCGCCCCATTGCAATGCAAAGCATAACGGCGGAAGAAGTGGTCAAACATGACATTTCGTACGAAGCTGGAGTCGTTGGATGTTCATATTTTTAGGTCGAAAAGTTCCTGTGGAGAAAGCTTTTTTTCTCCTTCCCCGACAGAGTGGACCCTTTGCAAGCAGGTGACCGTTGTGGGAGGTATGTTTTGTGCTGTTCATGTTATTTATGAGAGATGCAATCATGTGTTGTGCAGTTTCGTGATGCGGAATGATCTTGTTGTATTACATTCCACGAACCCGGTGTGAAATATTTATTTTTCTGGCAAACTGTTTAATAAATTGTTCGCGCGATGCGCAATTCTTGCCATGCGTAGTGCATACTTTCTGGCGCAAATTAGTGTATTCCACCTGAAAGTATGTAGCCAGTGCGCGTAGTACAGAACTTTACTAAGGCATTATTATCGCTTAATATCTCGATGCTTGCGATTGGGAGTACAGAGCGCCTGAATGTATGCATATATTCAATCAATTGTTTAACAATATTTAAAAATATGCCTAAAATTTATAAATAAAATCGTAGCTGCACCAAGTGATGAAGATATAGCGCAAACGCTTAAATGTGAAGTGTTATATCTTTTCCAAATGTTTTCTCAGTCATACAGTAGTATGAAATGTTTACTTCAAATGTCGTTTATTAGGAGAAGAGCATATGAGGCGTTCATAAAGCATTTTGTCGGGCTTATTTCGTACGTTGTGGCGCTACGATTAAAGAATGAATATTTTCATTAAAAAGTTACATCCCTCTCTCCATGTGTATATGGAAATAGTACAAATCGAATCTGTTTTCTATGTTCTTCAAGCTACAAGCAGGTGGTAGCAAAAAAAAGCATTTGAAAAACGAAAAACACAACCAAAGTTTCTAGAATGCTTTTATAAAGACTGAAGTGCTTTTAACGTCACGTTGAAAGCTCACAATTCGCACTTAACCTCCGATAGTGGGCAAGGTATTCAAGTGTATATTGTAATGTGTATCCCCCTGTTCTATGCGAAACATATGCGTGAACTTAAGTACGAATAGGGCAAGGTAAGGGCACACCCAAACGGAAGCCATTTCACGGAAATCGAGCATAGTAATAGTCCTACCTCCACTTCGCCGGAACATGCGATGTGTGTTAAATGATTTTTTTGTTGTTGTTTACACTCGAGAACAAAAGTCCCCACGCCACCCCTTACGCCGCCTTTCCAACCCTGTTTAGGACGTGGCGTGCCAGGGCGAACGTGCCCGGTTATAGTAATTTTATGTCACCTCTGCAAACAGACCCAATACCAATCATGTTGTTGTGATATGCGTTCAGCCCCGCCAGTCTCGCCCCCCGTACAAGCGTCCGTGCTCCGTTTGTGGCGAAGGAAACCCCGAGCGTGTTACGGAAGCTGTGCGAAGAATTCCAATTAAAGTCGCAAGCGGCGTTGTTGCGGAAGTAGGAAGGCGTTCCCGCTCGCAGCGCGTGAAAGACGGGCGCCGGGAACGAACGAGAACGAAATTAGGTCGTAAAATCATTTTAAATTCGTACTTTCCGTCGGGTTCCTTCTGCTTTCAGCTCGATGCTGCTGGGAGAGCGAGCGAGCGTGCCGTGCGCCAGCGCGCGCGCGCCCCAGAGAGAAACATCAAGTTTCAGCAACAAATGAGCAGGGACGCAGCGTCGGTGTCGATGTGCGAGTGTTTAAAGGATGAGTTGATTAATTTTCCACCGCGTCGTGGAAGTGCGCGAGGCGCCCGCGGAAGCAACAGTTCCAGGCGGCTGAAGCATCTTGTGCACGGTGAATTTAACGGCTTAGAAACATGAGAATGCATTTCATTAAATGACGGACCGGAGCATCGTCTGATGGCTGATTAAAAGCAGGTACGAGGAACGTTTAGCTCGCTCCAGAAAATCGCCCCCATCTGGTGCTCCGGTAGGCGCACAAGCGGCGGCGCGTATCGTCCCGGTGGGAAACATTAATCAACGGCTGAATGACTGTTTTCATGATTCCGTTTGGAGGAGGCTTTTTATGCTGATTTGTTTGATGTTGCTGGGGTTTGATGCGAAGAGTAGTTATGAAGTTCTTTTGTCCGTTGAATGTGGCAGACTTTCGTTTATAATGACATGTCTAATAGCCACTTTACCCAAGAGCTATTATTAACCATAAGCTCTTACACTAAATAATAGAAACGCCCGCCATAATCTATTCCCTTAAATGCCCTTAAACTCGACAGCACAAGCAATTCACCGGCGACAAATGTGTCGCCGGGTTGGTCGGCAGCAATTTCGCGCATTTCGTGTTAAACGTCGGTGTCGTGTTTGGAATTAATTCGCACCAGGTACAAGCAATCCAGCGTGGAAGGGAAGGTGAACGCGAAAAACAACAACACATCAGAAAAATAATAGAAGAAAAATCGTCACAATCGTGTAAAAGGCGGCACGAAACAAACAGCGCCTGCTGGTCGTGCCAGCAATTAAGGCATATAAACTTTAATCGTCGGTAATCTGATACTCGGTGCGCCGTCCCACCGGCACTGTTCCCCTACCTGGTCAAAGATCGTGCCGTTTGGCCATTTTGAAACGAATAAAACTGCACGACATTGCCACTGGCGACCAGCGCAGCCGATGGCGGCGAGTTTTATATTATAATCACAATCCTTCCGAGCGTCACATCTGCACAACTCGGGAAGAACGGGAATAACTGTAAAGAAACGATCCTTAAATACGTTTTTATGAATTGCTCACAGCACCGTTTCGTTGATAATGAAATTAAAGATAAGACAAAAATGGCCAAAAAGTGGAAAAGGTTAGTGTCGGGCAGGGACGGCAGTGGAGTAAGCAAAACACAATGTTTAAGCAGCGCCTGTACTTAGCAATTGCTTTCGGTTGCCCAGACGGCAATAATAATCATTATATTCTATTATGACGCCGTATAATAAAAGCGTCTAGGTCGTGGGTGTGTACGCCCGGTACGTCTTTCGTGGCAGCGCCAACGGCTGAAGTAAAGCGATTATTGAAGAGCGATCTCAGAAGAGGACCCGTTTGGAAATGGTCAGCTTTTCGCACGGCTTTTCACGCGACTGGAACAGAAACGGGGTTGCTATCTCTCTTTAAGGCGCTTTTGCTATTTGTGCATCTATTTAAGTCACTCGTGGTTTTCGCGTGGGTACAGCGTTTGATTCAACGTGGTTATCTGTTTATTTACCTCAAATAAACAGCTATTATCTTCTAATTCAACTCAACACTGTAACGATCGGTTTTTATGATATGCTTTAAGTACCAGCGATTACATTAGACGGAGATTCATTGCTTCAGTAAATACTAAAATAAGTGAACAACTGACAAACTTATTCGATCGATGGTTTTCGATAACATTCAATGCAATAATTACACGTGAAGAGCTGAAGTGTTTTACTGTCCAACACTGAATGGTCGCAAAATGCAGGAAAAATATGTAAACATTAAAAACCCTCGAAATGATCGCTAATACTCAATAATATGACCTAAAAAAACAAATCAAATTTTGATTTCAATGTTTGAAATAATTCTAAATACTTGAACCTAAACAAAAACCACAGGATATATTCCCGAAAGCACCATTTTACCTTTCTTCCCTCAGTTCATAAACAGTTTCTTTGACGGATTGATTTATGCTCAGGGTGCGGACATGCCTACCTAATAGATTAATGTGATTTAGCGATCGGAATGCCGTTTCGATTCGGCATCCAACGAAGGCAGTGTAGAAGGATGGGCGCCAGTGAAGGAAATCAACACACCGTCCCAGTATCACGCTCCAAATAATAAATACGCAAGTATTAGTGAAAGGATTCCCCGGGCAGGGCGAAATAAATTGTGTGCGCCCGCGTGGCCGTTCGCACACTGTTCGGTTTGAGGCCGGGCCGGTCGTTCTATTGACTTTCACCGTGCGCGGCTAATCAGGAAGCGGCCTGGTACGTGAGTCAACCAAAATTGATATTCGTCTGCCTGCCGGCCTCGCAATCCCAGCGGTGGGCCTGCCGCGGCGGTTCGATTATTCGAGCAGCGGGTGCGCGCCCGGCAAACAAAATAAATCTCCTTCAGCACTGGCCGCTGCCAGCCCCCCAGCCACCCAGGCCGGTTTTGGTCGGCTTTCGGAATCCACTAACGAAGGTTGGAGATGGGCGTCTAATACTAATTTTACTGATTCAAACATTTTTCACGCATTCTCTCGGTGGGGAATGTGGTGAGAAGCGAGAAGTGGAAGGGACAAGAAAGATAGGAGGGGATATGGGCTCGCTGTGGCACGTTTTATTTGCGTTGGCTATCGGACAACGCATTCGCATGCTAGATGGCGAATTCATAGAGCCTGCCTGCCGCTGGTCAGTTTATCGAGCTTATCGTCGATCACCAGTGGAAGTAATAAATATCGCATCGGCACAGCGAGTGTGTTTTTGCTTATGAGATTTATTTACCTATTGTTTTTCTTCGGGTGGAGGTGGTTTAACAGGACAGTGAAGTAACATAAAACATAATTTAAACACCCCATGAAGTCTGCATTAACCTTAAACAATACAGGCTTGTTTTGTTCTAAATATAAAATCGATTTTTCTTTTAAATACGAAAGCAATCACTAACCCTGTCTTTTCTTCTATTTAAAACAAACTTCAACACAACTGTCCAACACAAAACGAACCGATGATAAGGGACACACGCTGTGTGTGTGTGTGTGTGTTCGCACAAAATGAGAAAACTTTCGCTGAGCGAGCTTTTTCCGATTGAATAACTTTTCGTTCCCGTTATCGGTCAGCAGCAATCGATTGTTTCGATTTACATTTTGTTTTTGTTTTTGCTCATGTTTGTTTATCGGCCACTTCTCAACCGATATCAACAGAAACAACAACAACAACAAAGCGAACGAAAAATAGAAAAGTAACTGCTCACTGTGACATTTGCGTTCCGCATGCGGGCACAAAAGAAATTAAAACATTTTAAAACTCTCCTCGACGTCGGCGTCGATGTTTGATGAATGCTTGCTCGTTCCGAAGGCGACCCTATTGGTTGATGGACATTTTTCGAACAATCGAGCCGCATAGAACGGTGGTACCAGCAACAAGTGTTCGGTTGACGGTGTAGGTGTATTTCAGACCCAGTTCGTCCTGGCCGGTGACAAAAAGAGGAGAAGGGGAAAAACATGCTCATATTTCACTGTCGTTTGGGTTGTGGACATATGTGGATGGCCCGTCAAAGTTGCGCTGTCTTTATTTGATCTTCCACGGTGGAACTTTATTTATCAGTGGAATGGCTTTCTTCTTGAGTGGCAGTTTTATCGCGCCAAATGTCGCACCGATTGAATGTGCGCCTTTCTTGATACCGGATGTTTTTTTTCGGGTTTGTTCGCGAGGTTTTGTCGTTCTTATTATTGTGGAAGAAACAAGTTTTTCGTGTAGTAAATAAAAGAGTGTTTCAACCGAATATTTCAGATACTAATATATATATCTTAAAATTCTTTTATATCGACAAAAAAATCTTCAAGGTTTTATGTAAATGTGTAGAGTAAACTGATTCAATCACACAAAATAAAAATAGAAAAAATGATGAATATATTTACCATGCGCATTTTAAACGAAAAAGCGCCAGCCTCACTTTCGGAATATCGTTCCAAACAACAGTCCCATTGCCACGAACAAACGACACCGCGCGGAGGGTATGCAGATTTCAAGTGTTCGTTCACCGCCTAAAGTTCACTCGCCACCTCCATATTTGGAAATAATAGCACCAGCCTTTATTTATGAATTCACTTACACCGGGGTGCAGAATAATTTGATCTTTGTGATGGCGTTCGGTGTACTATAGCTTTTGAAAGTATTTAGGTACAATTTAGCATAACCAGTGAACAACATTATGTGAATTATGCTTTGTAAGACTGCAGCCGTTTTTTGCCTGCAAAGTATACATATTAAATTTCGAATCCAAACTCGTTCTATTGTTGCAAACTAGCAAAAGTCAGTCTACTGTCCGTCATGTTACGCCAAAACAGGAAACGGATCGACAGCTTATAGCACAAATTTCGTGTTCACCTTTCCCTGCGTTAACGTGACGTGCTGAGCTGTAAAACACGCAACGTCAAAATCGGTTTCCGCGTGAAAAAGCGGGGCAACTGATGAATATTGACAGCTAGGGTACAAGGCTGGCGTAATATTATTTTAAATTTAATTTTTCAGTCGCTCACCTTGCAACAAAGCACTAGGAGAGTTGTGTTCCGGGTTGCACGTTGGGAATCTCTCTTTTCGTGTACTAGCAAGCGGAAATGGCGAATGGGAGAACAAAACGTCCCTCCCAGCATGCATAGATTAGTCCCGATGGGCCCTACGCCAGCCCCAACCCAACGTCCGATAGGGTACCGCTGATAGCGAACGGCTACGTATCATATTTCTACGTGTCATGAATATTAATGAACGAGCTTCGGGCCGAAGGAAAATGGCCGATAGCACGGCTCCACATGTTACGATGACGCGCGCGAACAATAGCCGCACTGAGTGCGCGGCCGAACAGTAATAACTGTGCATAGACCTGCCGCAACGTACGTCCGTGGCTGCGCTCGTGCAACGGTATGCGGCTCCCATTGTCTAGCGGCTGGGGGGAATGGGCTACCGGCCGGGTGATTATGAACCTAATGATACTGCCGGCCGGATGATGATGTGTGCTTTCTGCTTCAAACGAACACGTTACACATACGAGCGCCCAAGTGGGATCAACGGAACCGATCGGCCCAACTTTGATTGGCTGTCAGTGGTGGGATGCAGTACTCGATTAATTAATCTGCTGGTGGATGATGCTGCGGAAAGAGGGAACTCGTTGGTGCGTGAACGAATGGTGCAAGTGCTGACACATGAACCTGTCCCGGTGCGGCATGCGTAACAAATTGACTCACGAAGGATTATTTGAATTCATATCGGATTGTGCACCGAAACGGATCTGTACTTGACGATATCATCCTGCATGCTTGATGGTGGAATGATCTTCATGGGTTTGAAGCGTATAAACAAATTGATTCCGAATGTATGTCCGAGATATTTTCCAATCAACACTATACCAAAACGTGAAATGCACCGCCTGTTGCTCGAATAAATTGATTTCATCTATTGAGATACCTCTGCGGTGAGTTCGAGAGCAGTAATTTGTCTTACGAACTGTGCGTATCACTCTCGCAGTAACGTGTGAACAGTCTGTTTCTGACGAGTGGTAAGGTCCATGTGAGCATTCTGCAACAGATGATTGATAGCAAGCAGTATGCGTAAGTACCACTAACACTCACACATACCATGCTCACACGTATAAAGAAATGTGCCAATGAGGGTTCTTCCTGTGGCCAGTTGGCGGAAATTCCCACTCATTATGGTGATGAATAAATTAAACGAGGTTTTCCAGGAGTTCGTTTCGATGTCTGGTGACGATACGGCGGTGAAAGTGGAATATAATCAATACTTTGGACCGCACGGAACATAGCTGGGACGATTTTTTCCTTATCAGAGGAAATTGAGAAGCGATGGTTCATGCTTTGTTGGCCAACTATTACTTGAACACATTTTTTCTCAATTACGCGCGGGACGATTTGTAACGAAATTCCGAGAAGTACCAGGCGTCTCCATTGTCGAACATTTTGTCGTTACAAACATTTGGGTTATATCAAAACGGTTTAAAAGCAATCTTTAAGCGAAGAGAAGAATGCCATTTTCACATACACTCACTCCGTTTGTCACTCCACGTGCCAACAGTTCGATTAGTTTCGTCTCAAGCATATTGGCCCACGCATGTTTGCGGAAGAAATCGTCCTGATTTCGGTTTTGACATCCAATAATGTTTTTCCAATCTCCACATGGTTCTGGCCCAGCCATAGGGTGTGTCTTTTTTTTTGCGTGCCTGCAGTACCGAACCCGAGACCCACCATCGACACACGGTGCGGCGGAACGCGTTTGTTCCATTAACATATTTGCATTGTGCGCCAATCAAGGAATCCCGTCATCCGGTGGGGTTGGGGCGGGGAACGGACGACGGAAACCTTTATTCCATGCCGACGTGCGAGTGCATGCCTCGACGGTAGCTGGTTCGGGCTGGGCACACTGCACGACGGCTAGAGAAATTGCGACGAAAATCCCATTTCCCATGCTGACAAGAGCAAACCGATTTCTGTAGACGAAGACGTTCGCAGTACCGCCGCCGCCGTTCACGGTCCCCGTTGCGCGGCTCGCCCGCAAACCGGGAGGGATAATGTATATTTATAAGTCGTTGAAAAATGACAAATACCGTTCAATCTTGGCTGTTTGATCTCGCCGACGCGTCAAAGTCAACGTCCTCGACAACAAAACCGTTCGCAGTGCCGCCGATTCGCTTTCGCCCTTCATCTCCTTCCGATGGTGAAAAGCATTAACTTCACCGTACGTCCTTTCGCACGCAAATCGTATCAGCGCGGCGTGAGAACGAATGGGGCAAGATGAATCGTAAAACCGTACCTTATTGCATCGCTTCACGAGCGGAGGAACGGGAAATGGGCACGACGCCGAGGAAGGCAGACACAGAAACAAAAAAAAGCGCGCCCCGTCCTGATGGGACTAGGAACAAAACAAAAGCTCTGAAGAGAGGAAGCGAGAGAAGGCAAAAAACCAAAAAGAAAAGTCCACACACCAAAGCAGCCACCCTCGCAGCGTGCTCATGCCGGTGTCAAAAAATGGAAAAAAACTTGTCGGAAAGCATTTGTTGAAGTGGAGAAGGAGAAGGAACTGCTGCCACTGGTTCCTTGTCCTTTCGCACGTCGCATTTTAGTAGCCCATTCGCCCAGCAGCATCCTGAGGGGGAGAGCTGCTCCGTACGCAAAATGTGCCGGAATTCCATTTAGTATTTTTACGTGCTTCGTTCTTTTATTCTACTCCGGGCCCTTTGGTATGCCGGGAGCCCGCTTCGCCGTGAGCTTTCCGGTCGGGGCGGCCCATTTTTATGCACCGTCTGGCTGAGATGCCTGCCATGTAAGAATGCCTGTGTTTGTTAATAACCAGAGAGACACTCTTTGTGCTTTTGATTTGTGTGCGTTTAAATGCCACAAGCTCGTTTTGTTTTGTTAATATTTATGCGCGTTACGCGTTCGCACGCGGCATGTCCTTAAGAACCTATTTGTGGAGTTCAAGCTACCGCATTTTTGCGTAACTAAATCAGATATCAAAACTGGCTTGTAATACGTACACTATATAAATATCACCACCGGTTTCCGTTGCTTTCGTATCCTTCGCTGCTGGGACACGCGGTGACGGATTCAGCGTACAGATAAAACGGCCACCGTTTCGTCCTTTTTGTTGTTGACGAATACTGCCTCGGTACACGTTTCAACGCAACACTACACGTTCTCGCAGACGGACGCGCACACAATGCGACTGCTCTAGGCGCTCGTTCTCTTCTGCGCTTTCACCCTCCGAAGGAACGTTCAACAGATTGTACACTCAACACACAGCTAGAGATACACGCACGCACACACACACACACGCGCGCACATGTACGCATACAGAAGCACACCCTGTACCGGATGAAAGAGACACAATTACAGATTATGTTACTTGCACCGATGCTTTCTTCGTAAGGCATTTTTTACGTTCACTTTCCTACGACTGTTGAGTTGTCTTCGAGCACTAGGAATTGTATCAGATTTTGGACAGAAGCTGACTTCGTTAGGAAGATAAACTAGTATGTTGTAGGAATTGAATGTTTCTGTTAGTAGTTACTATTAGGTGATGATTTATAAAGAGGAAATTACAATTTTGGACAAGGACTCCTTTGTGTGTTGGAACGAAAAGAATAAATAATTCTGTTTTATTTCATTTGCGAAACGAAACAAGTTGAAAAGTAGGCACTGCTCAGCAATGATCCTTTGTGAAGCCAAACTTTACTACCAACCAACCTCCCGCCCTTACACACGCTGTAATCAGCCACGGAAACACTCACTCTACTGGTTTGGCCGCACACACCATCTGAAGCGTCCAAATTAGCGCTGTTTTCACTGCAAACCCTGCCAACACGCACTGCACGCCTCACAAACCGCGTAGGGTGCGTGGATTTTCCTATCCTACACGTACCACCAACGCCATCGCTGGCTCCTCATTAAAGCGCACGTTTCTTTCCGTTCTCGCGCTACGCGAACGCGGGCGAAAGGATGTTAATGCTGGGGCTACTGTCACCACCCAACCCAACCCCCAATAACACGCACAAATACACACACACTCTGCGATCCGACTCCCCGAGCTGGCTGGCTGTCAGAGGTTTGGTTCGGTTTTGCCAATTCCCCGGTAGAAAACTCCCAACCATCAATGGCCACGGTCAACACACTACTGGACGCGCTCGGTACGGGATGATTTTTATCAACCATTTGCTCGACCGATAAGAGCCTCCGCACGACCGAAGAAGCGCTCTCTCATGGCCGTTCGCTCTTGTTCGGTTGCTGTGTCCGTGTGTTTGTGTGAAGAGAACGTTTTGTAAATGTTGTTTTCCAGCGAAAGCAACATTTTTTGAAAGTGTGTGTGAGACAGAGAGAGAGAGAGAGCTCAGGTGACATGAGAATCCCACCGGGGAAATGGGTGACGATGAACGGATGAACATGCACTTCGTGAGCGACATGAATGGGTGTCCTGTAACGGTACTTTACCTTTAGCTCTGAACACAATTCGTTCGTATCAATGCTACTGGTAGACTTTTTCTTTGAATTTTATTTAAAAAACTAAAATATGGTTATCATTATACAGCTATGCACTTTTTAATCTTTTGTTTTCCATACACTTTATTTTACTTCTGCTAATCTATCTCGGCATCGTTTTCCCCGACAGTTTTCCCAACAGCAGCAGGTCACTCATGGGCTCACCATCCCGGCACTCAGCTGCACTCAGAACCTGTGCGCCTCTTATCAGCACGGGTCGGCCCGAAAGTAGGTCGACTGTAGCGACAAAACCTTCCCGCCTTCCCGTGTTGTGCCCCTCCGCCGCAGCCACCCAAACTACTGCCGAGCCAAAGCAAGACGCACATTTTCATCAACGATTCTGTCAACTCTCCGCCGTGTAACGAGTTGCTAGGGAATTCGCGGAGTAAATTGATAGATCGATGTGGCAGTCATAAGAGTGAGGCGAGTCATTTTCCCTTTTCTCTCTCTTTCTCTCTCGCTCTCGTTGCTTTCTTCTGGATGATGAAATTATCGTGGCGCTGTGGAGGTATGACCCGTCAGCCATCGGAAATGGAAATCGAAAAACCGCCTTTCTCGGTATTGGGAAACCGTCTCGGTATCGGTAAATGAACAGGCGCTCAGGAGATGAGGTAGGATTCAACCCGAATGCTGCTGGTTGTGGTGGATTATATCGTACGCAGGGTATCGCTTTTTTTCAGTTGCATTGTGTTTTTAAACAAAGATTGTTTTTTACTACAAATGCAATATAATATTTTTTTCCTTGTTTCCTTTTTTACAAACTAATTATTAACGAACTTTTGCTTGTGTCTCGTCAGACATTTTCATCACGCTGATTAAATGTACGTTACAAAGTCAACAAACGGCAGCACATGAATGTTTGCACACGATGCTTCCCGCGCATCTCATCAATAATCGCGTCAATTTGGCACAACAATCGATCATTCAATTACGCTCCGAACGGCCGGTGTGAAAATAGCAACGGTGCGGCTCGGTTAAGTGAGGCTGTGTATACATAATTTTCATGGAGGTCTTGTCAATTTTTAAAATCGAAAAAACGACCATCAACAAACACCCCGGGGGAGGAAAATTGATACGGCGGTGCTCATGCATCATCATTACGAGCGCTTTCAATTAAAGCCGTTGCGATGGAAGCATTTTGTGGGTGATTTTGACTCCTAATCGACACCGGGTGAGCCGTAAGTTTATGAATCCTAACTTTGTTCATCAAATCGTACGTTCGGCCCAACACCCAACATGACTTCCCGGCTCACCTCGCGGCGACTCTAACCAGGCGCACTAATTTCCGGTGGCACCAATTTAATCAAAAGTAAAATTGGCTCTAGCAACCGTGGTGTTTCCATTCCAGGCAAACACGGAATTGAAAATTCACCTGAAATGCACGTACGGTGACGTACGCTTCAGGCAGTGGAGCAAAGGGTTTCACAACATTGCCTAGCAGCACAGTCGGCAGAATGGGACGGAGCGCGCAACGTGGTCGATCGTGGCATGTGGAAGCATGGGAATGCATAAATTAAAATTGAATTAACATTTCTCTATTTAATCAAGCTCGAGCCACACTCTCGTGCCGCTCTTTCCGCACAAAATTTTCATCTCCCCCAAAAAAAAAAGAAGAAAACTCGAACAGATGGAGATGGAAAGCATGTGAAGAATTTCCATGCATGCAGCTTTTGCGACGAACCGTCTTGAACCGTTCGACTCGCGGCTGCATCCGGGATGCGGGATTGGAGTCGAAGTCTCACCCCCTGCTGTGATGGTGTAACGACACGCCACACTCTTGCCAACTTTTCCGGCGCTTTCCGCTGCGGTTTCACTTCTAGTATCTGCCACATTCTCGCAACCCTCACAGACCCGGTGTGGTCGGGATCGGTCGAAAATAGTCGTTAAAAACGGATGGAAAAGCCCGGCTTACCCGTGTGGGTGAACATTTTCTAATTTCCCCCTCCTCTTTAACCCGATCCGCTTCCGGGCGAAGAAACCCACTTCCTGCTTGGGACGAGGATGACGAATGAGTTTTCCTCCCCGAGTGGGAGCGTGTCCTCCCCGATAAAGCTCGCTGAAGGTAACAACGAATGGACGCGGGACGGGGATACCCAAAACACCCTCCCCACCGGAAAATGGGAGTAACTAATTCGGGAAAAATCTTCCCACGCTCGGGTCGCAAATCGCAAATAAAAAAACTAGGCCCAATGCAGGTGGGATAAATTGGGACTGGAGGCGATCGTGAAAGCTTAGGCGGGAAAATGGGCGCACGCAGCCGACGATGACTACGACAACGAACGAACGAGCGGAGGATTTAATTCAATAAAGAAAAACATTGTCACGAAAGCGGGCGCTACGTGGGTGGGGGTTGGACCCTCTGAGGTAGTTCCGCTTCCAAAAACATAGTTGTGTCTGTGCGTGCGGTCCTGTGACCTGGATTACGCTTCGTGTTACCGGTTCAGTGGCGTAGGACGTTCCAGCCCGGCGTAGGGATGAGCAGGGAACAATGTGGGAATATTCAAGGTCTGTTCGGGACCTTTTTCGTGTGTCCACCCCGACCGAAAACCGGCGGTAGCAGCGTAGAATTCTAATTTACCTCGGGTGACACTCATCGTCCCCCGATGGTCTGGTATTTTCGGGAGAAAAGGAACCAACGCACACGCACACTAAATGTCCTTATTCATGGTTGGAAAGCCCTTTTTCGCTGTTCGCAGCAGGGGTTTTGCTGTTTTCGTTGCTGCTTTGGTAGTTTGGGAGTGTTGTGTCTTGTTTGGTAAGCCGAGCACATCCTTCCAGAACCCGAGCCAGAAGCCAATTCCACTTCTCGAAGGAGCTCATCCACACGCAGCTACGCAAGTGGCGCAAGTGGAAGTTAATGAAGTGGTACGAAACGGGAGGGCGGTGAAGAGGGGCGAGTGGCCCCAGAACAGGACACTTAAGGGTACCTCCCGAAAAAAAAAAACGCCAACCAACCCAAACACGCAACGCTGGCTCAGTTCGTCGTTTGGCTCTGCTAATGCTCCTAATTCGACTATGGTGTTTAGTCTTCCCGAGCCGCAGGCGAACGATGGGCACGCTAGTTTCGTGAGGTGACGCTGCCGATTTCTTTCCGGAGCGTGTCCCGTGCTCGGCGCCAGACACGGCCCCACCTTGCCTGGGGTAAGGTTGCGGCCGGTCACACGCACCGTAATGGTAATTCGAACGTAATTGCTTCCGGTTCCGGTTGCATGAGTTGGATTCGTTCACGGTGCTTGGGGAGGTGTGACAGATCTGGGGCACGTTTTTCTTGGCACGAGGGTCGGGGAAAAGTTACGACCAGACAGGGACATGGCTCGTGTGATCTGTTGACTGAGCTGGGCCGCGCCTGGTTACTTTAATGGGCGTTGGAATCATGATTTAGATCAATATTTAATTGAGCTGATAAGGGCGCTGTACAAATATTGGTTTTGTCTTTCCAATTACCGGTTTTGGTCGATGTTTTCATTTCATTTCATTGTATTAAACTTTTATTTCTACTTCTTTTTTTCTTTATTTTGATTTTGATGAATGCTCCTCCTTTATTTTGATGACATAGTTCTGGTTAAAATTGTAGTTTTATCAAATTTTAGTTATTATTTTTTTAAACAAAAAATGGTTCTTGTTTTTCTCATATGGTATCGTTACGAATTTTGGTTTTGTTTAATATTGTTTGTTTTTTTTCATAAACTTATGAGCGTACATTCACAAGCGAAGTGTTATCACTTCAGTGTAATGTAGTGAAGTGTATCACGACAGATTTGGCAACTTGAGCCGCAATCTCCCCCCGAAGGTGTTGATTACAAGCTCATACTGTAAAACACCGCAGTGCATCTAATATTGAATAAATTATACTGGCTGAAACTAATGCAAACGACACATTTCACTCCGGGCGTTCAAAAGAAACAAGAACGTAAACTAAAATAATCACAAAATAATCCGGACCATCAACCTCCATCAAAAATAAATAAATCCAGTCCCTACGTTAGCTGTAAAAAGAAGGTACTCGGGGACGAACACTGTTTTGACAAGATACGATAGGTTTTAACATGCTCGCACGTGTTGAATTGCATTCCCTTTCATTTGACGAACAGTTGCACCTTCTTCCACAAACGATGCGTGTTTTTTTTCTTCGCTCTCTGGAAGAAAGTAATCTCTTTGGGTAAATACTGCACTCGGTGCATCCGTACCATGAGCTCACACCGATCCAGGGTACGGAACTAACGGAACGGAAGAAAAAGCATTCGGAAAACACACTTTCCCTCACTCTATTGCCCAGGGGAGGGACGGGAGCGAAGGAAAGGAACTTCCTACTCCTACCGTCGAACACCATCACCACCACCGCAGCTGGTGGGTAAACGGTTCGGGATGAAAATGAATAGATGATGACTGATGTAATTACGTTCTAAATGGATGCCTGGGGCCAATTGGGCGAAAGCGCAGCACAGAGAAGTTTTCCGGCACCAGCATGGGGATGTTGTGGATGCTGGCGGAGGGGAGGTGGGGCGAGGGGAGTGGGCGTGCAACGGATGAACAGCTATGGCATACGAACTCGACCGACTGCTTTCATTATTCCGCCACAGACAATCCAATCGGTGCAGTCGCTTTTTCTTAACGGTCGGTAACCCTCGAGGGGGTACGTAATTTATAACGCCTTGAACAAGGATATCCGCTGCCGTACAGCAAGATAAAGACAAGTTCATGTGTTACACTGTTCATTAGACAATGTTTGTTATTTTTAAAGTGTGCGAAATTGCGAATTCTTGGCATTTATAGTTTACTATTACTATCTTAAACATTTTAAATCGTCTGGATCTTTATCGTTTAGCTCGCTTGCCTACATTTAGGCGCTGGTACTAGTTTAGAGCGAATGATTTTTTACAATTTTTACCAAAACAATAAATATGGAAGCATATATTGGAAATACTTATATTCCCTTCATTTCCTGTTTCCTTTGCAATCAAACCGTTTGCACTTGAGCCTGCCCGTGGCTTTAACCATGCAGAATCCGTACTTGCATCCGGGCCCTTCGAGCCAACGGGCCGTATTCACGCCGTGCTTATACGTCCGGTTGCTTTTTTGTTTCGCCCGTGCCGGCAGACCGTACTCAGCGTCAGGAATATCCGCACTCGAACGGATACCGCCGTACCGACCGGTCAAATCCCCAGGCCCACAATATCTCGATTTCTCGAGGCATTCATTTCTAACGCTCGATTTCACCTTCACCAAACCGTACCGGCATCGCCCTACCCGATATATCCGAGCCGGTTCTCGATCCTTTTTCTTCCGCGCGCAAGAAAGAAGATTGCACCACAAGAGGACCCGTTTCTGCGATGGACGGTAAAGCTGAGGCGTAGCAGGCGGCAGCGTCTTCGAACGCTTGCTGGAAGCGCCAACCCGGCGAAGGCGTTTGTACGAGAAAAGATAAACACGGAACGGATCTTTCGAATGAAGAGACCATCGACGGAAGGATCTCCTTATCAGCTTGTGTGGTGAGTGTGCTCGCTGCCACCACTTCCAGACACACCAACACTTCCGTGCGCTGGAAGGGGTTAGCAATAGAGTGGCCGCAGACAATAGTGGCCGCAGAACCTTGCGCCACTCGCGCAGAGCGTGTCAAAGCAGGGTGGATAACTAAAACAAATCGCTCCATTTTGTTCGCATTAAGACCAGGGTCGGGACAGTGCGTGGTCGGCGCCCGGGATGCTTGTGGCCGAAAAGGGTTTCACGACTTTTCGCTCCGCTTATCTTGCGCTCCCGAAGCGTACGATAAGATGTGCCACTGCGGTAACGCGCGGCCCCATCCGAAGGCGTCCGAATACCGTTAAAGGGGTTAACGAAACACTCCCGCCATATTTCATGCGAAACGATCTTCGGAACGTGAAGCGAAAGAAAACACCAGCAAAAACCCCCCAAACAATGCTCTGCTACGGCGGAGAGAGAGAACCCATCCCGGCGCTGGTGGGTTGTGAGGACTCTTGAGACAAGTTTTCAATGGCCGCCCAATCTGTCCGTCCGGTCCGGCGTTTCCATCTTCCGGTAGCGGATGCTTTAGTGTAGGATGCGGTGAATACGCGACGATGCGGGCCCCACCGTTTCAAAAGTCTCGCCATAGCCCTTGTGGGATGGGACCGTTATCGTTAAGACGACCGAGCTGTGCTGCAGTGGGCGAGGAGAACGGCAGCTGCACCAAAGTTAAGACTACTTGCGTCCTGCGAGTTGTCAGTTGCATTGATATCAATTACTCCTGCCCGAGGCGAAGGACAACCTTCGCGGGAATAGCATGAATTTTCGGTGCAAAAAAACACACCGAGCAAAGAGGATTGCAGTAAGTACGAAATGGTACGGTTTCGTTTGGAAAGTGTGCTTGCTGTTTTATTTTTAATCCATTAAGTAGTTTAAAGCCATAGCATCCATTGCCAGAACCGATGCAGATGCTGTCAGTCGTATCGTAATTTAAAAATAATGCCCCTGAATGTATGCTTTTTGTAAACAAAAATGTTAGTATTATATTTAGTAGATGTATCGAAATTGCCTACTGTTAGGCGCAAATCGCCTACTAGCTCAACGTTTTAACTGAACGTGCCCAATTTCCATTCTGGAAAACTTGCAAATTGATATGGGGATAAGATTTATTCCCAACTATAGTCAGTTTATCAGGGGTAACGAATGTTGGAAATTATTGTCAAACGATGTTCGATGTTGCAAATATTTGTTCAAATTTATACGCGTCTCATAAACCTTGATTCCAAAGCATATTAAAGTATTGAGTATGAGTCGTGCATCATACACTCCCAACTGGCTTACCACCAAATCTGTAGTAACCCATCGTTGGATTGAATCCAAGAAGCCATGGAGATGCATCTTCACCGAGTGCACTCCGCAAACCGCAAGTTTCCATCATTTAACGTCACCTCTTGTTGACCCTGAAGTTGAAGCCCATCAACTGACCGCAATCCGGTGCGAAGGGCTTCCCGGTTCGTCGTTGCCGAGTTTCCGGGACGGGAAGCGACAACAGTTTCAACGCACCTCCATCCGCTAGCGCCTCCAGCAGGCTACGAGAGAGGTTCCGGGAACCGCAGAACCAATCGAAATGATGCTCTATCACCCCGAAGCATGTGTCTTTGCCGGATTGCTCCGGCGAACTGCGAGTGCAGAACAATGCACCCCAGCCACCACGACGGTGGTATCCAGATGGAGCCTCCGGGAAAAGTTCGCAAGTTCGGATAATATCGATGCCAGCGCCAACCGAAACCGGTAATGATGGTGGCGCGTGCTCCCGGGCAACTGTGACAAGGGACTCGAGCTTGGAAATGGAGTTTGGAGCTGAGTTTTCGATTCCGCACTGTAACGAGCCGCGAGAGCGACCTGAGGATTGGAAAACCCTCCGAAGTGGAGGTGTAAAGTTTCGGAATGCAACCGGTAAAAAGCGACCACATCATAAAGTTCCAGCACACCCTGCGCCAGTGTCAGTCACGCCGGTGGTCAAGTTTTGATCCAAACTCCCTCCCCTGGTTTTCGGAGGCTTCTTCCGACTCGCTCCTGACCGGAGTGAAGCATCAAGATGCTCCTAGTCGGTCGTTGTCGGTTCGCAATGTTTGACATGGTTCGGAATTTTGACCCGGCCCAAGCATGTTTCCACAGCATGCCCCACAGACATCCGTCTGATGTGGCGGCGATGATGGTTCCTGTAATCGGGGTCACCCGTATTGTGCTGGTGCTCCGGGCACAATGCATTATACCCTGTTCCCGATGCTGCCTTGTTCCGTACGGAGTTCGATGTGCTACGAGGCCATCAGCACAATGGCGCCTGGCGATGGTATGAGCGTTTAATATGATTGACCCGTTCGTCGCTGCTTTGACGTGATTGACGTGCACGGCTCACCGGATGCACCACGGACCACGGTCGGAAGGATTGCGCGAGTTGACGGGTTTCGCTCCGCAAGGATAAACTTTTCACATGTTGCCTTTGACGTGCGCTTTGTGCATTCAGGTGCGCTTGCTATGTGACCTTGGCCACGATAATGACAAAGGTTGCAATTTTCAGCCCATGAATGAGAAGCTTTATTACCGTCGTACGTACTCGTTTGGTCGACTTTAGGCTGCATTGAGAGATGGTAGGACATTTTTCGGTTCGAGTTCGGTATCTGTTGTGCATGAAGATAAATTCGTGAGTAATACTGAAATCGATCAAGTTATCGATAATTAAAATTCAAATTTAATTATTTCGATTTCGATTATTTCGGGAATACACTTGAATCATATCAATTTCCTCGGGTGAAACATTTCAAAGGGAAGTGAAGCTTCCAAAAGCGATTTTAAAATTAAAACCTACCCGAGTTTAATTTCATACTTCAGAAGAGTGACATTGTAAAATCATTGGTCAATAACCAGTTTTTATTTTTTCCAGATAATATTATGCTTTTTGTGTTAAAATTGATAATATTGATCGACACTGCTAGCTACTGTTCAAGGAAGTCTGTAACGTTTCTAGCAATTCTACTACCTTTCACCATAGAACGATTTGTGACACCATCTGGTCCACAAAGTGCTGCGATGTTTCTTTGCCACAGTTCAGTTCGTCTGCGTTCCGAGTACTTTCTTTTCTATCATTCCGTATTAATCACCATTCCTACTCGTCCGGCAACGCCACGCGCGTTTCTAGATGTTGCGCCCAACGATGTATCGCTCCTTGCGCTCACGGCCGCTGACAATGTCGAAACGCACCGGCTACGGCCACCGTTCTCCGTAGTCTCGTGGCGAAAGTAACAGAACGATGCAGTGAGCGTGCCAGACTCATTACGCGGCCGTACCCGAACAGAAGAAGTTGCTGCAATTCCACACACTCCGCTGCATCGAAAACATATTTTTCGCCAATTATGTCCGCTAAGCGCCAGGGGATGCTAGGGACGCTGAGCTGCTTTTGTTGCTACCGTTCGGTGAATTCTGCTTTGATGATCGTTGCCGGTGGCGCCACTGGAAACCGTGCAGTCAGGCGTTGTACGAGCGCAGATGACAAGCGAACGGTCGGTCCAGAAACGCGAGACGTGTTCGTTTGGAGGGGCATGAAACATTGGTGGTTTTTGTGTCATGCGCGAGTTCGAGTGGGAGGGAATGTGGCGAGAAAAAGGACAAGAGATGAAAGCACTGCAAGGAAACGCACGTACTTAAGCATCTGTTTCTGTTTCTCTTTTTTGTTCTGGCCGAAGCCTGTCTAATGCTGAGCAAAGGTAAAACGTGCCGCCAGGTGCTCTATTCAGTCGCAATTTCTATCTTTATCCTGTGCAGCTGGTGGAAACGGCTCTAATAATGATAGACTTCAACGAGCTAAGCATTTTTCTGTGATCGTGGAAACAGGTGTCCCAGTAGCAAAACAATCAATAGCAACGTCAGGTGGGGGTGGTTTGAGGAGTTCGTTGGAATTATCGTCTCCTACAGCACCACGACATGCGACATCATTTTTACCATTTTATAGAAACGTCTGCAAAACGATGTTCTTAGTAAAAATGTTTTTTTTTTCTATTTGGTTGGAAATGTATTGTACATTAGTGTATTGTGGTGAAAAATGCATGAAACACTTCTGTGTCATGCGGATTGCATACTTTAGGGCTGATCGAACTAATTTATTTTAATATAAAAAATTTTAACAGCACAAACGTAAGTATTATTAACTCTTTATCGTTTCAAGTTAATAATCGTTACCGGCAGATTATGTACGATCAAGCGAGTTGCATAATTCGTTACGGATTTTTATTAATTCTCCGTAAAATATGCAATCTTCAAGATAAACGACTTTCGGTGTGAAGTTTCGTAATGCCTTATTAGCATCTATTAAGCTACGCGAGCGCATCTTACCGACGGAGATGCGCGGTTTCGTCCGCATCTAAACTCCCGCCCAAAGATACACACGCATAATGGTGAAGCCACTAAGCACTGGCAAAGATTCGTGTTTGTTTCGCTCTCCCGTCGGTCAGTCAATTATTTAAACGCTCGGCCACGAACACTCGGGCCACAAAACTTCGGGATGGATTTTCCTCGTTTCACCGTGCGCTTCGAGTTTCCAAAGAATAAATAAATAAATCCACGGAACGCCGACAGATGCTCACAGCGCTCGCTGGCCACACGAGATGATGACGTATTTGGAATAGGTGGAAAGATGGAAAACTTGCCCCCAACTGCAGGGTGTCGGGGCGGAGGGACGGCAGAGAATTCTTCAACTTTTCAGGCACTTTGGGGCTTTCGGCTTTCCGTGTCCGTTTTGCGGTTAACCTGTGCTGCTGCTGCTGCTGCTGCTGCTGCTAAAAATATGTCCGTTCGTCCGTTTCTCTTTCTGTATCCTTTGCGCGGAGAGTCTTGAGCTGAAGTAGATCAAAGCGCACCGTCCGGAAACGGTCACCAGGCTGGCCGCCCGCCCCGGGGCCCACCAAGGGCACCGGTTGGCTCGCTCATCTTCGACAGATAATTCGACTTCCAAAAGTGAAATTAATTCTCACGCCATCATAAATCTCGCCGGGTTTTCCCTTTCGCTCGTTAGCAAGTTATCGGCGGCCACGGAACTCCGGCGGTGGCCATTGTGGTTGTGCTTCGGAGGTTTTATTTTCATTCTGTTGGTATTGTTCCGGTAACTCTTTCTTTTTTGCTGCTTCGGCCTTTTTTTCTTTTGTTTCCCCCTAGCTTCCTTTCGTTTTCGGCTGAGCGCGGTGGAACGGTGTACTTGTGACAAGGTCGTTTCCGTTGCAGGCCTCTGCCGAGAATGCTTGTCAGCTGTCGGGAAAATACGTTCCTGGGAGTGCCAGTCGGGAGCGGGCGGGCCGCACGGTCACAGCATCGACGGCGTATGCCATTAGACATTGGGATGGTGCGAAAAGAGACACCGCAGGGGTTAACATGACAGGGGTCGACCGTAAAGGGTCCGAACGGAGATGGTTTTGTTTAAGTTTCTTGGGCAATTCCCTTTGTGCTAGCAAATGATCATTTTATTCACAGCACGGTGGAGCTGAATGCGATGTTTATGCCATTGATGCATTAGAACAAATCTAATAAGTATTGTAATAAACAATTTGAACAAAGAATGAAATATATAAATGAAACAGACATATAAAACGTTATCAAAATGATGCAAAACCCGTACATCAGAATTGCTCTATGTATCTAAAAGTGTGTGTATGTGTGTGTGAGAGAGAGAGAGAGAAAGAGAAAGATAGTCTAATGTAAATAAAGCTTGCTCGAAATATGGTTTAATTTCTCATTGTTTCTTAATAGATTGAAGTGTTCGATATGCTATTATTTTCAAATATTCCAAAGAACGATTGAACCATGCTCGTTTTAAAGTTTAAATTCGTTTTTCTTTAACTTAATGCATTTTTTTTTATTTACTAAAATGTTATTGCACGAACTTTAACCTACATAGTCAAAAGTTTGTTGTTGATTTATTTATCTTCTGCTGTCATTTTCATGATCAAGCAAAAAACGATTTTCTACATTTTTACATCCACAATGTCAAAAACAAAGACAATGCGGTGTAGTACCGGTGTCCGTTGTTTTTTTTGTTGTTCAAATGTCGTTTAAACAATGCGCAAGAAGCATGATTGATTGATTCTGTGCATAAAACATTTTTTGTTGCCATGCACAACTTCAAACCACCATCATACGATCGATAAATTGCTCTAGGATGAGCCTGATTGAGGATGAAAAATTTCTTCTTCTGACACAGTATTACATACCGCATAGAAGGTCTATTTGGCCTACATACAAAGTGTATCCTTGCTGTTTCTAGTAATTGCGTGTAATTGCAGATTGTGTTATAAAAACTGTTAACAACACTTCGGAGCATCGGAAAGAAAGTATTGAGTTCGATATTGCATTATCACATTCGTGCACCTTTCGCAAATCCTCATCTGACCTCTTTTCACATGGATAACGCATGCACGGGACATCCCTTGATCGAAATATTCCACTTTCTACGAACATAAACAAACTCTTTCCCACTACCCACCGGCACAGGTGTGCCGGCAGCAGGGGGTGAAGTCGAATCGATCTGTTTTGGTTGTGGAAAACTCTCCGGCAGCGGGAAGCTTTCGGTCATAAACATAATTAAAAGTTTTCCCTACCCGCAGGCGCACGGCAGCAGCCAACCAAGGCAGGTACGGCACGACACGCTGGAAATGTTCCGCTTTCAGTGGCTTTAAGACCCTATACACACCCGATGTTTTGTCGATCACGTGTTTTTTTTTGTTGTTGGTCGCTCTAGTTTAGTGTCGCTGCAAAACGATAATGATTGCCCGTCCGAAAGCTTCCCGCGACGAAGACCGTGCGCGCTGCGACGACGACGCCGAAAGTAATCAAAAAGTTTAAACCATTCACCAATCACAGCAAATCATCTCGTTAAAAATGATGATCTTCGAATAACAACTCTCCCTTCGAGTTCTACCTGGGGTGGGGCCAATTTCATCCCCGTGCCTGCTTCCTTTAGAACGATTTTATGACCTGCAATATCTTCGTTTCGCTGTGCTGTGCTAGGAGACGCTGGTAAATCTCGCCACCGGGAAGCTTCCACTATTCAGCGCGATTCGAATTCATCTCCGCACAGACAGCGCTCCCGCCCGATGCATCATGGGACACCCCGTTAATGTTCGTGACTTGTCGGTGAAGGAGAACGACTACAAATTGCTCAAATTGAGTTTCTCTGGCTTTCCCTGCCGTGGCTTCCCTCGTGACCAAGCAAAATAAGGACACAAATGGGGGGAGTACGTGCGGGTTGCGGACGTTGGCGGCGCTCCGGTGTCTCCCGTATCAGGACTCTTTCCATACGGCGCACCAGCGCACCGACGTCCCGGCAATAGATACCATAATTGTGACAGAAGTTAAGACCACGATGGTGATGGATCGCTTCGAGTAGCAGCGTTCCTTGCGGTTGTGCAAAGGTAGCAGTTCGGCACGCCGGGAGAGAGACAATCACAAATTGTGCCGGCACACGAAACCACAAAAAACGGGCTGCCACGGAGAGACTGTTACCCTTCCTGCTACCTTTCCATCGTGGGGCTTCCTCACCGGGCGACTATTTTTGACTTTTCCATCCCCGCACGAAATAACTCATCGTTTGTCGGATTCGCTTCGGATTTAACGATTGGCGCTGTACGGTGGAGAGATGCGGAGCCACAAATTTCGCATTTCACAAGTTTCGGGAACATGTATAACCTCCGGGGGTCACATTGGAAGCTTTGGTGTGTAATTTTTTCCCCCTCGTTGCAATCGGTGCTGCAATTGCACATGAATTTGATTCGAATTCGTTGGAATGTCGTAATTCGATGGCGTGTTTGGTGCGTTTTGAGAGAAATTCCGGATGCAACAAATTCTGCTTTTTCCTTTCTTTTTTTGGTTTGTGTTCAGCTCAACAAATTATTAAAGCTGCATCACAGAGAGTAACCATTTGCCGATGATTAACACGTTGGAAACATCTTGAAATGGAATCAACTTAGCAAATTTCAAAATTATATCAAAATTTGGATTTTTACCCAAGCATCCTTTATGATAATTTATTTGGAACGGACAAATATATTTAATACCTGATTCAGCTTGCATGTATTACACTCATATCCCGTATCATATCTACTTCCTCATTCATACTGTTGATGAGAATGCATGCACTATCGTAACAGTAACGAGCCACTGAATGCATCGGATGAACACTCTCGATTCCAATGTAACGGTTGTCACTCACCAACAGCTCCTGTTCTTCTCCGGCCGTGCATTTCCACACGCATGACTGCGCAGAGGAAATGAAAACCCTCACAATATGGGGTCCCATCGGGAGAGCGAGAGAATAGAGTGAGAGAGAGCTCGGAAGAGCGAAACAAAAAGGGGAAATTGTTCTCCTCTGCTACCACTGAGTAGAGCTGAACTCTCTCTTTCGCTGATCCTGTAACAGGCGTAAGAATGATAGTTACTGACCATCATCAAAAATAACCTGTAGAATATGCTTCGCGTCCATCTTGTTTGATAAGAAAGGGATGCCTGACGCTTATCGCGGCCTTGCAATGGAGTGTTATCGACAGCGGGAACATTTTCGTTTCCTTTCATCGCTTGTAGTGGTTCATACAACCCGTTTTTCGTTGAACTACAAGTTTACGTTGATGATGGCAGATAGCACAACAAATAATAAAATATCCTTCCTGCGTTTTGAGTTCCGTTCAACACCCTTTCACACTTATTAACACACGCATACGCACGTAGAAACGTCTCTCAGCAATAGCAAACTTGGATTGAGAAAGATCCTTCCTATCGGAGCCTTAAGACAGCCTCTCTCTCTCTCTCGTCTCGTTATGGTGGGAAAACTTGCAACTCCCGCTCTCGCCTACACGCACCAGGAGAAGTGAACGCACCTGCTGGTGTGGGTGCGAACGGGCTGTGTTTTGCTTTCCTGCCCATGCGTATTGTCAAGAGGTTGTGGCGTCCACAGGACTACCAGCTAGCCGGTATGCTCCAGCGAACCTTCGCTCCTGGTACAGCTGTGAACGAGGACGCGACATTTTCACCGATTGGGTCCGATATTTACTTTCCGCTCGAAGCTCCCGGCCAATTTCGCCATTTGCCATTTGTTCTATCTCGTTCGCTTGCGTTGGCCTCTACGGTTGTAAGATACACGGTACTTGAACACCAACATTTTCAACATGCCCGAAGCTGTATTGCCCAGATCTTTGGGAATGCACAGAGAGTGCGTATATTGGATGAAAAATGTACATCCTGGTCTATTTTATGAGGATTTAATAATGTAACCTTTTATGAAGCTATTTTATTATAAATTTCAAATATGACTGATTCATAAGCTTTTGTCTACGTCAATTGCTAAGGAAAAATAGAACTCAAATTCCATATTTGCTATTCCAAAAGCTACATGTGTCAGTTGTTTCATGACGGGGTTGTTTTTATCATCCTTTATGAAATAAAAATGTATCACGATACGCTATTGCCTATCAGTTCCGATCGAAACACATTGAGGGCGCACAACAAGTGCTTAACGCTCGCCTCTAATGGTTAGTGATGAAAACAAGAAGCGTATTCTTGTTCTATACTGTTCTGCCCGCGGAAAGAGTCCTGCAGGATGCTTCTATGTGCAAATGGAACAAAAAATAAACAAACTATTTTTTGCATCAGTGCTTTTATAGAGAGCTTAATCCCTTTCAGTTGCTGGTGGCGTGGCTTGTTTGCCCGAACAACAATTATACACGCTTCGTATGGATATGGCCATATTTTCCGTAGTTGTTGCTATCGTTTCCGTGCTTCCCGTATGCGAACGCACAAGCAAACAGGTTGTTTATTGGCCAGCTGTGTGGCAACGCTGCAGTTTCAAGTATTTAATTAGGTGGCACGGTAGCTGGCATGATTAAAACTTTGCGTCACCTAACGATGAAAGTTGCTTGTTTTGCAGCAGTTTATCTATTAGCAAGCATCAGCTCCATGCAGTAAAGATACATCGAGCGCGGACACTGCATATCACAAATAATGGGGTGCTAGTACGGGAAATCGAATCTTTTATGAAAATAAAAATAGGAGCAATAACATATGAGTGGAGCCGCCCATGAGACGCCAATTTCCACACAAATGTTGCCAATTTGAATTGTTGCACATGTTTTGCTTCATTTTTAATGGCTTTCTAACAGTTCTTATAGACACTGTTCCCGCCATAGTTAGTATTTAATTGGCAATAAATTGAAAATGTTGTTAATTCTCTAAAAATTCATGCTCCAAACAGTCGCTATGGTGCCTAGCACCAGGACAGAGCCTTTTGCCGATGAGATGTTTTGCCATTTTTGCTCCATTGCCCTACAGCTTCCTTCTATGCTCTCTTCTCACTAACGAACGCTTCATCGTAGCTGATTAGCTGCTGATAGGACGGAATCCAATTAAAAACTTTTATCTGTACACAAGCCGGGCATACTGAACGGCCGGGTCAGATTGAAACTGTTATTTTATCGCGTATCTCGGCTTTTACCTGCTTTTTTATGAACTTTTTTTTGCTGCTGCTCCCACCGGGCTATTTACAGCGACACTTTGTAAGATTCAATGGAATAGCACGGTTCGCATGTTGGTGTGGCCTTCCGCATGGTGATATCGGAGGAAAAAATATGATACAATCATCACGGTAATGAAAGTTACGTACAATCGCTTTTGAAACGTGCGGCACATACCGTTTTTTTGCAGTGTTTTCGCTGGACTCTTGCCTTTTTAAGGTGAGAAGTTAATTTACACCCTTTTGTATATAAACACCCCGCAGCAAATAAAGCAATCCTTTCGACCTAATCAAGCGATTTTTTTTCTTAGCAACGACAGCAGAGAGAGAGAAATAGATAGAGAGAGAAAGAGAGAGAGAGAGAGAGAGAGAGAGAGGGAGAGAGAGAGAGAGAGAGTAAAAGATAATTTATTTATGTTAAAAAGTGTTGAAAATTTCAATATTTCAATTCAGCAAGTTCAGCATCCCTGATATGTCGACTTTTTTTTGTCGACAAGTTCCCGCTTTGTCGATTTGAATTGTGTATTTTAATGACTTCGGCTGATCAAGCGGAGTCATACGCCTAAAAGTATGCAATTTTGTGTAACAATCTTTATATCGACTCCAAGTCGAGTTATGCAGGGGATCGCAATTTTTTGGTTTCCAATATGTTCGCACTCTGTAATCACAACTATTATCAACCTTATTTTGAAAACCGAAAACAACCGTAGTAGCCCTAGAGCCCAAATGACTATTGCAATAATGCTCACCAACGCTATCCTAGCTGCATGACACTCCACATTCCAAAGAATCAAAACCAACAAACTGATTGCTCACCCCTGATCGCTCGCGATCGCAGCTTCGACCGTTCGCGTCTGGCGCTAGCAACCCCAACGATCACACCTCAGTACAGATTCGAGGCTCGCTCGGTTCGAAACGGTTTCGTCATCTCGGCTTCGTGCGTGCGGCCATACGCTCGCCAGATTGTGCGCGAGCTCCGTCAGAGGTACGCGAGTTGTTGTTTACGCGTTCTATACCATCGCACAAATCTTTCGTGTTTAGTTGTGTTTTTGTGGCGAGGTACCAGAGAGCCAAATGTGCATTAAGACGCTGTTTAAGCGGGAATAACATTGATCCCCAATGGTCCCCAATGTGTGATCGCAGCGTGCAGCACGTTTTTCGCAATAAACGTAGCTGCCTCTGCAACAATGTGTGGGTGATCGGGGTAGGAAATTGCGCGTTGCCCGATCACCTCGCAAGGCGCCCGAGGGATATCGATCTCACGTCATCGCGATACGATACGATCATGATCCGTTCCCTTGCTATTATCAGTGTTACGTGAGTGTGCGCACATTACGCGGCGAAGTATTTGCACCGTACTCGATCGGTTTCACAACAGCCAAGTGTAAACGGTGGAATTCTTGCCGCTTCTGACAGAAAAAAGAAGAATGAGTTAGAAAACAGGTGGTCGGCCGCGATGGGCTTATTTCCGGTGTCCGGAAATTAGAACCGATCGCGAAAGGGAAATAGCATCCCAGCAGGCCGTTAAGCAACCGTAGCAGGTCCCGTTGTCGACGACAACGTGTGGTGTAATTTGATTACGTGTTTTTTTTTGTTTTTCGCCTCGCTTTACCGCCTGCAGCGATGAGTCATGAAACATCGGGAATTACAACCGTTTCATCTCCATTTTGCTCGCACCGCCCGTCCGCGTTCGATCGATTTCGCTTCTCGATGTCGAATCGCCGCGTGCTGTGTTTTTCATATTTTCTTTTGGCGCTGCTGCGCGTCGCAGTGGCTGTGTGATTGGTGGTGGTGGTGGTGGTGGTAGTGGGCAGTCCGGACAGTCGAGCTGAAGCTGCACCGGAGGAGACGGTATTGCACATCGCGCGGCAGCGATCGTTTCGCGGCCATCATCCGACCCGACTCGGTCCGGCCAGCAGCGCAAAAGCACTTGTACCCACGGGTGGGTTGTGGGTGAGAGGGGACGGGAGCACTAGGGGCCAAAGAAGCCTTACGTAACCCATTTAGCTACGGACGGCCTTTCGTGTGAGTGTGAGCGAGAGGCGGTTCGCTCGTGCTTTGCCTTTGCCGTTCGCCATCAGGTAGCCGTAGCCGTCGATCGGCTGGCGTACGCGGCGTCGTCGGCGGCGGCGAGATGAAACGTGTAAAAATGCGCAAGAATTTGGTCGTCTTCGTCTCCGCCTGCCGGTTGCTGCGGCGAAGGCGAAGGAATGACCGTGCAAAGACACTTTCGATCGATGAAGGGAGCTGGAGATTCGCAGCATCAACACGTCCTCCAGTTTACGCGTTCTCTTCCCATTCAGATTCTTCATTCGATGTTTTTTTCTTACACATTTTGTAGTTACTTTTTGGAGATTTAAATCAACTTCTGAGTAAAATAACAACAAAAAAACAACTATTTCGTAAACAGTGTGTTTGTGTCCCGCCCGCCTTTCACAGTGTGAGTGAGCAAGTGCGTAATCTCTCTGTGTGAGTGTTTTTTTTTGCGCCGGTGTGCAGTTCGCGCGTGCGCAACGACAACCGGTATTGGTTCGAAGGTGACAACGATGTGAAAGTGGCTGCGTTTGCAGCGTGGAAGAAGACGAAGCAGCGAGCGCAAAAATCAACACATTTATGTGAAATTGGCACCTTCGTTTCGTGCGCGCATGAAACGCGTCTGCCTTAAGGTGTGTGTGAATGTGTGTGTGTGCGTAAGCCCGTTTTGCGTGTGTCGTGCCGTGTATGCAGCATCATTTAGCATAATGTTCCGATCGCACAGAGGTTGACGCAGAGAGAGAAAAAGGTCAAAATCAACGCCCGCGTGACATGACGCGTGTGGTGTAAGCGAATTCGCCGTGCCGTCGTGTTAGTGACAAACGACAGAAAACTGGTTTGCTGCGTGTTTCGAGATTGAATATTTTATCACCGGCCCCCGGTCCGGCCTTTCGTCCAGCAGCAGACTCGATCCCTCCGGACAGGCCCCAAAAAAGGGCAAAGCAACACTTCGATACGAGGTGGATAAAGCCATCTCTCGCTTCAAGGTAAGCCGGTGCGGAGCGAGTCCGCGTACGCAACGGGTGCAAGAGCTGGTTCGTGGAAGACGTTGAAGCAACGACAAGAAGATTCTTCGCAGAAAGAGGTTTCTTAAAAATATGCAATCTTTAAGCTGGTTTTGATATTTATATCCACCCTACACACACTCTCGCTCGCTGTTTGTGTTTGCCTCCGGTGCCTTTCACGCATGCATGACATCATCCACGCAACACGACACGCTGCAGTCCGTCGAGTGCATCGAAGCGCATTTGTCACCGTTTGCAGTGCGCCGCAGCTTTGGCGTTGGGTTGGCGCACCGCACGGAGACAATGACCGAAAATTTGTATACTCCGCGCAACATAACAGTCAGTGATTATGCTAATGTTATGAGCGTTTTGACCTGGAAGAAATTATACGTTTGCGCTCAACTACCCAAAACATTCGGTTGGAAGAGAGAACGCAGAAGCTGAGGAATGTTTCATGTTTTCCTGTATAAAGTGAAGTTTAAAACTTGCTGGTATTACCAAAAACAAAAGTTGAAGTAGTCCTGTCCAAGAACATGAGAACTTAACACAAACTTCCACTGGAGAGGAACAACAATTCACTAATTCTCGATCGTCACTCCATCTATCGGACACGCTTCAAATAAAGCACAGCGAAAAACAATCAAAACCCGTCGCAACCGTCCAAACCGCAGACATTTGTCCGCAGAAGCTTTTTTTAATAGGGGAGGTTTGCGGTTCGCTCCCTCGCTCAGTGCCACCGACCAGATCGGTAGCCTTTCGAATCCCGGTGCCGCTGGTCCGTGTTTGATTGGTTTCTTTGAATTTCATTTGTTTGTTCTCGCACCGGCCACTTGCGATACATAATTGCGCGGCGAGCGTCTTAGGTTTGTTTTTCTTTGTGACTTCTTTCCGTTCCGTTTTGCCGTTTCGCTGGTCGAGAATCAAATTTTCGACGCCGTGGCCGTGGTCCCTCCCCTCGAAACAGGTGGCCCGAGCAGCGGTTCATGCATGACGGCAAATCGGATCGGGTTCGTCGCTTGCTAGATGCGCCGTGCTAGCCCACTCGGGGCGTTGAAGTCTTTTGTTCCGTGAATGGATTTTGTGCAGGTAATTGCCGTGTTACCGGGCACGACGGAAACAAAATATCACCGTCACTGTTGCTGTTGTGCCCGAAATATTTTGATGGCTCATGAAAGGTGGTCTGTTTGTTTGTGCGACAATGGGGAGATACATTTAACGGAAGCCGCGGCTCATCATTCAAGTCATCATTTGGCGAACGGAAAGACGGAACGTGTCACGACCGACCCAGAAAGTGTGCTTGGTTTGCTTTCTGCAGTTATTTCGGGTAGCGCAGTTATAACCCTCCGCACTCAAGTATCTGTCGAAACAGGTGATTCACCCTTGAGGAGCGGCAACGCCGAACGGTACTGTAGGCGTTTCAACCGAATTGTAGCCGGGCACAGTTCAAACGTGCCGACAGTGTGTTTAGCATCCATCTGCAACTTCTCGTGATGAAACCACACACACATACACAAAGCCAGGACGTGGCGGGAGGCGTTAAACATTCGCACACCGCAACGAACGCAGCCCAAACCGGGTGCTCAAAGCCTCCGAAACAATCTCCCACGGTAATGGGCGCCCGCCCGCGGAAGTAATGCGCGCATCGCATCGCGTCGTTACGAGAAAATCAATCAAAATTGTATCACAACAACGATCTGGCCGACGAGAAAAGGAAATCGATTAACGGGTGTGCGCGTTCGATGCGATCTGATGGAAAAGAATGATTAATGGATTAATTTCTAATGTTCTTAACCCCGTTCAGGTGCCAGTTGGTTCGCCGCGTTGTTTGCGGTTATTTTCCCACTCCAATAAAACTCCACGCAATCTTTAATGCCGAACATAACTCCGATAAACACACCGAACAACGCAACACGTCACTGACCGATCTTGACATCGGATTTGCGGGCAAACAATGGCGGCGGACGGGTGGATTAAAACTGTGGAATGAAAATTCAGTGCATTAATTCAGTGCCACTCTGCCCGGCGAGTGGTCCGTACGAGCCGGATGACATCAGCACTGGTCGATGCGAATTTCGAACCGCACACCAATCCCATCGAAGCGCTCGGTTGGACGGGGCATGATCCTTGATCATGACATCAGATCGTTGACTCACACAGACGCCCAGGTTGAGATAGTTGAATGCCATTGATGGCGGTGATCGAGCAACAACGTTGATGGCGTTAAGAAATTCACTCCGGCGGAGCCAGATGAATAAACATGGTGATTTATATTTGTTTTTAAAACTTTATTAGCTAGAGGTTGGCCCTCTTCCGCTTGATTCTATATTTATTTATTTATTTATTTATGTTTGGTCATCCATGAAGTACGTGCGTGTTTTTTTTTATTGCACGCCAAGGTTGTTTTTCATTCAAATTGGGCATTGGCTATTAATATCAATGCTTTTCAATTTTTTCTCCAGTTTTTGTGGAAGAACATGCATTTTGCACAGATATTCAGTACGCTAGTTTTCTCTACCGAACAGCTTTATGACGACAAAAATGTAAAAGGCTGGATAGTAGACGCATCAAAAACTCGCTACAGATAAAGATATAGTTCTATATTATTTCTTCAACAAAAAATGAGAAACCTACAATATTTATTACAAAATGAGCTCTTTACATTTGTTCTTTGGAAACATTTCAAAATAAATTGCTTATTCCAACCAATGCGGAACAATGGAACAACCAAACTTAAAGGTGTCATGACGCCGTTGCCTCATTTGCGTAACATGTCACGCACCGAAAGATGTGTGTAGGTTTCGATCGGTTGCCGTGTGCCCTCGAAGAGCCCACGAGCGTATCGGATGCCCCAATCATTAGGGACACCCAGGTGACCCCAAAACCCCTCTCCCAAATGATTATGTCACTGAGATTATAGGATGACTAGGAGTTTGTACCGAAAGTCGTCAACGATCCAGCAAAGAAAAAAGACAATTGTGTCAAGATAAACAAAAAAACAACACCACATATGATGATCATTCGTTCCAGCGCAACGCTTGCCGATGGTGTCATTTGCGACTGCCGGCTGCCACGCTGTTAAGATGATATTTACTACCATATTGAGCATCGTCAAGGGTGCGCGTCCACCAGTCTTCTTCCACCGGCAGCATGCAAATTTGCATAGCAAATCAATCCCGAACCGAAACCGATCGATGTGTGCGTGCGAGCGTGTCATATTTTGCGTTCAATGCCTAGCCCTTGAGCGCGCCCGGTTGCGGTCGGGCTGCAGAAACAGCTGCAACCTCCACCCGACCACCCACCCACCAGCCCACCCACCCGTCACCCGAGCCGGAAACGGCTGAAGGCTAGATGCGTAGCTTTCGGGACCTTGAAGTCTATAAATACTGACGCTCCTACCGACGGGGTGGGATGACATTGGATGACACTCACACACACACACGGCCTCTTCTCCTTCTTCGGTTCGGTTGACGATTTTTGTTTCGCGTCGTTTTCCGATCCAGCGAGGTCGGTGGGGTGGAAAATGTTGGGTGGCATATTAATCGCCCGCTCGCTTCCGAGATGCTTCCGAGCAGCGAGGAATGTGCCACCATATTGTACGCTTCTGCACGCTTAGAGCCCCGATGCGACCGGGAACGGTATTTTACTGCACATTGGCATAATTAAGCCGCACGAGACAGTGGCAGAAGGTGAACTAAATTCATAATTGTACCTAAACGGTTAAGCCGTTTCGGAAGCGATCGCTGCAAGGCAGGCCTTAATAATCATAACCATTTACCTCATTTCAACTTCAGCTACCGGCACTGGTGCTTTGTAACTGCAGTTACATTTCGCTTTAATTAACATTAAAACCTGTGCTAAAACGACATGCCATGTGCTTAATGTGCGACCGGACAGTGTGCTGGACCACTTGGGGAAGCTTACCTGCACTCGGCAGAAACCCTTTCTGCGCAGTGTAACACTGCTGGCGACGGCTGCCAGGGGCATTATAATTTTCATTATCGATGCCATTGTTCCGTGACCCGATGACAACCGTCAGCCGGTGCTACCCGATGGCTACCCGATGCAAACGGAGCCTAAGTGCAGCTCTTCAGCCGAACACTAACAAGCCCCTTCCTGCTTTTACATTGTTCCATTATGCAACGGCCAAGAACCATCATCATCATCATCATGAGCCGGCGATGGGTACAAGCGGGCGAAACAATAGCTAAGCTGGTGTTTCATGCTTCCAAGGCTTCTTCTGTTTCAGCGCAGCTTTTTCTGGTCCAAATGGAAGATAATTTATGCACTCACTCACTTTTCACACCCCATCCTCCGGTCGCGTTTTGCGAAGAAACCCCTGTTAAGTGTGATTGTTTGATTGGGAAACAAATTGCTACAGAGAACGCCGCCGCCGCCGCCGCACGTGCCGCCAGCGCGCTATCTGGAGCTGAGCCGCGAACAGCTGTTCCTGTTCGAACAGATTTCCGCTTCCGAGAGCTCTCTTGTTGTGGTTTTTTTGCTTCTCCGTAATTTATTCATCCAATCCGCCGCGCAAAACCATAAAAGGGCACAGCGCATGGAAGGACAAACCCTGGCGCAGTTGATGAACCGGCCGTCATCGACGCGCCGTGCGTCATCGTCTTCGGTGTGCATAATAATTCGCGTTTCCGTTTACCGAAAAAGGAACGTCCCAAAAATGGCCACCACGGTCGACGGGGCCAATTGGCTTGGACTCCGGAGCACGATCCCGAGCGATGTGAGAAGCGATCGATCGGGCAACGGGCCGAAGATTACCCAACCGCGGGATGGGTTTGTCCAACCGAGTCGAGTGCTGAAAGGTGAAGTCCACCGTGTGTTGCACAATCCGCCGTCCGCGGCGGTGGCAAAATGTCGATCACGAGCAACGCGAGCGCAAACAATCTCCACCGAAAACCGATCATCGACGAGGAAGTGGAGAAAGATTTGTTTGTTGATTTTTTTTTCCTTTCGGCAGGTTAAGTGAACTTACGTCACCGAGGCGGGCAGTGAAATGCTACCAAAAATGTTCACGCTGGAGTCAATGATCTCGGACTGCTCGCCCGAAAAAAAGTGTCGTGGGCCACCTCGACATCCGTAAACCGCCTACTTTGCGTTGCGAACGAGTATTACGATTGAAATGTTGTACCCTGATCGAAGGAGGCCGTATGGGCGAACAGCGGTGCGAAAACTGGTACGCCCTTGCCTTATTGTCCGTAGTTCTTTTGGAACAGGATCTTGAACTCGTTGGTTGTACTCTGTCTTGTCTGGTTATACTCGGTCAGTATTGAACGTGATTTTCAGCACCATAATCCAGCACCAGTCATGTCATTAATCAACGTGTACGTGTAGGTTTGATTGAAGTTGAAGAACAGAGAATTAATCTCTTTTAAGTTCTAAATGGCTCTTGGTAAGTCTAGATATTTCTAGAGACAAACATGATGAAGACATCGCTAAGTTGGATAGATTCATCGCAACAATCCATTTTAACATTTATACTATCAATATGCGTCACAAGACTTATTGCCGAATGAGACCTAATTTTGTTATCTTAACAAAAACTCATCATCAGCATCCTAAATTTGGTAGTAACTTGGAACGAACGACTAGAGCTTATCTTTCTAAATTCATATTTACGTCTCGATTCAGCTCCTCTCTTGTGTTCGGACTTGCGTTTTGTTTTTCACAACGGTTTGCGACAGCTATAAAAGCCAAATAACACGAGATTTGAACGAGATTTGAACCCACACCTGTGGTGAATTAAATCAAGCGCCTAACACTAGACCAAAAGTCTGAACCTGATCTATAGCTGTTGCTAGTCAATATAAAATTAAAGTTATTTCTCTACACGTCTAATTAGATGCAAACATTGGAAGTAATTTGTTTCCGAAGTATTGCAAACATTTATTAAATAAGTTGTTTAAATTTGTATCAATTAATAATAGTACTTCTCTCACGAAATTGCAATTAATTTATTTTAAATTCGGATTTGAAGCAGCACAAACAAACATTAATTTTCTGGTACGTCCCATTTCTTCCTCCACTTCGGAAAAAACAAAGAAAACGAAAGTTCCCGAAGTTCGGGGAGAGACCTTTTGGCGGGAGTTTGCCATTTGTGCGGAGCGCGATCACGAGCCTTTCTCCCCGTCCCTTCGCGCCAATCGCGATCACACGGCCACTACAGTGGGCTCGCTCACGATGGTGGCGTCAGCCCGTTCGCCAGACACCCGGCACCACCCTCAAAGGGTCGTTCGGCAGAGCGTCTTCCCGGTCTTCGGCCCTCCAAAAACCGTTGCAAGCGGCACGCTAATGTATGCACGGCGGAGCGCGTGACGCTTTGTTTTTACTTTCAGGCTGCCTCGATAGGGGCCAAACAATGTAGCAATGTATATAATGAACCGAACAAGGTGGTGGTGGTGGTGGTGGTGGTGGAGGCCGCTTCTTGAAATAGGGGTCATTCGGGAAGAGGCCGGCAAAGTGTGACATTTGCCGGTAAGGCATGCTTTATAGATTCCATCTCGTTGCTACTTGTTTGTGTGTATATGTGTTTGCCGTTTCAGTGAAAACGGGAAACCTATTAGTAGCTTTTCTAGCTGGTGATGTTGATTTGCATTTCGCGCTGCGACTATGCTAATCCGGCCAATATTCACACTGTCCCGATGACACTCGCAGACGGCGAAGATGGTGTGCAACGGCGTCAACTTATCTCCGCCGGATACCATTTTCAAAACCGCGCCGGTGAAGCATCACGGCCCTTTTCCAGCTCCCACAGGAGGAGGTTTCAGACATTCATCCCCATCACGGGCATGATAAATGGAAAATTCTTTCACCCAGTCAGGCCGGGCAGGCCACAAATCACCCTCCAACCTCCCGGAATTCCTTTCTCCCGGCGGTGGCGGCGGCGCAATTTCTCCGAAACGCAATTCGCAAAACGCTCGCGCACAGCCTCCCTGTGCGCATCAGTGCAAATACACAAACAAGCGTGCGCGCGCGCGCGCTCGCGCACAGCCTGCTAGCGATCGCTTGCCGCACAGAAAAATTCGTAGCGTTGCGAAAGTGGTTTTTCTGCTTCTTGCTGTTGCATCGCGCGGGATGCAGTTGGTTGCTCCGCTGCCGACGCTGCAGCGGAGGTGGGAGGTTGAAAAGTTGAAGTAAAAGTTGTACTAAGCCGCTCCGGTTGGAGGCACTTATCACTACGGCCCGTGCGCCGTACTATTGTGGGCACGCGGTTCCCGACTCCGGGCCTATTGAAAACAGGTTCTGCCTGGTGGCAGGCGACAATCTTCTAATCCTGCCCCGTTCCTGCCACATACTTTAATCCACCATTTCCCATCCACCCACCCGAGAGGAAACAGGATTATGGACGGCCACAGCGGCCCTAATCTAATCGTCCCGTTGCGAGAAGGCGGCCGTCTCCGATTTAGGCTCCGCATGCGCTAGTTCGGACAAACTGTGCCACAAACGGTTGGAGAAGTTTGGAAAAGTAGGGCTGTACCGTATTTCCTTCCTGCAAGAGCCTCTAACATTCGTGTTCCTAACGGAATGTCGGAGCTTGTTCTTCGGCACTGCGAAAACGATGCATATTAAAGCCATCGGTTCGGACGACCGGAGATGATGTGTATCGCACTCGACCAAGAGTGCCATTGCCAGATGTGTACTTCAAACTTCAACAAGTATGTTGCATTCGACACACAGACACTCTTGGATCGTATCGAACACCCCGGCAATCCTAAACCACAAACGATGGAGTTTTGCTTTCGATTTTTGTACAGTCGACCGTGCTCCATAACTGCTGATCTTCCTGTCGGACGAACGCTCCGCAACACAGGGAACAAACAAACATACCCATGTTAGGGCCTCCCTCCCGTTCCCGGAGGAACCTCACACTCCGTTCCACCGGGAGTGGTTTTGATCTGCCTGTTTACTAGCGTCGAAACTAGGTAACGAAGGCACCGGTAACATGTGTGCATTCCGAAGCTGTGCACACGACACGGCCATCACGACTTCACATTACACACACACACATGAGCACACAACTACACGGGCGGTAATCGATACTGCACCGTCGCCGCCGTTCCGCCGTACAGCTGATTCTTGGCTGATCTAGTTCAAACACTGTCCTCTCTCCCTCTCTCTCTCTCTCTCTCTCTCTCTCTCTCTCTCTCTCTCTCTGTCTTTACTCGAAACCACAAGCCATCCCATGCATTGCCACATTTGGTGTTTGCACTACTCCGGCGTGTTCCAGCGTGTGAGCGCCATGACTGACAGGAAAATGAAATGAATTTTTGTCGTTTTTGTTTTCATTCTATCTGTCCGGGGGATTTTTGTGTTTTTTTTTTACTCTCCCGGTAAGAAATGGAATTTGGAGGGAACGCTTCACTGCCTGCGGCCTTTTTCCCTCCGGCAGCCG
>KB672490.1:12869091-12901649 GCA_000349145.1 Anopheles dirus
CAATTAGAACCGTTGCTTCCGTAGTCGTTTCATTACGGAGCTGCCCCCGATGGCATTGATTTCTCCTTCGCGCGGTAATCCCCAGCAAACCGGGAGCGGGCAATCTTGTACGTCGTCCGACAAGAACAAGCTCCGGCAACAAAAGGCGCGCTGATCAGGTTGAACGTACAAGCAAGGGACCGAACGCACCCACAGTGCTCAGTGGTCCGTTTTGAGTTACAAGTGGGCAAAAAGTTGATATTTGGTCCCGCGCAGCCGCCCGCAGTCGCCGGGCTGTCATTCAGATCGAGCCTACGCAACGTACGCGAGCCGATGAGATGCGACCGGAGCTCACCACCACCAGAGCAACGCGGCCAACGCGAGTGAAACAATTTATTAGTTGGAGGTTTGCTCGTTTTTTTGTTGCTGCTGCTGCAAACCCGCGACACCTTCGCCCATCTACGTCTAGACAGGTCCGGCGCGAAGGCAGCGGCAGCAGGTCCACACGGAATCGGCAGCTAGAACACGGCACGGTTGCTTTATTAGGCTGCCTCCCACCGCCAAACGCGACGCGCACGATCGAGAGATTCGGAGCGTGAGGAAATTCCTCTGCCCGAAGGTCGTTTGAAATGTCATTAGAAACGGCTGGAGCGCGACGGTCGAGTGGATGGGCGGGCAAGCGCGGTGCCAGGGTTTCGAACGACCGTGTGGAATCGGCACAATCTCCGTGCGCGCGCGCGCGCGCTGTGTACCGGGGGTCTGTCGGTTTTGCAAAGGCTGCAACCGGCTCCACTCGAATGCCTTAGAATGTAAGATTTTGTGTTGGGCGCGCTCTCTCTCTCTCTCTCTCTCTCTCTCTCTCTCCCTCTCACACACACTCTCGCTCCGGTGGGTAGTTGTTCATCCCACGGTTGCTCCAGTCGATCGTGGTAGGCTGCGTCGGTCTGGTATTCGGAACAGATGGTCGCAATCTGGGGAGATTCTTGAACAGGAAATCACGATTTTTGGATATTAGTAATGGCGCGTAGTTGCGGGTAATGAAACCCGCTACACCAATGTATCAAAACAGTGCCTCAAAAGATGCAAACGCGAATCAAATGGCTCGAGCAGGGAGACGTTTGCCCGAACCTGTTTCAATGTAGCTCGCTCTAATGTCAGCGCCTTAAGACGGCCTAGAACCTGTTCTCGGGTGGGTCGATTGAGTGCCTGCAGTCAGCTTACGCTCTCATCCTGTTCGATTAATGACGCTCGTTAGGAGTGCAACAAGATTTATGCATTATTTCCGTCGCACGATCGACGCCTGCGGGCGCGCATTACACAGCGAGATCTGCTGCAGACAAAGCTATCGGAACCGACCGATTTACACGCTATTTCCATTATTGAAATTTACAAAACACTTGACGCCACTGTTAATGCGGTGACGAACAAACGATCGCTATCAACGCGCGTCAGGCGGATCAACAGCCCGGCGACGAAAAACCCGAACTCCCCCGCGTCAAACCCGTGATGGATGAGAGGAAAATGAGTCCACACGTGCATGAGTCGCTCGAACCCCCAAAGTCGCGACAAAGATTAATGCTCCCGTTGGTTATGTGTTGTGCGAAAAAAAAACAACCCAGAAACACCCCGGAGCATAACTGCTCCGTCATGAAGTCTCACCAACGGCACGCCACTCGAACCGGAGCATTTTCTCCGGAGCACCATCTTCGGGCTGTTTGGCTGGTTATGACGTTGGGCGCAGGCTTTCGGGTAGGGCCCACCATCGAGCGAGCGCATAAATCATCACTTCATTATGACGGCTAATGTGAACCGATTGCGTCACTGCTTAGCGGCTGTAACTAAGGCATTACCGAACGGAGCAGAGGCACGGACGGCACGGGAAGAAAGTTGGTTTTAATTATGCCTGAAGTGAAGATCATTTGTTTGTCCCGGCCGCCTCGAGCGGATTGTTATATCAGCGGGAATCGGCCGATTTGATGGATTGTTTGCTTGCGGAGCAATTTCTTTATTGTTTGTGACGCGGGCGTGTGTATTAGAGACTAGATTTTAATTTACTGACTCATTGGACAGACATTTGAAGACTGAATTTTGATTGCGTGATAGCCTGAGTTGAAGGTTGAGTGTTGAAGACTTTTGCGTACTCTCATAGGCTGACGTACTCCTAAAAAATACTTCAAACCCCTACCAGCTGGCACCTGCCGATTTGCACCGCTTGCACACAGTGTCTCTCTACCCAACGTGCGGGATTAGAGCGGCCGGAGTAGGCAACGCTTAAATGCACCGGAGGAATTATCCACCCGGCACACGACAAAGGACCGGCGGGTGGGTTGTGCCATATAAATGGGGAAAATTGGTCCTCCATATCGCAATCGTGCGATCGATTGCACAAAACCCCTGAACGCTCCTATACCATAATAACACCTTCCCGGCTGTCGTCGCCGCCTTCGACTCCAGCCGTCTGTAATTAGCACGTTTAAATGGCCCGACCATTGTGTGTCGCGGCAATGGGTAGATCCTGGTGCAAATTCACTTGCACCGTGCAGCTAGGAGGTGAGCGCAACAAAAAATTGAAACACGAGAGGAATCGACGGCCTAGCGGACTGGTTTTAATTCGAGTGAAAGCTTTGTCGCGGCGGAATGCGGTCATATTTTGCTCGGATTATTTTCTCTCCTTCCATTCAGAACACTTCGTGCTGCAAGCGCGTTTGCAGCGAGAAAATCGAGATCGAAAGTCGCCACAGGTTTAAAACAGAAACAAAACCAACGAAAAAAACGCCTAAAATGCATCCGAAACAGAGAGCCCCCTGTCACAAACGGAAACCGATCAACCTTTCAATTAGCGGCGTGTAATTGAGGCCGAAACGTGTCAACGATCGGTCGAGTCGCCTAATCGCGCGTAACATCTTGATTGACCAGACCAGGCCACGCATTCGAACCACAATCCCAATCTCCCCTAAATATTTTGAAAGCGTTCCCGCAGCGATGCTTTCGGATATTTGGTGTTCTCGATGTGACACCGATGCCGGCGGAAAACACTTTTGATTTTCGGGCGTGGGGCCCGTTTCGTGCGATAACTGGCCCCCTCCACCGGTCGGAACAGGTCGTTTAAAGCTAAACTTCTCGTGCCTTTCAACGAAATGCCACCCGGAAAAATGATGAAACGCATTTATGTAAGGTTGATCCGTGGGCTGCTGATAGATAGCGTCACGTTTCTCGTTTCTTCGCGCCCCATTTCGGGCCCCCGGACCCGCAACGGACCGATCGGATTGAGTGGTTTTATTCGACATTTCTCGTAACATTTCGTTTCGCCTTTCACGATCGCTGGCCCGTTCGCTGCCGCCTGAAGCCGGATCGCCGCCGGTGGGAAGGTGAGCTTTGATCGCGTTTTTGTTGCTGTCATTAGTCAGAATGATGGGCGGTTGATCGTTCTGAAAAGGAAATGTGAGGGAGGAATCCATAAATATGCTCTAGGAGAGAGCCTTTTGAGGCTTTGATTTAAAGTAGTCTGCTTTTTTAATTGATTACTTCTATGTAGCTAGAGTTGAACATATCTGAATGCATGATATTTAATGTCGATTAATCGAATTTATGAAATTCATCGTAATTCATTCTTAATTTTCATCAAAATTGTTTAAAATAAAATCAAATCAAAATTCAAAATTCAAAATAAATTAGTTGTGAGAGGGAACGTAGAAAGTTGTTTGACGCAAACTTTTATAAAATTCTCATATAAATATGTACAAATGAATATGAATATGAATAAATATGATGTCAGTTTTCGTACCTCAAGGGATGAAATTCAAGTAAAATGAAAATTATTGAACTTGGTGTATTTTTTCTGCATTTAACTCGCTTTTCGATGATTGCCAGTTACTTCTAGTTTGAATGTTTGTTCTGTTCAGTTATGCATATTTTGAGAAGTAGTCATACAATATTCTGTTAATACTTAATTTCAAAAAGACTTCTAAAAGGCTTTAAGAAAGGAAGAAATTTGAAAGAAAATCAAAGTAAATAAATATTTATTGTGTAGCTTATATTGTTGGAATTATCATAACCGTCCATATACTAGGCCAATTCTATCTCCCCGCCACTGATTGGATTTGCTCGTCGGGGGCATTATTCACACGGGATGAAAGTATGCAACGGTAAAACTCATAGCAAGTCAGGGAGAAAAACCGCCTTCAAAAAACTATTAGGTATAAATAAACCATCCGTTCCGCGGAATCGTTACCGGATTTAACAGATCCATTTAAACCGCGGGGTGCCTACGCGCCAGGCCCTGGCCCGAGACGCTTCTAGGTTAATCGCCTCACCGTTTACTCCTGCTAACCAGGGCACATCAGGAGGCGCAAAGCGTTCGGTTGCGGCACGACGCCTAACTTTGCCATTTTTCGACCCAAAGCCAAAACAAAAACCCGGGGCCCGGGCTGCGAAATAAAGCTGATGAGCAGAACCAAACGCAGCGTGTTTAAGCGCGCATGTGTGTGTGGCATTTTGGAGCAAATCGGCGAAATGATTGATGGTGTCACGCATCCGAGCCGCGTTCCGCGTTTCTCTGACCGGTCGAATAATTAAGCGTTTAGCAGCCCGGCTGAAGGGATTTGCGGGATAGCGCGGACTAGGACCGGCATGGGTGGTAGAGCCATATTGAATAATGCATTCCGCTGCGGCACGGAAAGCAATCGCAGTAATGGATTTTCTCTTTTGGCTTTGGTTTTTTGTATTTATTATTCCATCCATCCTCACCCTCTCTCTCTCTCTCTCTCTCGCCTGAGTGTACAAATCAGTAACAGTAGCGATAAAAATCACTTCGAAGCATCAAATGAGCTTGTCACTCGAGCTCTATTAATTAAACATTGAGAGACATTAAGGATCAAACATGAATTGTGGCGCGTTTTTTATGCACGGTAACTTTCACCCCAGCGCTGGAGTGCGTCTGATGTACTCACCGGGTACTTTAACCGATCACAGTTTACATCAAACGACACGGGGTTTCCAATCAGTACCCTGAACTTGACGCGGGCCATCGAAAGCTATCGAGGACCAATCGATTGTAATAATGTTCTTGAGTATAAAATCAATCGACTATGGTGCTGGCCTTCAGTTGCTGGTCAAGTATTACAAGGACCACCGTACCTGTATCCGACTGTCACCTACATGCACACACACACAGAATACAGGGCTTGAGTGGATAAATCGTATGTTTCAATAACAATCGACAAACATCTCACCCTCTGGCACCCATCGTGGGTATCATTTTTTACCCTTTCAGATTCTGGCCCCAACCGGGGCTAGGGCTACGCACACACCCTTTCCTAACCCTGACCACCATCACGGCACGCTGCATTTGACGTGTCACGAGGAGTGACGCATGGCTCCGAATACGAGCCGAGTAATAACAACAGATTCTCGTGCCGTCGGTCGTTCCTTTCCCAAAACGTTTGCCGCGGGAGTGTCCGGATAAATTCGGGGCTGAAGGTGCGTTTTTATACCCCCATACATGGAAGAGAGCCGAACCGAACGTACCGAGTCCCTTCACTGAACTTGCAGAGCAATCGCCAGATACGCACCGTTTGCTAGACCTGGTGGACCATATTTTGGATGTGAAGGTGAAGAACTGATGACGAAAAAAAAACAAGCTAGAAGCGATCACGCAATATTAGTTCGATTGCCTAAACCGGCATACGCCACGCCTGTTGGGTGATGGAGCCGGCGGCTCGCGAACGAGGAGCATCCTTTCGCTCCGGAACTTTACGACTGGATCGGACCGTTTGACCCCTATTGGACGTGCTCGATTGCTCGATTTGGTGATCTATAGATGTTTCAGGCATACGTTTATGGCCGCTGGACATTTGGTTGAAATTTATTTTAGGAACGAAACCGAATGCAATTGATTTTAATTGAATTGTATATTGCTCCGAGCTATTTGAAAAATTTGTTGCATTTTTGTTAGGAGATTTTTTTTGGTTGTGTTTTGTCCAAGAAACAGAGTTTTCATTGACTTGTCCCTTTAAATGCAATGCAGAAAACAAGAATTGGGAGTTTAGACAACAAAACGTAAATTTTATTATTTTATAGTATTTTTTATAGCATAAGACAAAAACAGAAATTGTTTAAAATTGCAAATGACAACAATCATAGCAGCTATTGTCCAAATATGTCGCTTGGGAATGGAAACTATGATTTGGTGGCGCCATCTCTTGACGAGCGTCGTAACTAACAAATAACTTTTTCAGTTTGCTGAGATATCGTTTTTTTATAACATTTCTTAAAACTTGACTGTAATCGAATCGAATATAACTCATATCGCATTAATTAGGTTAGTCCATGTTTTCAACCCTAAGTTAACCTCAAAGTTATTCTTCTGTTCCAAGAGATATCTTTGTAATGTTTACTATGATTTTGTTTAAATTAATTTAACTATAAAAACAGCACAATTTGCGAGCAAGGCTACACATCTTCTGAACAAATCCGTAAACTGTTCCACACGCTTCAAGTACAGAACAAAGCCTCCAACCCGGTTGACGCCCCGTAGCCTTGAAGCAGAAATCATCTCGCAATGGATGGCCTGCAATGATGATGCTCCCCTGCCGCCGACGAGTGCGCCGGGTTCACCGGCCCGAAGGGTTGTCCCACCAGATCCCGAGATCAAGTTCAAGGAAAATCATCCCCCAAACCGCAAACCGCGGCTGCCGTCAATCGCAAAACCCTCGCCACGGTGGCCGCGGGGCGTGAAAATCGAACATCCATCAATCGTCGGTCGGATCTGGCCGGGCATGGTCCCGAACAAACACGCAACGCGGGCGCTAGGGAGGTCACGAGTGCGTCGGGTGCTTTATGTTTTACGGCCCGATTACCGGGATTCGCCCGGAGCCGGATCGATCGACCGACACTGGCCCGGCCTGATGACCCCGACGGCTGCGGCTGCCCTATTCTTTAAGTCTGTCAATGGTGGGGGTGGGGTGAGGTGGGTGAGGTCGTTTTTTGATGTTGCGGACCAAGAACGGGGAAGAGAAACAATAAATGAAACAGAAAATGATTTCACCCCCAGCGCGGCGCGTGCCAGCGATGGGGGTGGGTGGAGGGAAGAAAAATCACTCGGTACATAAATCCAACCAGCCTCCCCCAAAGCCACGGTCACTCACTCAGGGTTCGGCCCGGGCGATTGCATGCCAATTGTTTGACCCTGACCGTTTGGCGACACGCTCGCCGAGCAAGATTACTGATTTTTCCGGCTCAGCCCCCCATGGGAGGGCGCTCAAGGGCGCCTTTTTCGTGGTCCATTTCCGAGCAATCGAAACTAATGCGCTTTCATTGCGTGGTCGCGCAAGGGTGCCGCCTTGCGGGAAAGGAAGTAAATGTTCAGTGTAATGCCATAGAATTTGGCCCACGGTTGGGCTCCGATGGGCAGCCAACAATAGAGTAATCAAGAGCGCTGAGATGATTGGGTGTTTGAAGCTTGTTGCTGTGAAGTATTGCAGAAGTGTTACATTTGTAGTAAAAAAAGTTCATTTATAAACCGAATTGTTAGAAACGATCAAGATGTATGTGTTAAAAGAAATCTAAAATACTTTCTTTAGCGAACGAAATTCTTACACTCTCAAGTTCAATATCAACTGATTGTTCCTGGAAAAATGGAACCTCCCGCAGTTCAAATCAAAACCAACAAAACCAACCTCCATAAAGTCACCGGTCACTTCCGGGTTCCGGGGATGTATGGCATGCCTTACGAAAATTCCTGTCAGAAAATGAACCACTCTGACTCCCTCCTGCGCGAACCGTGGGAAGGAGAAGAAAATTGAGTAGCACATCGGCAAATTGAGGATATGTTTCGCAAAAGGGACCGCAGCCGATGCAGGACTTTCATGGGCTCTCCTATTTCCAACCCCCAACGTTCCACGTTCCCATAACATTCCCACATGACCCGTATGAGATGGCAAATGATATATGGTACCACCCATAAACATTTTATGAACCGTTGTACGATCGCTATCGATGAAATGGAGCCCGTGCGCGGCGGGCGCTGTTTTGCGGTGGATTTGGTCGGATTTTATTGGTTTACTTATGGTGGGTTTTGTTGGTTTTTTCTCCTGCCTTTGCTCCCGCTCCCTTTGGTCGTCACACTTCGGCCGGCCCCTGACTTCGGGCCTTGCATTACTTGCGCTTTTTTCTCCAGCCATCCAGACGGGCTTTTGTTGAGTACGCTGTAAAGCTGGGAGGAAATTTGGCCCGTTTTTACTATAGTGTTTGTACCGGACTACCGGATTGAGATAGCTTGCCGGGAGGGTAACCGAGCGTGAGCATAGGGAAGCAGAAGGAAGGAAAGCTAATGCGCTCGTGATTGTGGTGAGATTCTTGATGACTTTTTGACGAATTGATTGTGCACGATGTTGTTGGTTATTGCAGATTTGGTGAGAAGAAATGCTTCAAATTTTTGGAACTGATCATGGGACAGTATCAGATTTTGAGATCTAAGAAGTGAGAGCTAATAAAGATATTTTTATTTAATATTTTTATTTGTGCACTACGAATAAAGAGCTATCCTAATAAACAACTCCTAATTATGCACTTAAAAACAAGCCATAGCTTCATTCCAAACAGGTGTGTAGTTTTTGGAACATATCCCTTTCAAGACTGGATTGTCACTAAAGGCAATTTTATCAGTACAGCCTTGTTAAGTATCGGTTTTGACTCAGCCAAGGTTAACATAAAACTCTAGATGTAAGCATCTTATCTTCACACATCTCAAAACCAGGAGAAACAGCACATGAATATTTACAAAAAAAGAAGTCATTCCGTTTCCTTCATGCGCTGCGATTTCCCAATCGTTTTCCGGCTGGAGCAATAGAAATGATGATTGTCTCCACACGCGACGTCAGTATCCATCTCACTGTCCTGTCATTCCATCTCCTCACCACACTCAACGACTCGTCCCGGTAATGTGTGCAGATGCGAAAAAAATAATCACTTAACAAAAACGCTTTGCCTCATAACACTTCGCCCGGTAAACGCTTCCTGACGGTAAAGCGCACGTATGACGCAATACATTGCGCCCGAAATACGCCATGACTCGGCACGCACGGTGCACGGGCGAGCAGTCGCGTGAAGACCGGGGACGACCACCCGCCCCCAGCAGCAGCGTTACAAATCTTATGTAAACACAAATGACGTGCATTCTTCTCCAGTGCCGGGTTCATCCTCGTTCCCCCGAAAGCGGGGAGTATGTGTGTGTTTGTGTGCGCGGAAACGGAACGGTTAGAAATGTTGCTTATCTGTTCGGGGCCTTCTCCGTTTGCTCTCACTTTCAGCAAACCCGCACGCCAGCACGCAACGACGGTGGACGCCATTCGGCACGACGTGCGTGATTGCTGATTCGCAGAACCCGGGAGGTGCCTGCGGTGAACTCTGCGGATGTGTATGAAGTACCGGGGGAGAGTAGCAGCATTTGTTAAGGTAGGCATCGTTAATTCCGGTCGTTTCTATTCCACATGAGCATAAATTACACCCCCGAACCAGCATCATTACCGAGCGGAGAGACCTGATCGCAATCGGAATTGAATGGAAGAATTCGTAGTAAATTAACTACGAGGCGCAGTGCTACAGGAGTACGCCCCCGTTCCGTGCCGGAGACATCGTTGATGGCTTTGATTCGCAATTCTGGGCTAGAAATTGGAGCAGAAAGCTTCCAGTTCAGAAAATAAGGATTGACGTCTCGATGCTAAGGGGGGTGTCTAAAAGTAGAATGTACCTACATGATGGATGAGTCTTTAAAAGGAAAAACAGAAGCACACTTCTCTCAGATCTACTACGTCACATAATCGATAAGGTGCTCGATTTTCGCTCGAAATTCGACGATTTATCGCCGGAAAGTTCAGCGAATCGACGATTTACAGGAAAGAATGGAGCATAAATTGATCGATGTCACTCACTGTCACGTTGGTCACAGCCGCTTCCAGCAAGCTACCGAAATTTTCGTCTCCAAAACCAGCGTCATTGGAGTGTGTGTCATTCATTAATCACCGAAGATGTCGTGTTGACGTAAATATCTCCGTCCTGGCGCACGCGGTCCACACGAAAGTCTGCGGCGCCCTTTCCGTAGCATCCGAGAGCGAGAGCGGCCCGGAGGAAGAAAGATCATGCCGCGCGGTCTTCGTGGAATGTCAACTATTTCCCATGCATCGGTACCACCGGTTTCGATTGCTTTCGTTACAGTTGCCTTTTACAGGGTGAAGGTGAAGTTAACGACCAATTATTGCCCGTTGCAACCGAAACGTACTCGGAAGATCGTGCAAGAGGGAGAGAGCGAAAGAACGAAGCTATCACGGGGAACGATTTTTCACCGCCTACTGCACCGGGCAATGTACTTAAAAACTTTGCTCTCCTATGTGGCCGACTCTTCCGAAATGTAAGAAGAGCGAAGAAAGAAGAGCATCCACCCAGCTCCACTCTGGTATTGATACCATCGTTATGCTAATTAATGGCGCTATTAGGAGATTGTATCGCTAATCGATCTTTAATTTGTTCGGAGCGCGTTCCCTCTCGCTCACACGCGCGCCGCCACTCGTGCGCCTCTCTCAAACACGTTTTTTTTTAATTGACCGTCAATTTGGTAATTTAAACATCCCATCCCACGAGCGTGCGTTCGGGTGCCCGTTAAGAAAGTTTATAAAACCACGCGGCATCATGTTCAAAACTCTCACACTAAGAGACGCCATTTATTGCACTTTTAAGGCTCTCTCTCACACGTTTTTTTTTTGGGTAGAGGAAGATGAGAAAAGGGCAAAAACGCGTCACTACGCTAAAGGTTAAGGACGGATGAAAAATTGTTCCGAACCATTCACTCGCCGCCCCGGATGAAAGGTCAGCCACACGAACACATTTACACTAGCCACACGAATGGAAGGGAATTTCTCCCCACAAAACAAAACGGCACGCCGCGTAGCCCTTTTTCTAGCGGCCTCAGCAATTCCAATAGCTCCACTTTACATCTGATTAATGAAATCTGACATTTCGTGAACTTTCGGTCGAGGAAATGGGCTTCGTTTTTTGTTTTCTTGTACGTTTTCTTTCCCAACTCTTCGCCGCGCGCCGATGGTAATGGCAATAAACATAACTACATTAATAAATTGGAAGCCAACCACCAATGCGGCTGCACTTCCGCCTGTCCCACATTTACGCACCTGTTGTGAGTTGGGGATTTTTTTCACATTCGTATGCTAATGCAACGACTGTTGTACGGACGTAAAGCAGCTCCAAACCAGCCAGCCACCGTAAGCCGGGAAGTTATGGGCTGATTTTCGGTTCGATTGAGACGGTCAACAACAATCAGCGGGCAAATTAGTTTCGGACCGCTCGGGTTTCGGTATGGGACACACTCGTGTCATCATTCAGCAGAGCTGCCAGCAGTCATAACTCACACCGCGCAGAGATTATGGATGCAGCTATTTCGGTTCATCGGGTTGGATGATTTTTGCGATTTGCATAAGAATCGCTCGGGCTCGAGGGATTCGGTCGGATGCTGCGAACGGACGCTTCGCCCGTTGGGGTTCTGTAAATGCAAAGTTTAGGCCTTCATAAATAGTCATTTAGTTAAGATTAGAGATATGAGCGCTTGGGACAAGCGGTATCAGAAAGCTAGTTCTATAAAAACGATTATGCATACCTAAGCTTCAGCTTGAGAATAAATTAGAAGAAAAAAACTATCTTTATTTTATTTGCTGAAAACAAGCTAATTTCATCAACTCAAATAGAATTGGTTTTTAATCATTTAATTGTTCAAGTTCAATGCAGTAAAGTTAAGGCAATCTGTTTTGAAAGGTGTACAAAGTGTAGCCACGAGCAGATGTTTGACTTTTGCCTTCAGATTCTGGTTGAAAACTGACTTCACTCATTGAAATTCTCAAACGTTGAAGAAATGTCTTGGCATTCTGTAACTTATTTGAATGTGCCCCCTTTAAACCGTGATGACTATTATCTAATACCTTCTGAACCATTTCTTGGAACAAAAACCTACACCTGTCACTAAATGGTGCTTTAATATAGACATAACCTTGAAACAAAATCTATTTAAAAATATTATTTGAACTATTTGAAAACTAATTGAGTTAGAGGATATGTTCCTGCCAGAAATGAGCTTCTGTGTTCACTTATGCAGTGCTCTGGCAGCCACTGAACATGTTCGAATTCCCTAACAAACCTATAGAGTTATATGAAGAACGATCTTGTCTCGCATGTCTCATTCCCACCCGGGCTGCATAGTTATGTTGTTACGTTAAGATATGTTGTAAAGCTGTGGATGACATTTCCATACAACAACAGACAATATACAACGCATCCCATCGAACAAATATTGCTTGTTTCCCTTGTTCGAGGGGCGCTAGACCTTAAATCCCAGTAATACAATAAACTCTAAGAAAGGCGACTTTATGCAAACCAGTGTCTTGAAGATAAAAAAACCCCTAGATAGCTAGACAAAGGCATGATTTAATGAAACGAGTTGGTTGCGCGAGCAAAAACAAAACAGAAAATCACAATATCAATTAGACAAACCCGTGTGCATGTACGCGTCCCGGAGCCGGAGATACGCAAAAGATAGCGCCAACTAGCCAACGAGCCCGATCGGGATAACAATCGCATCCCGATAATCTCGTTTGCCCGCTGTGTCAATAATCAAGAGTAGTTTTGTTTTGCTCCTTTGCTGCAGAACGAATCGGGCCGATCTGTAACCGGAGCCACGAAAGCCCCTGTGGGTGCTCGGTCTTAAAAACCGAAAGGAACGGACAAAAAGTGAAATTAAAACACACAAGACTGTGGAGCTTAAACTAAGGCTGTCCCCTCCATCCCTCTCCGATGCTCAGACCCACTGATATAATCGATATTTTATTGGAGGCCCAGCTTGTGGGAAACGTGACTGTGGGTGCTTCTGTTTTGTGCGCCGCGCCGGTGCATTTCAACGCATTCCAGCCAAACGAAACACGGCCCCTTTTGCGGAATGGCTCGCCGGACGAAATCTCCGCCCGTAATCGTAGTACAAGAATCCGCTCGCTAATTAACGGTGCATCGAGCATCAAGATGGGATGGTTTGCCACGCCGTGCCAGTCTCCTAGCTGGTGGCTTCTGTTTCTTTTCAGCCGTCGTCGCTTAGTTTGCGATTTGGCTTTCGTTTTAGTTTTTTTGTTCCGCATCCGACGCCCGAAGAACAACACTATAAATCTAGCATATTTGTGTGTGTGTTTTTTTTCGCTTTCTTCAAGCCCTGTTGCTAGTAAATATTTGTGCTGAAAAGCACACAAATAAAAACGCCACTGAAAAGATCGGCTTTCAAAAGCTCTCAGCAAGCACCAAAGAAGTAGGAAAAAAAGAAACTAAGCTGCGTTTGTTTCAGTGTTGCTTTGCCCCCCTACTAAGCCTCCTATTTATGTTCCGATACGGCACCGTTATGATGCTGTTATGCCGCTCAGCCCAGCCAGCATCCGTGCAGTATTTCCCGACAGGAAAACAACCGTACCACGAGCGTCCCTGTTTATGAGCTAAGCTTTTCGCCTTTCGGTTGCATCGCCGGCCGGCAGGAGAGTACGGCTGCTTCCTTTTTTACCTCACACGCTCATTTGAATATGCTGTGAAAAGAAACCGAAGCCGATTGCCTCAGCTGCCAATGGCTGCCGCGAACATGTGGAGCTCAAACAAGCTTTCATCCTCTGCCGAATGCGTTTCATTCCCTGCCACATGCGGTACGGAATTTACACTAATTAAACCATTCCCGTGTTTTGCGTACGGGCCGAGGATACGTTCATTTTAAGAACGTTAATTGAAACGACCTGTTGCGTGGAACCGCGTGCTCGCAGGCGAAATGTAGAGCAGCTAAAGCCACCGAACGTTCGCGTGGCGTAATTAAATGCCGCTTTAAGGTCGCAAATCGTGCCCATGTGTCGCTTGGACGGGTGATGACACCGTGGGCGGGCGCTGGGGTGCTTTCGTCCGTTGTTCAAGCCGGGTTTCAAAGGCCAAAACCGACGGGCTACCGTTGGAGAAACGGTTCGAAAATAAAAGCACAAACCTTTCTTCCGGGTGGTCTCCGGGCCACAAAGCTAAGCGGGCGAACCACTTGATCGTAAACTTCCGCTTTATGAGCTGCGCGAGCCGTTGGACGCTGGATGTGTTGGATTAGGCTTAGGCTCCGGTGTGTGTTGAAGCCGATCGGAAAACGCAACAGCGAATGGAAAAGGTGAAGCCGATTAACTTCTGTTGGCCTAAATTTTTGGCCTCTCCGTTGGACTTTTCCCAACGATTTTTTTCTTTCTCTTTCTCCTTTGGTCACACCACACACCGACGGCACATTCGGTAAGTAATTATTAATATTGTTAAACGGGCGTTTAGCACGACAATGCGTTAATGATGCTGGAAAAGGGGGAGAAACACGTTGGTGACCCCGAACCCGGTGTCATGTCCACCTCTGTGCCCGTTATGACCGCTGGTGTACGAGCAAAGTTTCGTCCCATTAATCATTTTTAAAACCAACAATGAAAGTACCGCTAGCGGTACGTGTATGTGTGGTGCTATTCGAGAAAAATGGGGCTATTCAATTCCATACAGCACGCCTTTTTTTAAAGCAAACATAAAAGGAGCATAAAAGGAAGAGAACAAGTAAAAACAACTCTCCACAACTAAACGACGAACAAAACGTGCTGGAAAACGGTCAAATTTTAAGCCCATTTTATGTTTCATTGTAAGCGTAAAATAAATTGAATCTGACGTTTCGTCAGCAAGCAACGGAACGTGGAGTCTAGCCACGGTCCGGCGCAAAATTTCGCTAAACGCCGCAGAACCGGTTAATCTCACCCGGGGAGAGCGTCAAATTCTCGCGGAGCGCGCGCGCGCGCGGAATTAAATTCATCATCGCGCGGTCCGAAAATTGATTCCGGCTCCCACCGCCCAGCCCGCGCGTGAAAACACGCGTTCAGCTGTCCCTTTAATTTGTCTCACCGGCCTCACCCGCTGGACGCGAATGTTTATCATGCTCAGAAATGCCCAACATACCTTCCGCGTCGCGTTCGGAAGCTGTGCGGCTGTGAAGAACATGCGATCGCGCCGAAGAACAGCGCACAGGAGGATGAGCAGGTGTAAATTGAAAACGTAGCAGTCCGGGAGACCACCGTGATTGGGGAAAGTTTGAAGATTGACCCCCATAGCAACGACAGCAGCAACAATTCCAAGAACCTAGACCTGAACGTTCCGGCGCAAACATACGTGAATAAATTACTTGCGAACGGGACAAGCTAATCATAAGCTTCTGGCACACATTTGACCAGCACACCGCCAGGGCCAGGCTTCCTGCTGCGAAGTCGTGATTGCGCCCGTAAAACGTACCCTTTGCCGATCCAAGCAGGCTGCGAAATCGATAGCCCGATGTGCCTGTGGTTACTATGTTTGGGCCCGCGCTCAACCAAACCTCTCCGATAACACTCCGCACGGGTTAATTTTGCACCGTTTTGTTTTGGGCACAAGGAAAGCGAAGAGAGAGAGAGAGATAGAAAAGTGCTACAATAATAATACAAAAAAAAAACAAACTTGTTTCTCGCGCTGAGACGATTGTAATCGATTTGGGACTAACGTTGGGAACGAAGCGAAGTGGGTGCTGACATACAATTAAACCGGCGTCGGTATCACAAACCCGTCATCTCGGGTTTTGACCTGCTCCTTCTCTTCATCCTCCTCCTCCTTCATCGTGTGCTGTTTGTGTCAAAATGTCGGTCAAAGCTCACACAAAGCGCCCAAAGTCCGCCCGCTAATCGACAATTAATCATCATCTTACGATTTGATTATTAATTAGCACGAAACTCTTTATCGTGCTCTATTTTTCAGGCGTGTTGAGGGAGAAAGAAAAACTATTGGTCGAGTCGGCTTTTTTTTCTCTCTCAAAACTTCCAAAGTGTTGATTACCATTTCATCTGGAGCACTTTCACCACGAGGCGCCGACAGGGCTAATCAGGGCTCTTTATGTGTGTGTGACTCTCGGACATGTTATGATACCCCTAATGGCTTTCCACTCCCTCCCACCCCCGCCTCCCTCTTTTGGGAGGAGGTGTCAATCGTTCACGTTCGCGCACCTCCCAAACGGCAAAAAAACGCCCTCCCGGCCGCCCTTGGTGAAAGAGAACCCGGCCGGTGCGGACGGAGGATAGAGCTATTAATTTGGTAATCACCGTGCGTCGTCGCCGACGGTCGTCTCCGCAGGTCAGGTGACTAAACCGGCAGCGCTGAACCGTTCCTCGGTCACGCGGTCAGCCGCGGTCTGGAGGAGTGCGGGCTCATCATCAGCCCGGCCGGGTCATGCTCGTCTCGGCGACGCGGCGAGCGTCTGATTAATCTCGGCGAACTCCCCGGCAGCACTGGGGCGACCTACAGCAGCGCCCGGTCGTCGTGAGGTGCTGAAAGTGAATGAGGCGACTTATAATTTAAAGCTCACGACAATGTGCTCTTATTAGCGGCACGATTTCCGGTGCGCTCTCGCGCGGGCTAATTGAATGACTTTCTTCGGCCACCAAACTGCGGCCCGTGGTTGCGTCTTCCGGGTGGGAAAGAAAGGATCGTGTGATTTGTATAATGTTTTTTTTGCCATTTTGGTTCTGAACCACATCCAACTAAATGTCAATTTGCCGAGATGCTATCGTATCAGAGAGAATAATTACGAGCAGCATGTACAGGATTGTATGATTTTTTTCATCAAAATATCATAAACGGATGTACAGAGGGAGCTTCTCCCCATGGATACACTTATTTTAAGTCATGACTTAAAAACTGAGCTGATTTGCTACAAACAGTAATATCAAACCCATCTATGGTTAATAATAATAATTCTTTTTTCAAATATGTCATTGTATAAAATGAGTTCGAAAAAAGCTAAAAAATATAGAATTTTAATGAAACAGCTTGCCAATGCTGTAGTGATATTTGGCTCAACTTTCCAAACATTTCACGAGTCTTGTTAGGGGAAAACTAAATATGATAATGCTGATAATGATGTGTACATAATGAAGTCACCATAGCTCCAAAACCATTTTGCAACGAGAGCAAAGATATGTTAAACAGTTCAAATCAATTAAACATGCAATAAACTAATAGTTTCAGAATGTTCTTCATAATTTCTTCATGCAAAATTGTGAATGAAGACAAATAAGATTCCATTTTGTTGCAGAAAATTAAAGCTGTAAGCATATTGCCTTTAGGATCTCTTTCAAAGTCATCTCGAAGTTTGAAGCAATAGGCTGAACATCATGAACAAACTGAAATCTCCTCCCAATCATCAGCTGGAAATAAACCGAATTGCTCAAATCATCCAGATAACAGATTACACCAGTATAACTCAGCTAAAATCGCGCAATCAAATGCAGTTTGACCTCCGCCAAGCGATCAAAGAAGAAACGTAACAAAACGATGAAAAAAAGCCCACCACAAATCATCTGCTCGCTGCCTTCAACCTGCACAACCCCATCAGCCCAAACAGTGGAAAACAACCGTCGCCAGCATTAAACGGTGCGGTAATGGTGAGACGAGCAATTCTGCTGCGATTGCTTTATTTCTATTGTTACCATTTAAATTAAGCGCTGGTGAAGGTTTTACTACCATTGTGCGTCACGGCAATCGCCCGACCGCCGATCATCGTTCGGCGCGCTTTTCGGTCTTGTGAAATCAGATGCCTAGCCAGCCGACGATGCAATCCTGGGAGCAGAGTCCGCGCGGGACAAAACAAAACTCACAGTAATAACTTTATTGTGTGCCGTGCGTCGTGGCGCGGAGAAGAGAAAGAGCGTTCAGCGGTTGAAGCCACAAAACAATCGCACGCGCCGAACTATTCGGTCGAGGTCAAGACCTTCTGCGTGCGTGTGCCGTGGAGACCGTTCCACGGGCGTCATTTCACTCTGGTCCGATACGATCACAGTTTTATAGCCTCCATGCGCCGTTCCTCACGTACTGAACCGAAGGTGCCAAAGTAATTACAATGTGTGACTTCGTAAAACGGACACCCGACCCACTCCCAACACACGTCGATCGCTGATGGCCATCATAAACCGCGAACAAATGAGTTATTAAACTCACCACCAGACACTCACACTCGCCTAATCTAGCGGCATTTGCTCACTTCGACGAAAAGGAGCCAACAGGTTAGAGATAATCGGCGTAGCTTTACACCACAATCGGCCCCACGATCAGGACCGATCTCTACCGCCTCCACCAACCCGACGTACCGCTGCTGAAACCTGATTGTAATTGATTAAAGAACTCTTTAGTGGGCACCGGCACCGCCGTTCCGGCACGCAACTCTCCGGCAGGCACTTTCCGCACGAAGTTAACCTAATTTTGCGGGGCCTTCTCATCTGTTCACACGATGCCGGTCCGACCTGCAACCGAAGGCCCCACGGACGGGGCGAGAATATGATGGAGCTGGTGCGATGAGCATCTGGACAGCCAGTCGCCAATCTTGGTCGAGGCTCAGTTTTCCATCCCGATGAAATTACCATGCCGGTTCGTCGTTACTGGCCGGGCGCGGTGTGTTTCTTCTGGCACGAGAACCTTGTGCCCCAACAAGCAGCAGGTTCCAGCCAGCAGTGAAAGTTTTGCACGCGCACTTGCCAGCACGACTCCAGTGGCCATGGCACAAGGCACAAACAACAACTCTCTCTCTCGGCCAAAGAAAACTTCCCAAATCGTCCCGGCCATTCTCACCGGCTGCTCGTGTGCTCTCGGTGGCACTAAATTGGCTCGGTGGTCTCCTCCCCACCGCACGACCCTGGCTGGCAATGAAATATGCTCCGGCGGATTTGATTAAAAATTATGTGGGAACAACTTGTCGCGCTGTCGGATCGGTCGCCGTGGCAACCGAACGGGGTAAAAGTGCAGGGTACTTTGGCTCAATTACGGTGCAAATGATGGTCAGTGAATCGGGGACCCGGGGTGACCGCAGCGTGGCGGGGGTAAACCCACCCGGTACGGAACACACGACCCGACAACTCGACTCACGGTACTTTATCATCTCGGCACAACGGCGGTGCTTTTTTGTTTTGTCGCTTGTTCGACGTATTTTTCTTCAAGTGATGCTGATACAACTGAGAAGAAAGCCAACGTATGCAACGTTTTCTATAGGGAAAGAAGGAAACTAATTGAATAAAGACATGGTGAAAAGTGTGTTCATAAATCAGTTTGATAGACCCATACCTAGAGGTAAATCTTGGAAACAGATCAGATTCTCTATCCTTATTTCTGATTTTTTGTCATTTTTTTATGTTCTGCAAGCATTAAAGGAGTCGAGAAACTAAGATTGAATTTGAAAATGTTTTAAGGATCATCTAGAATTGTGAAAGGATAGAATGTTTTTATTATTTACTGGATTTTTTATGTTTACAGGCTGAAGTTTAAAGATTGAGGTCGAACAACAAGTTGTCAAGACTGCTGTGAGTTCCATTACAAGCGGAAAGATGGCGCTACTCAATCTAGGTGACAGCGACATATTTTGCCAATGCTTACTATGATTTTCTATGAAGTATGGTTTTTACACAGTTTATAGTGATCTATAGACGAAAAAAGTGCATTATAGCATAGCATAGCATAGCTATTCACGTAGTTTATAGCTACGATAACTACGATAACAATAACTAATTGAAATATAATCATTATTTGAAAATCATTGGCATAACAAACTGCATTAGGTGGTCTAGACCTGCCATTTTTAGGTATGTGGTATACATATATGGTCAAGCGCTTCAAACATCACCACCGACTCAAAGTATGGTAGCTACATTAGTCAATTATGTTTCAATTAGTGCGATGGTTAGCTATGGGAGCAACCCTGCTCGATTTATTTTAAATCCTCAATTTCCCATATTCAGTATCATAGCGTTCCCTCCATAAAAAAGCATTTGAACAAAACCGATAAATAATTTAATTTTCCCGTCACTTAAGAATCACCACCACAAAGCTCACCTAACGCACACAAATTGTTATAAGCTCCCGTCCGTCGAACGAAACGGGCATGCGTGGCAACACACCAAGTACGGGGTCAATCAAGCTGTGGCCAACTAATCAAGCTTATTAAGTACGTCCCACACAATTCCCCAATCAATTAAGCTCCATTTACTGCCCGGACGGAACAACAACAAAAAATCAATCAATGACTCGGTAACTACACGCGTCGGGGTTTGTGGGAGAAAAAGAAACATTTTCAAAACAATATGGGTTCTTTAACGCCATAAAGCTGAAGAACGATAACTTACGCAGCACGGCGATGTGGAGCAAGCCAACAGCTAGGGCGATTATTATTCATGTTTATTTGAAAACTTTTTACATCAAACCATCGATTATAGCCGTGGCGCGCGGGCTGAACCAGTTGGGCCAGAATCCTATTAAAAAGCTAGTGCCAACTTTTATGAACCTCTCGGTATCCGGTTCTTTCCGCATCAACATGCAAAGGATGACATAATGCGAACTTTAAAATTGCTTTCCACCTTGTTGCGATTACGGGTTGCGGTTCCGGTCCGGGCTTCTTTGGCGGTGGTCAAACATAGCCAAGTACAAGCTCTCATCATCCCGGCATCTATGAGATCAGCGACCATCTCCGATCTCCGGTGGAGACTGAAAGCTTCATAATTCCAAACCGGCGAGCAAGTAGACAACGGCAGGTACAAAAAACAAAGCACACCGCGCTGCTCTTTTGCTTTCAACATGTCCCTTAAGAGAGGAGAGCTATAATGGCAAAATACCTTCACTCTAATGAAAAGAACTTCTTTTCATGAACTTCTGTCCGTGTTAGCCGTGCTCGAAACCTATTTGCATAATACTCGGGCCGTGAAGAGGACTTCTCAGGCAAGGACTCGTGGCAGGATGGGGACGGGCAAGCGAGACTTTGTCAAAACGGCACGTTCCCGCACTTCACACACTCTGGCGCGATGAGGCAAGGCGCGCGGTACAATGCGCCCCTGCCACCACACGACGACACACGGCGAAAAGAGCAAAGAGCGAGTGACTTTTCGAGGAAACGCCGGAAAGTGTATCTTCGCCGTTTGTTGTTGTTTCGCCGGGCTGTCGGAGGCTGCCACGGTAACGCTTGAAGAGGAACGGGTCGGGTGGGATTGTTGCTTCCGCTGGTTGATTTGATTTCTGCATTCGGATGGTTGATTAGTTTGTACAGTCGCTGGCTGTCGCTTTGGATGATCCTTTCTTGCGGAGGTGAGCTATATGGTTGCGATGAAACAATTCGGACTGGCTCCGACGGTACTGGAAAAGGTTTCATCTGGACGTCCGACTTCCGAGAAGGATAATATAAACATTCAGCAGTGGATGAGAGCAGCTTCTTTAACATTCGTGGAATGTTGCTCATTTAATCGGCAACAACACAAAAAAAAAGTTATTCGCCATCTTTGCTCGTCTTTGTGCAATTAACCCGTTTCGTCTGTAACATGAAACGGTCCAGTTTTTTGTAATTACTTAGGTATTTTGATGAACAAATCCGGATGAACCTAAGGACATACTAAGCTAACGATCCATATGGCATTAAGAATCAAAACTTTGTTAGATGTAAACATTTGAAGTACAAGAGAAGTCCATTACAAAGTTGTTGCCACAGACACGCAGATATGCAAATGCAAATATCAAGATCAAACTTGTTATCAGTAATACATGAAAGTACATGTACTAAGGCAACCTCTTAAAGTATTCGAAGTATTTACACCGTTCAACTCCTTCCGTAAGACGAGTTTAGTAAAAGAAACCCTCACCAGCAACATTAAAAGACTGCTGTTGAACGAGAAGCAAACAGAAAAATCGTTCACAAACGCTTCATTCAGCTATCCATACTACGTCCATCAGACTGCCACCGGCTCCGCCAAAGACACTCTGACGCGACCGTCACCGCTAACGACGAGGTGTCGTCGCAGCCACGAAAGCTATCTCTTCCACTCCATCAATCCCGTAACCCCATTTGACCATTCAACGCCACCAGAATGAAGATCAATCGGCGCTTGCCAGATCCCGTGGACGATCTTCACCACAGACGCTCATCCACACTCGGTGATCCTCAGCCGCGATCCCTTTGGTGCCGCGATGAAGCGACCGAGATAACTGCACTGGGACACACACACACCGGGACGACGGCAGCGATCCTAGCGCTGCAACGGTGGGAATTGAAGTCATTAATCAATCGGCACCCGAGATTTTGCTTTCTTCGTGCCAGCACCGGCACTAGCGCCACCGTCGGCCGCAAAGCGGCGGGCGGCTTTTTATTGTGTTTGCAGTTGTGTGCGATGGATGCATTCCGATAGCAGCCGGCCAACGGACGGGGTCAACGGGCGCGCTGAGATGTTGGTTTGTGATTAGGGGCCGGCAGAATGGGGAATAAGTTCACGGGGAATGGCACCCATCCGTCTCTGTCTCCGATTCTGTGTGTATGTGTGCGTGATTTCACTTACCTACTGTTTGCTCACAGATTCACCCGATCGTAACAAATAATTTCAAACACCACACTTGCTATAAACGAAACAGAACGGCAGCGCGTCCCTCCAAACGCATACATCCCTTAGCTTAATGATCCCTCCGGCAGCGCGTAAAGTGCCGGCGTTCAACATCTGAACCTGAAGCATCATTAGGGAAAGTGAAAGAGGCGCCTAAGTCCTCTAATTGCTTTAATTGGATCTCGATCTCGCCGCCCGCCGCCGTGCGTTCGCGTTCTCGTTCGGTTCTCGCCCGCCTCGTGGTGTCATTATCGGCAATAATTTCACACGGAATCAAACGAAAACCCGGGCAAGAATAATCTTGGTACGGCGCCCATTATCTTACGCGCTAATACCCACCCCTATGCCGGCAGCACCGTAGGGGCTTATTTCGAGCGTGGTGCCGGTGCGCAATGTGTTTAAATTTGACACGTTAATAACATACCTTTCAACGGTCGTCCGCGATCCGGGCGCGTGGATTCCGCCGCCATTGCCGCGATGCTATCGATAATGGCTTCCAATTATGTTATCACATTATATGTGTGGCGAGCCGGGAGGGGGGTTGAGCCGACAGAGGCACGGAAAAACGGCATCCTTTCACTGTGCCGAGCCGGGTCGGGCATTAATCAACTATCGGCACGAGCGAGCGAGCGTGTGGGTGTAAAAATCCGTTTCCGCCACAATCCGTTTCGGCCGGCGCGACGCGTCATTAGCGTCTTTATGCAAAACAAACCCTCGGCGGCCACGGGCGCCACCTTTCGGTGGCCGGAAAGCGAAAGTACCGGGCGTCCCACGCTTGCACGGCGAGTGTGTCTTTCTCTGTCCTCTGGCCGGCCGCGATAAATCGCTTAATAGGGCCGGGCTGCCGATCCGGCGATGGCTTTATGAATGGGATTTTCGATTGTGCTCATTATCATAAGCTACGGGCGATGCACCATTAGGCACAACTCAAGGAGATTGATTCGGCGGGATTATGCTTTGGCGGGTTCGTTCGGTGTTCTTTTGCGGGTCGGGAAAGAATTAATCGAAAGCCCATGTTATCGTGCCCGTTTTAAATTCCGAGCAATTTGCTTGCGTAGATTTGTTCCCGAGAAACGGGGAGGTTGTTCGACTTTAATCCATAGCAAATTTCTTGCTAAAACTAAAAAAACGTAATTAATCGAATTAAAACAAATTAAAAGTTCAATCTTTGAGGAAATCATTCTAGAAAAATGTGTAATTTCTATCTACCGTCAACAGATGGCGCCACTGAATCATCGTTACAGAGAAAATTTTGTTTTCTATGGCTACTTTTTTACTATGGTATGTAAAAGAAGCCATTTTAATTAGTCATCACAGAAATATTATTAGATACATTTTTTCGTTGATTTGTTAGTACAAATTGGTCATGCTCAATTATTTCTTTCTTCCATTGTATGGCTTTAGAAAATATATCTAAAAAAATGTTCTATAATTTGTTTATGCATGTAAAGAGAAAAGTATTTTAAATATTACTTTGTAATAGCATATGCTTTGGAATTAAATCATAACAGTTTTTAAAAAATACCTACAACACTAAAAAAACTAATGGTGCGAACAATATATTGATAATTAGCAGGATTCGATTTGTTCTTATAGCACAAATAACATCGTTTTCAACAGCTCACGGAACAATCTCATCAGTGGATCAATCGCCTGCTGCACGGACAAAACGATTTCAAAACGACAAAACGACTCCCGAAAAAACCTAACTTCAAAAGCACGTACAAAACACGTTTGTCTCACGAGTGAAAAGAAAAGCAAAATGCACAAAGATTCGATTACAAAGAGAGTAGTGTGTGTAACCGCACACACCCACACACTCACAACTCTCCACCATTCTTTTTATGCAGTATTATCTTCATCGAAAAAGATCACCATTGATCGCATGCTTCACCGCGCGCACGCAATTGTTGCTGCTCGACTTACTTTCTTTGTCCTCGAGCCGTCCTCCGCCGGTGGGACGTTATGTTCCACAAACCCACCCACCTCCCATTTGCCTCCCGCGAAAGGTGTCGTGCGGTCCGTGTTCGCTATGTGGCATCGCCGTCGTCGTCCATTGAACCGATTTCACTTTTCATTGTCATACTCCCACCGGGCGGCAGTAGCAATGGCGTGTCTTTCGGTGTGGCGCTTTGTCTTCGCGGCCGCGGCCGCGGTCCGTTTTATGCTCTCCCGCACGGCCCGATGACGGTGGGTGGATTTTGGGGACGAATTTTCCATTGTCAGTGCACCGGGTTTGGGGCGGAATTTTCCGCCGCGGAGTTGGGGGCACATTTTCAGTAGAAAGGTAAATCTCTCGACGCGACATGCCACACTGTCGGTCGGTCGCCGTCCGAAGCGGACTTTATTTAACGTAGTCATGAAATTTGGGCCTTTCGGTCGATGTTTCGTTGTTCGTGGTTCGCGCGTTTGTGTTGAAAGGGAAAAGAACTCCCGGCTACAAAGGCAGAGGCACCGTTTGAAGAAGTTATCAATACGGTGCGATACAAGAGAATTTGGGAAAGTAAACTTTTCCGCAAACTCCGCGAAAGGTATTAAAAACATCAATTAGACGTTATTCGGAACACCTTTTGAACTCAGCACAATCATACCTGTACACATTTCCGATGAAAGCATTAGGAAAAGTCGTCGAAATGGGAAGCCTACTTTACTCTCGAAGCCGAAAAAATACACGGGAATTACTCCCCTTTTCTAAGCGAAACAAAATTCCGAAAGCCGTACCTGTTTCCCATTTGCTGTTCCCTGAAACCCTGTCCCGTGTCGCGCGCCATAATTGTCTTCAGAAATTTTGGTTCCAAAAAAAAAGTGTCTCCCAAAAATCCTTCCCATCGCGACGTACCGAGCTTTTAAATCGACGGAGCTGTAATGGCGGTGCAAAAGTGGGAATGCTGCAATTATGGTGCGGCGCAATTTAGTTGCCCGTTTTAAAACGATCACACTTCACGCCGTACGAACCGGTTACGTTGCATGCCGCAAAATGTGTGTCAGTCGGGTGACGACTCTCGAAAAAGCACGATTTTCAGGTTTCGGCAAGGGTGCACCCGAAAGTAGAACAAGTGGAGAACATAGTTCGTAAAGCAGTACGACACATTTCCAGACTCGTTTTCGACTGAGAATGGCAACGATTAAATTTCACCAGAAATTTGAACATAAAAACATCGAGAAGCGTCCCCTCGTTGTAATAAAAGAAGATTGTTTACTCGGGACGGATCACTCTATTACGACGGTGTGACTGATTTGCTCACTGTTGACCCTGAAACGTTCACTCAGTCCCCGGTCCGCCATTAATCTTTCGGTTTTCCCTTTCCCAAACCAGCCATCTTATCGATATCTCAAACCCGGTTCCTTGTATTGAAAATCGAGCATAAATAAATGTCACCCTTAAAGCTCACGCGCCAGCAGCGTTACAGATTCCTTACGAAGGGGCGAATTCCGTTCCACTGGCCGCGACGTTCCTCGTTCTTCTTCACGGGAGGTGGCAAGACGCACCTCGAGCACCGAAACCGCACCTCGATTTATGAAACAAATTGCCCCCCATTAGTGTGCCTCGCAGCGCCACATTCCGCCCAGCGCCGTTTCACGCCCAACGCCCAGAATTTGTGATCGTTCCCGTGCCCCCTTGCACCGCGTGAAGCTTGATTAACGGGGTCCAGGGACTTGATTCGTCCGAGGGCCGGCTAATGTGCTCCCATTTTCCCGGGCTTCCTTGTGTGGTTTTTTTTCTTCTGCGTGTGGTTTCAGTTTTATTCCCTCCATTCCCGAACGGATTAGGAATTTTCCGGGCACGGGTCCAGGGCGGTGTTCGGGGCTTTTCTTGCTCCCCATTAGCTTACTGACCTACATTTACACGCGACCCGGTGAACACACTCGCTCAATCATCGCAATACATCGGCAATCCTCGCAGACGAAGCGGTTTCCGCATCCTGCCTGGTACGGGCACGTACACGGCGGGCCAAAAGAAATCAACCGCTCGCGCTGGGGGAACGGCAGTAATTTTATATCAATGTCAGTTCAGCATCCCGCCCCGGGCGTGTGAAGCCTCATATCAGTCACTCCGGCACCGGTCCTGGCGTTGGTCGTGGGCAGACGTGTGCACGCAAAGAGCCGAGCGGCCCGATAATCAGCTTAAAGGGCCGACCGACCCATCCACCCGGTAGAAGCCACGGCCGCGCTGGCTCGTTCCGCCCGAATCGTTTGCGTTCTTCGAGCTCGCTCCGACACCTTTCGGGGGCCCGGTGTTGGTTTTTATACTTTCCGCGCCCCGTCCGTGGTGGTTCCTCTTCGGTGACTTGTTAGCGTGTAAGTTATTGCGCCATAAACACGTGAGTGAGAAGCGGGCTTTTTTCTTCTCTCGCCCTGCAACCCAAGTTCTTCTGCGCGTATCGTGAGAACGGCGCACACGCGTCCCGGCAGCAGCGGCACGTACGTGCAGGCTCCAGGATGGATGGCTGGATGGTGATGGCTTTCATCGCCTTCCAATCGGATGTACATCGCCTACCGCGCCTTGCACGCGTCCCAATATCTTTACGACGAGCGTGGTTTTCTCACCTCGCGCACCGATGGCGATGATGGTTTTATTCCCGCGACCTCGGCGGCTGCACCGTTGACGTGCGTTATGGCCATCGATAAAGATCTCATGGCGGGCACCGTCGTCTTCAAAGCACGTCCAATATGTTACCACGGCCGCTTTCTAGCCGATTATAGTGCTGCGCTATCGAGCGATTTAAAACTGTTCGATCAACGCCTTAAATCGCGCGCCATTTTTCCCCATTTTCCCTCTCCAACAACAGGCCCGATAACAGCAACTTACACGATGTACTACACGTCGTACGGAGCGCATCGGAAGTGCCCTATCGTGCCTTATCAGCGCGCGCCCATCGTGTGCGCTGACGCAACAAGCGCACAAAACAGCCCACCAATTGCACACGGCTGCAATTGAAACTATGAGTGTTTGTGATAAGGCCACCCCGCGGGTGGCGGGGCCCAGGGACGCAATTGCTGAACAAATATTTACCACCCACCCCGGAGGTGGTTCGTGTGTTTTCACACGGGTCTGGCGTACACGGGCTTGCAACAGGTTCCGCTTGGGCTCGTGTCGACTAAGAGGGTTATAACAGCCGGTAATGGATGGGGTTAGCCATCTGCACAGGAAGCGCGATTTGGCGCCCGATAAAAACGTGCATGGTGCAGGGTGGGTGTTGTTGTACTCTTTTCCAGCTGCATGGAAATAGCTGCGGAAGGTATCTGCATGGAAAATAAACACCGAAACCGCTTATTGTCCATCAAAAGATTAAAGACACTTTTAACATTGAGCTCCTGAGTTCATAATCGATTATTAGTTTTTAAAAACATTCATACAAATTTCAAGCCGAATTGTTCCTGCCAATAAGATTTTGTTGATAATTCAAGTAAGGCGCATAAGAGCGATGCTCAGGAAGATTTACAGCTTCGTGTGTGGGAAACGCTATAATGACGAGCTTTGTGGGTCATCATTCAGGCATGTCATGTCAGTAGACGATCCAGTCTGTTGAGATCCTTTAGGTCATCCACAAGGAAAGAGGAACCATGGTAGAGCAAGACTGAGACAAACAAATCGCGCTTCGCGTACTTCTGCAGCAGATCGAAACATTGGTGTGTTTGTAGTGCCTGATGAGTTAGTTGAAGGGACGATGATTTTGGAAATTATTGAATCCAGAGAGTTTTTCAATGAATATGACTCCTTCGTAATAAACCTAGCTATGTTTTCTAGGACAACTCTCTTTCTTGTTCAGAATTTGTACCAATACTTGAGATAATATAATCAGGGATATTGTCAGACTCCAGATTTCATTTGGACATTGACGCATTTATAGTTACGGGCATAAGAACCCTAGGATGTATCTTTAATTCTAGTTGAGTGTTAAACAATCCATTGTAAATAACCGAAAGAGCTTGGATTGTAAGATTAGTAAGTAGAAAATTCTCTCGTTGCTCTAAAACATCCCCCACGATTCGTTGCTTCCACAATATTGATATCGATGCACCAAGGGAACGGGATGTACTACATTCAGATCAAATATTTAGACAAAGACCCAACACTCTTCACTTCTTTCATGTTGTTGATAAACACGTCTAAGTGAAAGGTTTACACAATTAATGAGTGAGTGCTTGTGCGCTCAGAATCGTGCTCGTTCTGTTTGTACTTCCAACGTCCTTCTGTAAGGATCATTCTACTAATTGCATTGCACACGAGACAATGGTGTGCAAAATGAGCGGCTCATATTGCTCTTCTCATTAAAATGAAGTGCCTCAAGCAGTTCCAGGCGCATTTCCGTAGCGGGTATGCCTTCAAAGCACTGGCAGTGGAACGGACAGGTAATTGCAATCCATACTTGATGCTGCTTCCGCCTACGTTCCCGGTGCGATTCTAGGCTAAGTGCTACTAAGGCAACGGCGCAAACACCAGCGCGGAACAGCCTAATCGAGTTAATCGTAAACACAACATACGTTCTCAAGTTTGCTCGCAAACGGCACGAAAAAACAAGCGGAAGACGGTATGTAAATCATCTTGCACAACTCTCCCGTTGCTCATCCATCTCAACCGAAAAACCGGAAGCAACGGGAAAAACAGGCGCGCCGTGTCAAACCGCGACGGTTTAACACGCTCCGGGCCCGTGTCGGTTGGCCGTGCCTAACAAATCGCCCCGATAAAGAATGCGTGTGTGTGTGTGCAAAACGGTATGCTCGCCCCTGTGTATGGCCGCATGTTTTCGCACCAGGACACCTGCACTCCAAGCCGCCCCCCACTCGAGACGTTTCGTGCGCGCGGCCAAACGCGGTTCGAAACAAAACCCATTTACAGCTCATTAACCGCCACGTACATTTGCCCACATTTGGCGGCATTTACGCGTCCGTCCTGGTCACACACACACAGGGGAAATTAGCATGCCCAGCTGGGGGCAGCAGGCAGGCGGGACACCCGGCACACCACAATCACTTGACGGTCGCTTTAACGCTGGCCAGAACCACTTAAGTTCTCAACGACACCACCACCACCACGCGTGGCGCATTGTGGAGTGTTCTTCCGGATTTGTCAAGAAGAGGAGGGACAGAAGCGAAGGGTCAGCATAAAGGTCGGTTATGCAAACATTCACACCAGTCACTCGCAGAGGCCAACGGGCGCATAACTGCTCGGGACAGTCAGTCACGTACGTGCACGCGGAAGCACCGCTCGCTGAGCACGCAGGGCAGGGAAGCGTGAAATCTTATTCCGCGGAGACTTCCAAGAAAATCGTTACTTTAGAGAGAGAAAAAAAACGAACAACAACGACGTGCCAGCTCCGGTGGGGTGTAATTTTGTAAATGAGGTGTCCGCTCCGGCCACGCCGGGCTGACAGAAAAATCATTGCCGGGTGGCGGGTTTTGTTTTGCCGATTCGAAAATGCGTCCTACTTTCTCTTTTCCACCTGGATATGCTGGAAACAAACCGTCGGAAAACGCTTACGCCTTTAATAACAGCTTATGGAAAGTACGCATGGGCTTCAGTTTTTTTTTTGTATCATATTTATTAACGCTAAACGATGGTTCATTGAATTTTAATTTATTATTTCGTTCGAACGGATCGACTTGTCATATGAACACACGTCCCATCGTAATAATAATAAATGTCATGAAAACGAGAGAAAGAGAGAGAAGTGAAGACAAAAAAAGAAAACTCGTCAACCAGTCGGTGACTAAAAACGACACAGCGCGGCATGTGCGACATGTGTAAAATGTATGCAAATTGCAATCTGTATGCGTGGATACGTGTCCGCACCGATATGTGTCATGTCGTGTGCTCTCTGCGCACCCTCACGCTTATGGGCACAATTTGTTACATCCTTTTTCCAGTGTCTGCCTCGGCGATGAATAAAAGCCTCATCATAATACGTTACGATAACAATGTGTCTGATTGCACCGGGCGTTAGACAATATAAACTGTCTGTTATTAACTCTTTTTTAACAGCTTTCTGCAGCATTTTGTTCAATATTGATGTGCAACTTTGTTTTTTCTTTATAGATCCACCTGCTACGCTCGGTGAGTACGACTGACTACACATTACTGACTTCTTTAATATTTTTGTACAACCCAAAGTGGAAAAGTTCAAATTGAACAACGCAAATCGCAGAATAACTCACCGTGGCAGCCATTGAGCAAAACTTTTTTGTTCGATAAGAGCTCTGTCTGTCGTTTGGTGTCGTATGGAAATGTCATCTGTTGCATCAAAGCAAGCCACAGCATGTAATCTTTATTTTTATTGAATAAATTTTTACAAAGTTCAAGCCCAAATTGTGTGAAAAACACATCCTCCACATCGTTTAACGGAGGATTCTCCACCGAGTTTTTCACGGCATAAGTGAGCCTCTGGTTTGTTCGATGATGCATGATCGAGCAGCTCCAAAGCAGCTGCCTCGTTTCAAGGCTCCAAAGAGCGCCGCCTAAGAGCTCATACGGACCCTTTCTCATCCAGCACATAGAATACATAATTGCATTAACGAACATATTAGCACGTGCACAGGTACTGCTTATCGTAAATCAGGAAAGCCCGCCATAAACCCTACCGTTGCTCCGATCAACCCACCTAATCCCGCAAAAGGAAGGAAACTAATCCCGGAAACCCTCCACAAAAATTGCTTCCTGTGTTTATTCGAATTAGGGTACCCTATTTCTTCCACTGTTCTTTCGCAAAAGACAAACAGAACGTACCGCTCCGTGTTGTTTATATGCTGCCAAAGGGCAGAAGACCTGCGGCCCTTACAGAAAAACCCTTCCCGGATCCCAACTCCACTTTCGCACACGCCATGGAAATGAGCCCGACGATCGGTTTCGGGTGGCATTAAACGGGTGATTTGCATGAAATCGAACTTTCAGCTGGCTGCTTGAACCGTCTTGTGGGATGCGTTTTTGTTTTCGTTCTTTGTCTGTCCACCGCTCACCGCATTCCAATCAAACACCGGTCGGTGAGTTATTCGTGAGCAATCACACCAACCCTGGTGAAGGAATGAAACGTCTCGATGTAGCCACCCGACCAGCATGTGGATATTGCGTAGCAAATCGTCCACAGCACGTGTGCATCAGCGGCAGCAGCATTACGCACGTCACGTTTCTTCCCTGTCGTCGGGTCCATCGATTCGATACGGGTACTTGAAAGTGGGCTACCCGAGGAATCGTCGGCGTGAGGAATGATGTTTTTGTGCCTTGCGAGGGGTACGGGTGAAAGATTTCTTTCTTGCACCCTTGAGCACGAATGGGATTGCTTTCTTCGTCGTTGAAGTTTTTTTTGTCCATTTCACAACTGCACACTGGGCGAGGGAGCAGAGGGTTGAATGAATGTTGAAGTCTTCTTAACTGTCTTATTTGAATTTGTTTTCTTTCGGTTTGTTTGTACTCAAGTTAAAATTATTTTTGTTGCCTAAAATCTTCTCAGTATTCTTGTATATTGCGTTCTTTTAAATTTCATGCAACATCCAATGTACTCCTTTGACTGATTGAACATTTACACAAAACATTATGTAAATAAAGCAAACATGAAGCTAGAGCTAGAAGTACTTCAACAAAATCTGACAAACCAAACAATTCAAAGGCATTAAATTTGAAATAAAAAACAACACAAATCAGTTGAAAACAACAAGAAACATATTTTCAAATGTTTCTAAGAAGAATCTAAATATATAAAAGCAAACCTTGATGAAATTTTGCACTAAATTGCTAACATTTATGTTTTAAAGCATGTACCATCTATAAAAATTGCCTTCCCACTATGTCAGTAGTAGAAATGAGTAAAATTTGATTAAAAACCAAAAAACGCCAAGTCAAAAACACAAATCATTTCATCTAATCCCACTGTTCAGAAGAGAATACAAGGCGAAGAAAAAAAAGACGGGTTCCCAAAACCCAACACAGCTCAACATCAACAGAAACCGCGAACAAAAGAGGAAAGGAGCACACAAAGAATTAACAGTTAATTGAATATAATACACATGCCAACCGTCGATGATTGTTGTTTGACGATATTATTGATTTCGCGAGAAAACGGAAACCCCTGAGCCTTCCAACGTTTT
>KB672490.1:12901883-12963893 GCA_000349145.1 Anopheles dirus
GCATTTGTTTGCTGTTAGTTTTTCCTATTTTATTCACGCGCAACAAAGCAACCGGCAGGGTGGGTGAGATTGGAGTGTGGTGGCCGATCGGATACCGTACCTCCCACCATGAGAAAGCGGGCCCGCGAAGGTCTCAATCTTAACCCTAAATCTTGTTTTCCTTACCCTTCACCCGCTAACGGAATCCACGCGCGAACGCGCGCGCGCGCGCGCGCTAACGCGCGAGTGAATGATTCTTGTCCATCATTCATCATAACGCGCCGGGCCGTCATTCTGAGCTTTCGTTCGCTCGTTCGGGTGGCGAGATGGCCAGCGGAGTTTTGCAAACTCATCGCCATCCGCCAGCGTCCGCCAGCTGTGTGGCGACTGATGCCGCATCTCCATTAGGCACTGCTCGGCACCCCACGAGTGTGTTAACGGAATGTGACATCCGATTACACCTACCGCTTATCGCGCGATCGCGATGCGATGCGATGCGAACGGGCCAGGTCGCTAGGTAGGTAATGATGCCAATCGTTTGCGAAACCCGGTGTGCTGAGGAGCTTGTTTCGTGGAGCTGCAGATGAGATGCTTCACCTGCTAATTGAAGGGCACTTGAAGCTTCTTCATTGGATCTTCCAGGGGAAGATCTTCATCTAACTAGAATGTGGTCAAATACACGAATACGGGCACTAATTATGAAGGTCACTCACTAATAATGTGTTATTGTTGAAGTTTTTGAATGTTTCTCCTTAATTTGGTTATGTTTCTGTATCATATTGATTAGCAGCAGAATCAGTACTATTGATAAACGATCGGTCATCCAAAAGCCTTAGGAAGCTTGAACAAAGCTAATAGATCTAAAAAAACATCACGGATTTACTACCAACGTCTACTGTAGCTTTGAGTCATGTTTCAAACCCAACACGACGATATGCGACGCTATTTGGAGCTGTAGGTTGTGGCGCAACGGACCGGAATTGCTATTATTAACATTGTTTTGAGTATGCTTCTTGTGAGAAGATATTAATTTGAATTCTATTCTATTTGAGCTCTATTCGAAAATACTCTAAATTTTGACTCTCTATGCGGCTCTGCGGATAGAGTATAATTGTCGTCTTGGCTTCTAAATATGACTCCTCAGGGTTTGGATGCTCCCAACAGGTAGCAAAATCTGAGTACATTTGTATCCTTTGATTCTGATGTCATTCTATATCTTTTAAAAATATGCAAAAATGTGTTTTAATAAAAATACCATTTTTATCGATGATAGTGGTAGTTATTCTGTGGATAGGCACGTTAGGAATATCCTTGCAATTTCAATTCCATCCCTATCAGTTCGTAACGCTTTCCATTACTCCGTCATAAATAACATAAAAGCAAAAGGAAACAAACTCTTAAAACGTGTCATTAAAAGGGAGTTGTTTAAATTAGTACACCCCATTGATCAGTTGCACCCGTCGACAGCTGTAACCGCTTCGAATAAGTGCAGTTCACATTAACGGTACAAGATCTTCATTAAATAGGCCCGCTCTGGCGTTAACTAAAGTAAGATAAGATATTAAACGTGCGCGCATAAAAAGGAAACTGGATCGTCATCCCCACATCGTTAGGCCCGTTCCCGTTCTCGATCTTGTCAAACCTCAAAGAGGTGCCTCACGCGAACAGGAAACCATAATGGACCCTCCCCCCCTGGTCCTCGTACCCGGCAACTCCGCGGAAGCAACAAGACCCCACCCGGCGTGTATAGCAAGTTTTTTTTTGCGAATAAGTGGCACAAAAGTGCCGATGGAAAACTCTCGTTAAATGTGCATGGGGTTTTAAGCATTTCCCACCGTTAGCCCCGTTAGCCGTGCTCCTCGGTGTCCACACATCGATGCTATCGACGTGTTGCGTGTGTATTGCACGAGCGTGCCGAGTCACTCCATACTTCCGCCCGCTTTCCAACCAGCGCCACCTAGTAGGCACTGACATCCCAGTGTGCGGTGCAACTTTCCTGCTAATCAGGAAGTCAAACAAATTTCCGAACACTGCTGCTCCGAGAAGTTGCTGTTTGTGCGGGGTGCGTGCAGTTTTTCGGTCCCACCGGGGAAACGAGACCCGGGATGAGCAGTTTTCAGCGGCCCCGTTTTCCCCGGGATTAGGTCCCGGGCGCTGGCTGGTCGACCTACATCGAAGTCAGGCGTCCCGAAGGAACCATTCAAACTTATCTTCGCTGCTCTACTTTGTGCCGAAAGCAGTCACAAGCAGCCGGCACGGAAACGCTACTCCGCCCTAACCCAAACGGCTACCTCCTGGCGGGATGCCGGAGATTTGTGCGGTGAAATGCAGCGCACGGTGCTCCGCAATCCGGACCGCCCGACAGAAAGGCCCTGCTGGGAGCGGGAGCCCCAGAAGGTTGCGTTTGACAGGCGGCACAGTGTGCCACCGGTCATAACGCCCACCGTGCGCTCCAGCCCACTCCAACACTTCGAGTGCAGCAGCCCTCTACAAAAAACCGCACCCCGGTGTGGGGGGTGGGGGGACGAAGGGCAGCACCGGGATTTCCAAGACTTCCGGACCAGATGGTGACGGCTTAACAGGTAAATTACAGACCCCCGGCCGCAGACGGTGGTAGCGCTCGCATTAAAGTGCATCCCTTCGCGACATACCGGTCGGTCGCAAGCTCTGTCTCGCTCTCAGTCTTTCTCTCTTGCTCTCTCTCTCTCTCTCTCTCTCTCTTTCTCTCTTTCTCGCTATCACTGGATCGCTCTTTAGAAATTTGCTTCAGCACACTGGATACGTTTAATCCGGTGCCGGTGCTGCTGTACAAGCATGTCTGATAAGGCCTGGATAAGGCCCGGTGGGGATGCGGTTAGACATTCGCATCCAAGGAGCAGCTGATTGCCACTCACCGCATACAATAGCGCTGAAAGCAGGGTGCATCCTTTCCACAGCACAGCAACCAGGACTAACTAAATAAACATGAAAGCTATGCTTCATGGCACGGGATCGTAGGGTCTTCTGTTGGAGTTTTTAACATACTGCCCAGAGGCTGCTCCTAAATGGCCTGAATTGAATTAATTTTGGGGATTGTCTTCAAACCCCTCTGGGTTCGTTATGTCAGATTCCAGTACGATATGGAAGCATCGTTCAAAGTGATTTGCTTGCTTTTAAGCCACCATCAAGTGCTGGCGAAAGTTCCAAGGCGAACTCTACGATGATTTGGGTTACGTGTCCCATATGCCGTTCGTCAAAAAAAGAAAACAATCACAACCATTTTTCGAGGGGTTCGCAGATGAATTTCGTCTGCAGCTCAAGTAGCTGAAGTGTGCCTCAACTCAAATCGATATCTGCCAGACATGGAGTATACAACCATCTAAAAGTGAAAAAAAAAACATGCAAATGAGTCTAAATCCGCCCTGTACACGATGATTTCATTACCCGGTTCGATTACAACCATCTCACATCTACAAATAATGTACTTAATTGCGGACGAGAATTACTAGATAAACAGCTTCCGCAAACAGCGTGCGTTGCATCCATTAACTAGCATGCGTATTTCTTTCTATTAATCGCTCCGCAAGCTTATCCTCATTACTCTTCCATTTATGTCCTTCCATAGCATCCGCCAACGTGGAATGGTACAAAACGAGCCACAATCATCCCCGCTCCACAGACACACACATAAAGTAACTCGAGTTGACGTTAATCCCGCACCGCAATCCTTTCCGTGGACGGACCGTGCGCCCTGAGCCCGGGATCGATAGCATTGGATTAAAAAATAAATAAACATATCATTTTATTGTCCACATCGTGGCAGCCTTCGCCGGACGGGGACGGGAGTTTCTTTCACGGTCACCATGACGAGGACGACACAAGAAACACGCAAACCTTTATGGAGGAAAAAAAAAAGGTACGGCCGGAATTTTGAAGCCACGCCGGAGAAGGAGAAAAGTGTGGTGACCACTTTCCGCAAACACGCATACGTTGGTTGTGTTGCTATGGTTGCTGGATTACGTCGGCGGCGGTCAAGTGGCCGTGCCGTCGTGCACGAAACCCACCGGTGTTGAACGGTGCACGATGTGGCTAGAGTGTGCAGGCTCTAGCGTACGATGGCGGCTATCAATAAGTAATGTCTAATTGTATCACCACTTGTTACAGAGCCAAAGTCTTGTTTTATAGGGCAGGTAAATTTACCTGCACCGCCGTATGGTGCATAATGGCGTCGCAGTACCATGACAGGTTTGAGTGTTGAATTCAATTAAGGGCTGCTTCAATCCTCTCGCTGCATGGTACGTAGGCTAGCAATCGTATTTTAGTCGGAAAAAGCCATGACAATAGCAATCATATATTTACTTTATATTATTTAATGGCTACTGCTTTATTGATGTTTTACATTATTAGTTGAAGTTCTATATAAATACAGCTTAACCTTAGATTTCGACGAAGTTTCATACGACTACATTAAGCTGATTAAAATACAATACAAATTCCTGTTTCACCTTTTTTGTATACTTCCAAGAGCATGTTGGAAGTTGTATTCAGCACAGCAAATAGGCAATGTTCTATGTTCTCAGAATTCAGGAGCGTGTTGAATATAAAGTTTGATGGTGTTTAGCGGAGCTTCGGGCTGAAATAAAGCTTCCCAGAAGCAGTGCTGCTACAAGCATAAAGATAGCAGATATAAAATAATATCAAAATTGTGTTATTTTTACATTTTTTACATAAAACTAATTTAAAAACTATTGAATCAATTTCTTCGAAATAATAGCTTCATTATAAATTTAGCATGCAGTACATCCTTTCGTTATTTATTTTTGGTAAGCGTTATCAAGCGCCAATAACAGCTTTTATTCCCTAATACGTTGAAACCCACCCAGCTTCAATTCCTGAGCTTTAAAAAAGAGTGTTCCAAGAATCCTCCGTTCCAAAAAAATCCATATTTTCGCCTGAACTGAAACACAGTAAAAACAGAGACGCCACAAAGAGAGCCGGCACACCCAAAAACTTACTCCGCCAAACTTTCGTCGGTCATAAATCAACGATGGGTAGTTGACACCGTGCGCCGCCAGAGTTCAATGTTTGAAGCGGGCGCATTCCACGCGAACCCGACCGCTTGATTCGATTACGCCCCGCAAAGGGCATGATTATCGTTCCCAAAACCTCAGTACCAAACGCGCAGGTATGTTTACGATTATTATTATTAAACGCAAAATATCTGGGCCCCAGGGGAGGGCGAATCCATCCATTACCCGTGCGTACCCTCGGGGCACTCACCTGCTCGCACTCCCATAGCAACAGTGCCAGCTGTCATCGCGCGGCTCGCCCGGCTGGAACTTCGACCGAGCGACCACAGAGCCCGCGGTTACGAGCGCACTCTGCGTCGCAACTAAAACCATCGACCGTGCAGCAGGGGCCGGCAGAAACCGCACGAGCTAACTTTGACGTTTTGCATCGTCCATAATGACGTCCCCCGTCCCGAAACCGACACTTTAAATACAGAACCATCGGGCCCGGAGCGCGGAGCGAGGAAAAGGCAAAAAAACGAAAAAAGCTCATCGAATCTGTTTTTCCCTTCTGCCCATCGGGAAAAACGGTCACGCATCGGTGCTAAACATTTGCGACGTTTGTCAATCGCGTTCGTCCCCGTTTGCACCGTCTGTTTCAGTTCCGAAGAAGACAATGTCGCCGTCGCTGGAAGAAAAGTCGCTGGAAAAACCGCAACCGCACTAAACAAGGTTGCAGGTTAAGCAAGTTAAAGTGGGTAAAAAATGACACTTTTGCCTGCGTGTCTGCTGTCCTCCAACGTATCACAGGACCGCCAACGAAGCATCACGGCAAGCATGAAAATTACAGCCAAGCAACGGCAACCGACAGAAGCAGAAGAAGACGAACAAAATAAAAACTATATGGAATTAATAATCAGCCTGCCGCGTCCTGTAACGGGAAGCGGCACCTTCCCCGGATCAGAAGCAATGCATAAAGTTGCATGATTTACGATGTGGGAAGGGGATGCCAAAGGGGCCCTTTAGCGCCGTCGAACGCGTCGGGTGACAGCGCGCGGAAGAAAAATGAGAAGACGCGCGCGAGCGGGCCGTAGGTTAACGAATGTCAACTGCGGTGGCTCAATTTTCCATCAAAACGCTTCGCGCGGACGCGCCGACAGAACCACCGTGGTGTGGGCTGCTCGATGGACTCCGCTTTTTCCCTCCCCAACTGGAGCGTCTTCTGTCTAATGTAGACATACGCCCGTAAACATCGCCGGGCGAAACATCGCCGGGCGAAGAACGGAAAACTCGAGCACACCCGGGCTGGAAAGAAAATTGACGCCTCCCTGCCTCCGCTGTCGAGCTCGATTTATAATGATTTGTCATAATTTTCTGGCCCGCTCCGTTGCGCTGAGTGTACTAATTAGTTATTGACGAAGAGAGCTGCCCGTGGAGCAGCCTTCGTTCGCCATTTAGCGGATGGAGCGTGCGGAAAGTGCCAAGGAAAGGGCAAACATCGGCAAGACGTCATAATTCGGGCCCGCACTCACTCCGTTCTGGCATACCCGGTGCCCCGTGGTGAAGATGCAACCGATGGCGATGGCTTTGTGTCGAGCGCGCTTGTGTGGAGACCACCGCAGAGGGACCGACCGGTGGCCTTGCGCCCGATGCTTTGGCCTGTCCTTGTTGACTCTCTCGTCTTCTCGTCGTTTTCGTTCTAATAACGATCATTGCAAACGCGTGCAAAGTACGCACTCGACGCATTACCGGAGACGGTCGGGCTCGGCTGGGGCCCGATTTACGATCCACCTTCTCTTTGGGACACTTTGCCAAGTTGGCAAGCGGCTAAGCTCATTGGCGGTGCCCGTAACACTAGACGTGCGTCGTGTGCCCGGAACGAATGACAAAGTCGTTGACAGCGGCTTTGAGGTTGAGGCTCGTCATTATTGGCTCGTCAACGGGACAAGTTGTTTGTTTTGCTGCAAAATTATCTCTACGCTGGAAGCTGCAATCTGCCTGTTTGTCTAGTGATCTTTACGGACTTTTATTACATTTTCTGTGAAAGGAAGGATATGCAGTATCAACATTCTATTATATACTCGTACCCGTGTAGTGTTTGTACCGTGCCGGTTGATCCTCTTTTGCTTCTGCAAACAGCCGACAGCTTGAAGAAATTTTTATATTTCCTACCAAATAAAATATTTCCTACCAAATAAATAAAAGGCGCAGAACTTACCTCATCAATTGTCAAAGGGTGCGTCGTCTCCAAGTTCGCCACAAAACTAGCACACTTTATGCGAGAACACCGAACCAGGAATACCGCACCTCGCATCGCTCACTCCTCTACGTTGCCATGACAACATCACTTTTCGCTCGCTCTGTTTCAGTCGCTCCACCGGAGTGTGATACGCTTTAGGACTTCCTAGCAATCATTTCCTTACTTATATTTGTTATCTAAAAATACTGTATACAGCAATTTTTTGAAGGAAACCCCAGAATGTATTTAATAGTTGTTATTGTCTCTAATCTAGTAAGTTTAATGTTATAGCATTGTTTAGCAGTACAAATACAATTTCAACGAAATTCACCCCTTTTCTGGTTGGATTTGAGGACGAGATATTATACCTAATTCTGTTTTGAAAAAATGTAATGACTGGATGTTGAAAAATGCTAATTTACTGTCAATATTTAGAGCAGCTCCATGCTCCATATATCTGTCATCTATAGTACTTCATGTTAATAATCAATTTTAAATCAAATTTAGTTATTTGGAATAATTTCTAATTGTACGCGAATTTTACGCGAATTATTTGGAATAATTTTACCTATAGAGAATTAGTCATAGTGAACAATTGTATTCATCATGTCAACACAAATAAGTTTCAGTTGTGCTATCCGCCAATAGATGGCGCCCTTCAATAAATGATGCAGTAAGACATGCTGCATATTGTTTAGGTTAAGGGCATTAGGTTATTCAAGAAATAGCATAAGCAGCATGAACATATAAATTTGATAGTCAGTCAACAGTCTCTGCAAATCATCAATGTTTCGATCAAAACTCATGTTAAATTATATTTTAACAAAATAAATTCATACGTCAGAATCCTCAGGATATAACATCAGTGTTGTATTGCGCGAAATTAAAAATTACATAATTTAGACATAGAAAGTGAAAAATTGCTGCGCTTATGTACAAATCACCAATACCACCAGAAAGCTTATCGATCGAGTCCTCAATACACTCAATTTTTATCATGAAAACTCAATCGAAGCTTAGCTGCGCAACACCCAATTCCCGCCGCGCGCTTTCTGGCGATAAACTATTAATTCAATTAACGCCACCACAGCCGCAAGCCGAAAAAGGTATTCATCAAGCAAAGTGCTAATTCTCGCCACCTTCCCAACACCCCCCAACCTTTGGAGGGGATGCAGCCGTCGCGCAAAAATAATCCAAACCGACATTGACAACGATGTCAAGGTGAGGCACCCACGGCGACCCGCAGTGCCTTAAAGCGCACAATTTTTCATCTTGAAAGCGTGGCGTTGTCTTCTTTGTGCCGGAAGGAAGCATCAACCAGGCTCTGTCCGGGGGCGCCCCGGAGCATCGTCATTGGGTTTTGTATAATTGAATTTCTACTACTCGTAACGTCGCTTCCCCCGGGGTGGGATTTGCCGTCGCCGGGTGCTCGGTTCCTCAAACGAAACGAGGCCACATGACAACTGACCCATCAGAGGACGAACGCAAACCGGGGCTAGTAATCAGCCCAGTGAAAGCCGACCATGCCATTCGATATTTGCACGACCCCGCAGGGGTTTCCAGCAGCCAGGCTCAAGTTCATCCGGCCGGCTGGGGTGCGGATTGGTGCCTGCAGTTGTGAGCTGCTTCGAGGCTTGTAATCTTTCTTTGCGCAAATCATGAACTTTACTGCAATCACACTCGAGCTCGTCCCGGCTGGATGGGGTTTGCTGAGTAATCGGGCCCGGAAGAAACCCGTTGGGCGATGAAACCTCGACATCCGTACGGGTCGGATCGATTGCACGCAACATGCCAAACATCCGTGCCCGTTTGCGCTCCAACGAGCTGATGAAATGACTCCCTCTCGTTAATGTTTGCACTGAAGTGAGAGTGAAATCATTGCCGATACCGATACCAATGCAGCATAAGCTTCTCCGTTTCTTAATCCATAAACTAACTCCTCAAAATGGAATAGAAATAAAACCAATATCCCGGCACCGACCGGCGCACGGATCAATTTTTCAACAACAGCCAATTTCTCCGCGAACTTCATGTCGCACGGAAAAACACGCCACATGTTCGCCCAGAGCGGTAAGCACGGTACACGGCGCTGTTGTACGTTCGGCTTTCGCAGCAAGCTATCACAATCCCTCGCCGTATCGACGGACATTCTTGCAAGGAACCGGTTCGGTGAGACACTTTTCCCGGAACACTCCCGGATTTTGCGGCGGCAAAACTCTTGCGGACAAATCCCTCGGAAGTAGTTTTGCCCACGTGCCCCGCTCGGTAACTGGATAACAGAGCTTCCAGCCGGATACCGGAAGGACTCCGGCGTACGGAGGAGAGCCGGTCGCGGAAAAGTTTGCCGTTGCCGGACCAGCCGGCGTGTGGTGCAGTTCTGTGCCGGGGTAATCGGATCGTTCGCTTCCGCATCGGGATAGAACAGCATTAGTGTGTTGCCGAATCGATTCCCGGATCGCGTATCGCGTTCGGAGGAAACCGATTTTTATCAAGTGCAACCGAGCTTTGTCCCACGGTAGATCGTTTCGCAATAATAACCAGCTCAGTGCTTAGCGATTTCGGAACCGAGCAAATAAAACGTTTACGTCGAAACGCTTCTCCGACACTTGCTGCCACGTGCTCGGGGCCATCCGCGCCAACACGTGCAACTTATTCGAAACAGAGGAAACGCGTACAAAATTGGCCCGCGAAATTAGTGTCCGCACCGGGGGGGTAAAGGATGAAATTTTACGAGCTTCCGCAACCCATCCATTGTGGCGCACGCTGGTCGCGCGACTTTGCTGAACTTCCAGCGCAAAATGTTCGGGCCCTATCGCCATTTGCCACGCGGTGATGGCATTTTGATTGCCAATTAACCTGGACCCGGGCCGTTTAATAGCCGGAATGGAGCGGATCCTGGTGCGATTCGGTTGTGTTTTTTCTTCTTTCATTCTTTCAATCTCCTTCGCCCCGAGGGCGTCGATGGACGGCCTCGAGACGATCGACGATTCGCGCTGGGCATTTGAATATTCAAATATTTTGGTAAAATATTGCCCATCGCGCCTCCCGCGTGTGATAAGAGCCCAGACAAGGATACGGGAGCCGGGCACAAATCACTCACCAGCACGACACGCCACAGCTATCGATGGCGCTCAATCTTTCTTATGGGGCCGCGTGGAGCTCTGATTCGAGGGTGTTCTTTTTCCCGCGGTGCCATTCCAGACCTGAAATCAATCCGCCAGACGGTTCTGGTAAACGGTTTCGAGGACGATAAGGGGATGAAGATTGTAGTCTCCGTTGACTGGCGGCACAGAAATTTGCAATTCCAACCATATTCCTGCAAAACGGCTCACCAAACGCAACATGCTACACACATAAACAACATAAACTCCCGTGAAGATATCGCAGGAGGCGCAGACGCCCGAAAAAAAAACACAAGCAAGGCCTACTATGGAAAGTGTTTGCCTTTCGACGGCGGCAAAAGAAAGCGGCGCGAAAATTTATGCAAGCACGACCACTGTCCGCGGAAATCAAGGCTGCTGCGGGCGGATGTCAGCTTGCGCGGGGAGGAAATTGGACGAACTAACTATACCGCGCGAGCGCGCGCCTCCGAAAATCGAAATCGATGTCGCGCGCTCAAACACTCGATTTTCGACCAAACGCGCACTTCCAACTCGGACGATCGAGAAGGGAGGGAGGGAGAGAGAGCGAGAAGGAATGAAAAACGAAGGTAAAACGGGCCCAAATTAGTGCTGTAAATCATTTTCCGCTGATTTGTGGGCGAACGATTAACGGAGCAAAATGGCAGGAAGCTCGAAAATCGTTCTCCATTCCCGCGACCACTAATGAATCTGATTTTGGTTTGTAGGTTGGGTGTTTTTTCCCCCCGTTTTTTGTTTCGTTTGCTTCGGCTTTCCTCTCGGAGATGCAGCTCAGTTGTGGTGCGGCCGTCAGGGGCCGATCTTGAGAAATTGCCGTTCCAGTTTTCGAACAATACGCTTGTTGGCCCATGACCCTGAACGTTTCAGGGGGACGGTTCTATTCCAACTGGGTGGGTGGTCTGCTGGAGATGGCTGGCGCACACACCGTCCCCCATATCTCATCTGGGAGAGATTCTGGGCCCGATGGAATTCGCAAAATCGATCGATGGCGACTGCGACTGTAGCAATACTAATGAACTTCCTCCTCCTTTTCGAGCGAAAACTCAAACAACACTCTATATGGAGGCCACCACCAAACGCGCAGAGGAAGCCCTCGAAAATGACGGCAGTGGAGGGATAGTAATGAATTTCCGCCCGGGTCTCGGCGATGTCTCGCCGATGTGTCTCGCTCCGTACAGGTTCACCGGCGGAGAAATATGAGTAATATCCGCCGAATTCCGAGCGGGTGTGTGTATGTTTAACGAAACAGCGTCTGTTTTTTTTTTGCTCACCCCCTTCGGAGAAACCTTCCAACGGCCGAGACAAGCCCCCGGAACGATCGCCAGCAAGCGAACGAACGCGCGAGAAACGAGAGGAATTAAATCAACGCAGCGCAATAATGAGATACAGACGGCCCAATCGAAAGCGCAACTACAACCTGCCGTTTTGTTCCGAAATTGGGCCGACTGGCTCTGTGATCTGTGGTGAATTTTAAAATTTGCTCCCCAGACCGACGCTTTGCTCGATCGCGATCGTCCGCGCGAAGGGAAAGTCATCGACCTGCACGGTAGCACGTGACCGAAATGCGCGCAGGATGTGACGCTGGCGCGGCGCGGAGTGCGAAAGTGTGTTTTCACGTGTCAGCATTAAGAACGTGCTTGGCAGGCTTCACCCGACGTGAAGAGACTCATTCGTCGAATGATTAATGGATGTCCCCGGGCGAGAACCGCTTTAATGAAATTCAAATTGTATTGCTTTCGAAAACACACACACACACACACACACATCTACCAGTCGTTTTAAGTTACAATTGGCCGCAAGTCATGCGTTTACACCAATTATATCGTCAGTTCTCATGGAAACCACATTTTAACATCGAAATCCATCCATCGATTCATCGAATCGAACGTGATACGTCTAAACGATGATCAGCGAGGGCCGCTAATGAAACGGACGGAGCTCGAGTTTCATTCGACCCGACAGCTCGCCCCGATGACCTTCCGATAAACTTACGATCGAACTGGTATTCGAGTCAATTCGATCTCACATCAGGTGTTTATTTTTCTTCTCGTTGTACTGCTTCTCTGCCAATAATGACGGTCTGTTTGTGGAATATGAAAACGAGATTCAGTTAAGGGCTTTTGTTGGTGGAGTGTTCCTCAAGGGTATCCGATTGATGAGTGAAGTTGCTTTCAATGCCGAAAATGTTGCACTGTATGTACAGTGTTTTGTTCAATTATGAGTCTATTTTTTATCAATCATAAATTGATGATTTATGACTTTTTATTGCTCTGTAGTTGAAAACATTTCAAGACAGTCTTGTTCTTTTTATTTGTTTCGTTAACCTTCAGAAATATCGTCGTCTTTTATTTATGATCGACTCTGGTTGAACGAATCAAATGATCAGTTCAAAGATCAGATCAGATCAGATAGATAATGAGCACTCGATCGAACTTAGATTTGAGCCCCCGTCCTGTGATGTTTAAAATCATGCGCACGCACACTAAACCACTCGACCAACTCCAAATAGAAGCGACTATAAGCTTATCAAATGATCAAGCTTATCAAATGATCAAGCTTATCAAATCAACAGCAAATCAGAAACTCACCAAAATCTTCAAGTTCTCCTGACTTATAAGCAATGCAGTAAGTGAAATATTTGACAAGAATATTGATATTAGCGAAATGTCTGTTCAATTGTTCCATTATTCGTTTTAGAAAGAAGTAGAGAGCGATGGAGAGAGAAAGAAGAAGGAATTACAATGTCAATATCAGCAAAGATCATAATAAGAATTCTAAATAACATTGGGTTTGCAAAACTCTACTGAGCAGATTTCTCCGAGCTACAGTCGGGTATCATTTAACCACTTAGCTGCATCGGAGAGCTACCCAACAATGTCAGGATTTGAACTCCACAAAGTGGTTCTGTCAATTCCAAATCATCAAATGTCTAAAATCTCTCACAGGTACAATCGACTACATAGGCCAGCATCTCTTAAAACTAAATAAAACTAAAAAAAAACTACTTCTCGTTCAGATTTTGAAGTCTTATTTATAGTCTCACTCAAATTTGAAAACACGAAGAAAATAGCACTCCATAATCCAGAGCAGCTGATATTAGATATCAGGAAGTTGTTATGCCGGGAAAGAAATACAGTTTTTAATAGAAACATCTCGCAAGAATCAGGTAACGTTCCCCTGCTGGTTGAAATATGGCGAATGTAAATTTTGATAATCAATGTGTGTTTTAAAGAATAAGAGAAGATGAGGAAAGCACAGACATACGACATGGCCACGCTACTAAATCATCTCAGACAAAATACATCTGAATAAAGGACACTCGAGCTCATCCGCTGTCTGCATATGGCATCCCCAAAAAGCATGTCTTAATTAACTGGACACATTTGGCCCGGGAATGTGCTCACCCGGTTCGTTAGTGCGAATCACGCAGGCATACCTCCTGCGTTGAAAACAAATGTCCAATGTTCAGGCCACCGTCCCGGTCCAGTTAGGTGGCGGAATCCCTGCAGGGCAAGATTGTGTGTGTTTTTTGCGAACCTCGAACCGCGTACCGGTGCGGAACTGGTTAGGCGCGCGATCAAACGTCGCCGTTCGCCCGTCCGGTCGGTGTCAGGACCAAACGGAACCAAACCGCTTCCGTCCGCTTGCTTCGCGGCCGGGGCCGGGCACGAAACACGAACGAATCAATTGCGAATCGCACCGTTATCGAACCTACTTCCGCGCAGTTTCGCGCTGTCGATTTATCGTTCTCATCTTGCGCGAAGGGGCAAACCACCCCCCGCCCGGGTGGAGCCCTCTGCACCCCACCGGTGACACCGATATTCCGTCGCCTCTCTGACACACATTCCTCGGCAGGCACTCGGCCGGGCTGGCGTTATTTTTTAAAGCAAACACCACGTGCAACAGCAACAAAAAGTGTGTGATGCACCCCGATGCACTTGGCGCATCGCTGGGATGGAGAGTTTACGCGCGCGTGAGAGAGAGAGAGAGAGAGAGAGAGTGGAGGAAACAGTAAACAAAATCTTCATTTTACTCGTTCTGGACGACGGGAAAAAAATAGAGACACAGGGTGTCCCAGTTCCTGTGGTTCCACCGGTCGCTCGGTGTTCCTTTCGCGCGCGCCCGGGTGACCGGTTGCACGGCCCGGGTACGCATTTATTAATGATTGCATCTGATGGGTTGTTTTTACCCGTCCCCCTCCTCCTCGCACTTCCCACCTCGACGGGAGGAACCGACGGCACGATTTCTGCGGCACGAACAGGTTTTCCGTGCGTTCGGTTTGGGGCTTCTCCGAGCTTCTGCTTGCGCCCAAATGCATCCGCCGGCAAAAGTGCAAGTGCAGGCGAGCACGAACTGACCAGGTAACGACGACGACGACGACGGCGACGACGCCGTTGCAATTCGTCATGACACCGATTTGCCGCGATTTTCACCGAACCGCGCATCGTGAGCACCATAAAGCCGGGTTTCGGGTTTGGGTCGCTTCGCCACGATCTTGCTTTTTTATGTTGCTTCACGACTTATGCCGATTGGGAGGCAGGCGGGTTGCGGGCAGACAAACCGATAATCAGCCCGCTGAAACGGACACTCGGCGCTCCCTCAAGCATGCGGCATAATGAACCCGTCCCCGGGGCGTCAGTCCAGTCCAATCGGGCTTCGGGTCCGGCAGCATAATAATCGGATGATGGGCAGCTCAATCGTCGTGCCCGGGCCATCCGCGAAGCGCGTCTTTCAATCTTCATTAGCCGCACCGGGGGTGCACACAGCCCACCCGGACCCGGACCGTGGGTGACACCCGACAGGTTCGCGAGGACCTGGGAGCCGCGCGCAGCTAAGGACGCACTGATTGACTTTTGATATTTGCTCCGACGAGGGCTTTTGCTCGATTTGGGCAGCGAAAGCGAACGGAAAAGCCCATTTTTGCTGGGCCGCGACAATGTAATGGGCCCGGCCTGCGCTGCGTGGCTCGTGAAGAAGATATTTAAATTAATTTAATCCTCCTCTTCTTGCTCTTATCCCCCCATTCGACCCGGGGCGTGCATTCCACGCGCGCTTTGGATAAATAAAACTCCCATTGCGGTGCCGGGCCCCGGACAACGGACTGGGCCGGGTGGAATGTTTCTCGTTCATTATGATGTTTGATGTCGGTGGGGTGGATCGTGCGCTTTTATTTGGTCTGAGATCGTTTGTTGGCCTACAATCTACGATTGTGGTTCGTGTCAAGATTAGCAGCGATCGACGACGTCGACAAACGACGGATAGGGAAAGCGTCTCATTGAGTTTGAGATGTTGAACAGTTGAGATTAAGATTAAGGATGGATTACGATCGAGACACAGAGAGAGAGAGAGCAAGGGGTTGAGCGATGTGTAAGTGTTGGAAAAGTGTTGCTCTCAATCTCAATCTTATCTTGGCTTGAACACGATCAACCTAATAATTGGTTCATGAGAGAAACCAAGAAAGAAATGCGATTGAATTGACTACAAAGATTTGATTTCTTGTCAAATATATTTAAATGAAAACTTATTTTAATACGTATTTATTGATACTAAAATCAATCTGAAGAGCAGATCCCTCACTTCGTAAATGTTCACGAAGAAGTTGTAAAATATGGGCCTTAAAGTCCCGGATCTTGTCAAACAACTAAAGCAGTGGAAACGCTCTTTATAAATATTGGTGGCCGTTACAAAGAAACACAAATTACGGATAAATGGCGTTTGAAACGAAGCCTTGAAAATCGTTCCGGAGACTTGGTTTCCAAAAGAAACAACTTTGAAAAGTTAGTTTATTCCAACTTGCAACCATCCTTCTTGAAAAGCTGATCATGCAGAACTCAATCCACGTCCAAATCTCGACGTTTCGTCACGAGACGTACAGAATGACTGGAACATGAAGTTACTGCTCTCATAACGGTAACAACCGAACGTGTTGACTTTATGTTTCATAAGAATTTGTCCATGAAAACAACTTGAAAACAACGCGATAAAAATGATAGAAACTCGACATTCAAATTGGTCTCGTAGTCTACGCAGGATCTTCATTACTTCCATCTCTTAATATTTCGTGGACTCAATCAATGGCAAATAAAATAACACTATTTTCTTTATGTTTACTTTCAGATTTGAAGAAAACACATCGTTGAACTACGATAAGTGAGTATAATTTTGGGTTTTTCAATAGTTGGAATCTCTAGGTCTCTTCAAATTAAAGGAACTGGCTAACCCACCCAGATAAAGGGTGTGATGTCCCACGGTTTTATCATCATGCAATTCCCGCAACTCCCCGAAATCAAAGCAAGTTTGAAATGAATTCATCTCGTTCGGCTCCTACCCCTATAACGTTATACCGGTAATGATTTCGTTAAGCTTCGAAAATTAATATCAACTCGTTTCGAAGACTCCATACCGGTTTCTTTACGCTTCCTCATAACGCGACACACAAAAAAGGGTGAGCTTTACCAAGAAACCTGTCTCTCGAGCGTTTTAATGACACCCATTTACATAGCAAACGATGGGAATTAGTGATGGGAAAACCCTGCCTTTGTGCTTGTGTGATAAAAATGCATTTTTTTTATTTGTTTCCACACTATAGCCAATAATGGGTGAGCATTCGCGTTCCAGATAATCGGTGTTAATTTTTTCATCTCCACCGACTTAGGATACCGAAGGAAACGTGCTCTCTCGGCCGGGAGTCGTAAAATTTAATTGATTTCAGTTCACAAAAGCGGCCCGAAAAGTCGCCAAATTGAATCCTCATTGGTGGCCATATTTAAAATGTCCAATAACTCACGATACCTCGGCGCCATGTTTGTGCAAGGTGCGCATGAGTTTCGACCGAACATTACCGCACGAAGAGGGACCCGTAAATTATCCTTCGCGGTGGGTTTTCGGGGCGAAACGCGACGCAACATACATTCCCAGCACGACGCCAATTAAGGCGTCCCTTTTCAGTATTCCATTCCCATTGATGCTGTGGTTTACGGGCTCGAAATGTTCTGGTATCGGTTTTCGCATAATTATGATAATACCCCTCTCTCTTTCTCTCTGTCGCGCGCGCGCGCCATCCTTGTTGCTTGGTTGGTACCGTTCCAAAACGGTGTGTGTGTGTGTCTGTGCGAGGTCCCGGCGGAAATCGATCGCGACGATTCGATTCCGATCGAATTTTGCATAAAAAAGCGCTTCGCAACGCGACCGGGTAACGGATGCTCCAGATGAAGACGAGACCTCGTGCTTTCGCCATCACCACGGGCTGTACACGCACAGGCGCCACGAATATGAGGCCGCTGCCGGCACCCTATCGGCATGCAAATGTGCTCGGGAACACGCCGAACAGTAGGGAAGACATTAGATTGGAGCATGCTTGTATTGAGGCACGTTGGTGCGGATGTTCAATTACAACGCATCCGCGTACCGGACGAGCGGCTGCGTCTCGCAACTGTAGCGTGCGTGTGTGACGGCTGCGATAGATCGATTTCCGGATCCCTTTCAAGTGTGTCTCTGTGTGCGTGTATCTGTGTTTGTCCTGAAAGCCTTCAACCCGGACCACCCGGAACGCTATCCACTTTGGCGAAAAACCGGAACATCTGTCTGAAGAAGAAGAGGAGCTTTCGGAGGGAAGAGAGAGAGAGAGAGAGAGAGGGAGAGAGGGAGAGAAAAAACATGGAAAAACAATCAAATTCCGGTGCGACCGTTGTAGGGCGACTTGATTGCGTTGTTGTTCTTGTAACGCAGGCCATACCAGCGGGAGGGGACATAGTTCACGTCCTACGCTCGCACACTCAGTCATGGTCTGATTCGCGCCCGGCTGGTATGGTACCAGCCCGTCATTTACACTTGTAGCTGTACCGCGTCGTCTCAACCGAATCGAATTCCTTCCGAACCCAACCCCCGCCTGGCATGGAGCGCACATTTCGATAGAAGCGTCGTTGGCGCTGTCCCCACCGGGAACGGGATCAGATCTCGACCGGGCGAGCAGGCCGACAAGCCGGAGCAAAAAAGAAAACGAATCAAGAGATTGAATTACCCACACTTGTCGCAAAAGGCTCAATCGTGTGCGGATAATGTTCGCGTTGTTTCCGAGGCCATTCGACAGAACCGTCTGTCACCGTTACTCACCGACCAGGAGGTCTCCGCAGTTCCGCACGACCTACTCCGTGTGCACACAGACACACAAAGCAACAAAAAAAACGAACGGTGGCGTCCGTCCTACAAAGCTAATCGGAACCGAACCGAATCGAAGTTTAGCACACGGTGACGAATGGTTCTTCCTGGTCTTCCTGCAAACGCGTTCCAAGAGCGTCTTCCAAGATCGGACACTTGGAAACTATACACCGCTGCAAGGAGTGCGTCACGACGAAAGTTTTCTGCCGTTAAAATCTTACCCACAGCGAGTGGGCACTAAGGCATCCTCCATGATAGCTGTCCCTTATCGGCAGCGGCAAACGTTTCTCTTCACAGGGGCGCTCAGACCCCGGCTTCCCCGGCAACAAAGTATTATTTATGATGCAAACAACGCACTTCTCTGCGGCGCACGCAGAACACGCGTTTGAGGCATTTTTTCCAACTTTATCTCGTGTGCTCGCGGGCGGAAAACTTTACTTTCCAAGCGACAGCCCGTAATCATAACGATGGCACTGGGTGGTTGTGTGGTGTGGTTTTTATTTTTCCCCCTGATTTTTGGCGTTTCCGTGGGGCGTTTGGGTGGAGCGACGCCAGTGGAACACCGGGTGGAACAGTCGTAACAAATTAATTGCGGCTCGAAGCTCGGCGCGCGGTGCTGTTTGTTTTATGACTCTGTTCGCAAATTGTCACGCGGCTGGACGCGAGGAGTAATGGGGCTCGGCTTTAAAGCAGTTTTTCCCCCCTTAAGGCAGCTGTGAGGCTCGTGATAACGAGTCTTCAAGCTTGTTTGGGGTGTATTTGTCAAGAAGAACATCGTTCGAATGAATTGAATGTGATCATTGTGTATTGGTTAAGTCGAGCCGGGGAATGGAACGGTTAATATCTTCAAGAAATTAAATGATATTGGCTTAAATTGATACTATGATGCACCAAATAGTTTGGAAACATGTTGGATACAATAGCTGCCGACATTTTTACAGTTAAAAAACGTGGAATTAAACATACCCCAATTAAATCTGTATTTTGCTTTCAAGAAGGCACTAGGAACACTCGGACTCCAAGATGACAGAGTACTAGAAAGAGAACTAACAAAGAGTTCTAAGTTTTTGTTCAAGCACAGTTGCAAAATCTCTGCGTTTGCAAAGCGGTACGGCTTCAGAGCTTTTCCAACCCTTTGGTAACCATAGTTACCATCTTTTGCAATTCCCACTGAACCATAAAAGAACATCTCGGGTACAAATGTAGCTTGGAACACTGTAACATCTTTAGAAAGAACTACTTTGAGGTCACGAAAAGATTGAAGTAGGGTACCTCAAGAATGCAAATCTGCTGGAGGAAATAGCTAAATAGTTATTTGGAAGTTCCTTGCTCAACCGAGACAGTATCTATAGGGAAGGTGCAAACATAGATCATTCGAACTTAATCCTGTTCTACTTATCAGGCAACATCTTTAATCGATTCTGAATAGTCATGTTCCTGTAATTATAGCCAGACTACAGAGACAATCGTAATCTTCATTCATTGGTGTGATGCTTGTACAGCATGAGCTCCTCAGAATAGATTCTACCCGACATGACTAACCATATCCTCAACTCAGACCCCACATGCCCCCGATGAAGGTATCCAGCGTTCGTTTTACTGCTTACAGCCCGTGACTAAAAATGAAAGCATCACCTTTTATAGTTAAAGTTTGTGACATTTACGTCATATTGTTATAGCTCACGAACGTCCCGCTTGCGCTATGTCTCTGCAGCAGTATAAACTGTCTCCGCACTGAAACAACCCCTGCAAGGTGATTCATCGCAACGCACCGTCATAGAATTATTGTTAAACATGAGCCGGCGCTCGCCAAGCCAAGGGCGCCCAATGCTTCACGCATCGGTAATGGTAATGTCTACCCCAAAAACCCACCACCCCCAAAAACCGCTCAGCAGCGACCAGAAGTCTTCCGACCCCGCGACCAGATCCACTTTACCTTCGATATGGCACACTCGCACAGCGGGCAGCCAGGGCGGAAGAACGACAGCGCGTCTTACACTGGCGGGCGATGATGACGGTGCGAAAGCGATCACTTTAACGATCGTCCACGCCGTCGCCGAAGGGTGGTCAGTGTGGCAAAACAAAAGGAAAAACAAACCCCTCTCACGTGCCACCCTCGGGGCCCCGTGACTGATTAACAATGGCGTCCCGCATGCGTCGGGTATGTGAAGTTCACTCGTAAAGTCTCGGTACGGACGTTGTTTTTTCGCTGTACATTGTTTCGTGTTCGTTTAGAGTTCTCGGTTTCTTCGGAGATTCGGGAGGGGGGCCACCGTTATGACGCATTTTGTGAGATCGCTGTTTTTATTGTGTTGTTGTGCTTTTCCCTGTTCCCAGCCGTTTCCCTTTCAAGCGCCACCGTCCGGCCTTTGTGGTGTGGGGGTGTATGGCACGTTTTGGGGGCCGTCCTGTCCAGCCGCCATTCGCTTTTCTGCTCCAGTTTCCAGCGGTTTTCCGCGTGGACCGCACGATTCTGGTCGCACCAAATCTCCCATCTCCGGGTGCCTTTCGCGGACGTTCCGAGCGCTCCACCAGCGTTGGACGCATTTTCAGATGATCCAGTTTTGGGATCATCGCGTATTGTTCCGTGCCGTGCCACAGAGCAGGTAGAATGAATTGAAAATCACACCCCGCGACGGTGGAGCAACGGTTTGAACTCAACAGGAACTTTCCCCTTTTCCGGGAGAAGCAAGACGGCGAAGAAAGAGAGAGAGAGACAGAGAGAAAACACCATTTGCCTCCCAAACAATTGTTTGACGAACCCCATGTTTTACTTTGTTTCCCGCCCGAAAGTGAGTTGTGAAGTGGTGGTTTGTTTTTCCTCCTCGAAAAAAAACCCGACCCAAGGAAATCAAAAGCACCAGTACGTTCGAAATTCCCACGGTTTTCGGCGAGGGCCGGGATCTCCAAAGCCGGGACTTTGTTTGTCTTCTGTTTTGTGTTGTTTTTTTTTTTGTTGCATGTTTTGATTCCGATGAGCATAATTAAAAGGCGAAGCGGAATCGAAAAGTTTTCTATCAGTTTAAAATGTAAATGTTCTATCTGACCCACATTTCTTTGCATCAAGCCGGCGTGTGCAAATATTGTTGTTTGATTTAAAGCGATTGTTTCGTTTGCCGGTTGGCGAATCCCTGGGTCGGGATCCTATCCGGGGGATGGTTAGAGTTTTGCACTCTTCCGCTGTGATGCGGATGCGGATGGAAGCAGACAGTAAACCGTAAATTTATCAGCATTCAAATCCTCACCAACTAACACTGCTTTACTGGTCGAGCCAGAAGGAAAGTTGAGCCGTACCGAAAATGTTTGCTCCGGCGCCGATCCGCAGATAGTAGATCGTTTCTCTCCGCCCGACCATCGTGGAGATTGGTTTATTGAATTATCAATTTAGATTTAGAAGCAATTTTCACGCGTTCCGCCCTCTGGAAAGCTGGTGTACGGGTGTAGATGTCCGAACTCGATTGGTGTGCGCACCAAACCTTGCGCCTGATGGTGATGGTCCATATACCCGAGGGCAGATAATTCGCTCCGGCATCATTCTTCTCCAGGCTCCACATCTGCTGGAGCTTTCCTCTCGCCGAGCGCGAGACGTTATCGGCACGCCGTTGTTTAAGCATGAAAATATCATTAAGTGAAAAGTGGTTCCGAACACCTCGGAGCCCATCGGAAAGATCTCGTGCGGTTAGCCCCTTATTGCTTGTAACGAACACGCCCGCCATCGTTACGGAACGGAAGAAAGGACGGGCCCGGGCTGTTCAAAGGGAGTGCCGGATTTTCGCGTCCAGCAAATCAAGTGGCGTCTGTCATTATCGTGGGCTGCTCCACCGCTTCAGATCTTTCGCAATCACCTCACGAACAACCTGTCCGTTGCCGGTGTTCGCCGCCCGAGCCGGAAAGCCGTTGCATTCCCCGTGACCCTTGGCTCGCGTCACGACATTCTAACTCCCGGGTGACTGTTGGAACGACCAGAAGAGACGAATACAAAACCGAAACTAGGACAGCGCCAGGCAAAGTGGTCTGATCTTTGTGGTTGGCGAAAGGCGCGACAAAGAAATATTCGGGCGCGCCCCTTGTTCCTAGCCCTCTAGCCAGATGACCCTATCCTGCAGCACTGGGTCAGAATGTCAAACGGTGCGATGAGGACGGCGTGATACGTGCAGAGTGAGCGAAGACCGAAAAAAAGCAACTTTGAGTGCGATTTTCCACCCCGCCGTGGGCTCCATATCTCCAAAGGCCATCGCGGGCAATTTGCTGGGAAATTGTTCTTACCCGTATTCTCCCCCTGCAGGGTTCGGGGAAAAGGATTGTGGGGGCTGAGTTGAGACAGATTTCATCTGATATTTTCACAATCAGGGCCTTTAGATCGGCACGCGGCAATACGATGATGACGGCGAGGACGTAATTGGACCCCTTCTGATGGAGTAATCAGGTTGGAGATTTGTAGATGGTTGATGGAATGATATTTTGATGCGCGTTGGGCTGTAGAGAGCATAAAAAATGTCTTCTTCCTTAATGTCTAAACATTAATTTTAAATCGAGAATCGAGAAGTGATCCCGAGCTTGCAGGGAGTCAGCTATCTTTATAGTTTTTGGTCGTGTATTAGACGGCGAATTAGGTGAATTGGTTCCTGTACAATGGTTGGATTGTTTCTGTCCGTGAAACAATTCATAGTATGGAAGAACACTCTTCAGATGTTAGCATTTTCGACGCATCGAACTTGTTTCTTGTTAAAGAATAGGACAAGCGGTTCTTGCATTCGAAAAAGCACATAACATCAGATGTTAAGAGGTATCTCAACGTCCAATATGGCTCATGACATTCTTACCCGGAATTTACTGATGATACTATTTTTAGTGAAATGCTGGAAACTGACTTGTAAGCCGAGTACGAAGCCGCAGCATTAGCTCACATCTTATCATATATTTTAATCATTAGAATGTTATCCTTCCAACGGCACGCTGACTCCAACACACTATCACAGCTTTTTCAACGCATATCAAACGGCACCATCTAATCTCTTCAATCTCTTTGCGAACTAACGACCATGAAAAGACATCGCCCATAAGTACTAGCTCGTTTTACAAAGGTAAACACTGGCACCAGACAAACCCTTCCAGTCCGTAGTTTCAACTAGTCTGAACTTGAAGCTAGTTTTTGTTGCGTCGGTCGGTTTCCCCTTTTTGTGTTTCTCCCCTACTATTTCGGCAAAAGTTAAAACTACCGGCATTATCTGTTCCGACATGAACCCGGCGAACGCCTTTGAAATGGGGCCCCATCCACATCCTCGGACCGCATGTCCATATCACCCCCACCCCCCCTCCGCCCTGGTAGCTTATTCCGCACAATCGAGCATGTTTTCATTTCGTACGAAATTGGCAGAATTGCAACTTAACACCAATTAAGTTCCCGAAGCCATAGAAAACCCCGGATGCCGGGGAAAAGTGAAAACGGCGGGGAAAGCGACCACCACCGCCGGATGCAGCGGGGGAATCGGTTTTACCCAGCCAGCCGGTGGTCATTATTTGGGCCACCGGTTTTCGCTGCGGTGGTCGCTGCGCTTCGGTTTTCGGTAGCGCTCGGTCGGCGAACACACGGGCGTTGCATTTTAATTGAGCACCATGGTGGTCATGGTGATGGTGGCGATGGCGGTGGTGGGTGGTGGTACCGGACATGGCTTTTATGCTCAAGTTCATGTGTGTGTGTGTGTCCGCAGTACGTGTCCGTATTCGGAAACGGGCGGGAAGCTACACTGGGCACTAGTTTGGCGCCACTACAAAGTCGCAGTAACTTCTAATGGTTCCTTCATGCGCCATCACCGATGCACACATACAGGCGCAACGGGGGACGCACAACTTCAAAGAACCTCACCGAACGACACTCTATTATTGCCCGGCGAGAGTGCACTTTCGAAGTCATTAGCCGGAAGAAGTAACATTTCCCTGCGTTTGAAACGAGACGGACTGGTTTCGGGACGAAGCGAGGACGAAGCCGACGTTGGGGTCCTGTTTCTTTTGTTTCCGTCCAAGTTGCATTTGTTTCGGCAGCAAGAGGAGCATGGATGCGGTTACAGTTCTAATTAACAAAACGCCCCCCTTTGTGTGTGTAGTTTAGCTGGTGGGAGCAAGTGAGAGTTTATAGAACTGGAGCTGTTTTGATTTTTCTTCTCAACCAGCAAGAAGTTTGGAGTCGTTAGACAATTACATGCTAACAGGTTTGGTTAGAATATTCTTCTAATTTAGGCAATTTCAAAATTCCCATTCCCGAAAGTTACAGTCAGATATAAGCTACAAGATTCTGACAAGATTTGAGCTTGTTTCATGTGTATACAAGTCGACTTCTTTGGTATAAGACATCGAAAACAGGCGTCGAATAGAAAGGTGGAATCAAAACACATGCGGGGTGATTGATCAATTCCTTCAATTATTCTTACAAAAATGAATTATTGCAACCAGACAAGGGAGTTGAAGATTTTTACTTATATCAGCTTAGTTTTTCGATCAATCTTAGCCTTGAAAAAAATAGTTTAAAATGATTGTTTTCCCTATCTTACTAGGTTTTGGAAGGTAGTTTTGATGTTTTTCAAAGTAGAATTGAAACAAAACCTGGCAGTTAACAGCAAATGTCTTTGTCGTAGTGAGAGAACCTTTCTCTATCTTTTGTAATTGTTGATGATAGCTAAGTATTATTCCACAGAGTTCAAAATGAGCTCCATTGAACAAATATAACGTTGACCATATGAGAAACGAGCCGATGAAAAATGAGCACTCCCTGACACTTTTCATGTTATTAGCTATCTATAACGTGAAAAATGGTGGCGAAATTGATAGGTATTCCCTAATGCGGTCATACCCCAGACACCACCGATCATAACAAAAACGCCAATGGGCCGATAGCCTTCTGACTCGAAGCGTCCAAAACCAGGTTGCCATATAGCCGGTACGTGTACCACTTGTAAATATCACCCTCGCACACCGTTGCGTACACTAAACAGCGTGTCCGCCTCCGAACACACACACGCACACGCACGAACTGCACCAATCCAATAAATCAAACACCCCGAGCGGACACACGGCGGACCCGCAAAGGGTGACCGGGAATAAAATATGGCACACATGGCTCTCCGACGGTTCTACCTGGCAGCAACCTGTGTGTTTTACGCAGCAGCGCAGCGCATGCAAACACAACTGCAACACCGCCGCAAAAACAGACAGGTCCGCTTGTTTCGCCACGGCCCGGCCAAACATGACACGCTTCTGACGATGCTGGAATGATTTACGGCGGAAGTTTCGTCGCCGTTTGCGTCGTCCGGCTGCCATGTTGGGTTGATTATTAAAAGCTTAACCGAAGCGGAGCTCGGTGCCGAGCCGTGGCTTGGGTTTTACTTGTCCGTCCCGGCTGAACCGACCCCATTACTCAGCCCTCCCGTGCGGTCCGGTTCGGAAAAATTCCTTTGGGTCGAAAGAAAAGCGCTCCCGGGACTCCCGGGGAAGCTCCCGGGCCTGCCAGTGCTGCGACAATTAACTAATTAACTGTCCCATCCTGGCACGGCGAGCGCCGGAGGATTCCGACCAGAATGTTGACTTTAATTTGTTGTCTTTTTTTGCCCTTTTTTCCCCCCTGGCCACTGGCCAGTGCCCACCGGGGAGGAAGCACCGGAGCAAGAAACTTTCCAGCCCCGGGGTCCGCGCGGACAGACAGAAAATAAACATTAATTCTACCAAAGCCGGCCCATTTGTGCTGCAGGACTTTCAGGCGAAAGAAACAAGAAAAAGCGCCCTGGTCGCTCTATGCAAACGAGGCGTGCGAGGAGGCGAAAAAAAAGCACCTTTTTAATGCATTTCCCTGCGAACACGGTCCGGAAAGTTGGTGTAATACTGCACCAAAATCCTTTTTTTCTTGTTTGTGGCGGATGTATTGTATCGTGTAGTCAAACACGACGGTAGGCTTAGCAGGGAGATCAGGATGGTATTACAGGCATTTGCTTTTTGTGCAAATTTCTGCGTCATTCCGTCCGGTGGGGCCGCAGGGCCGGGGATTAAAGTTGGGAAAAACTAATCCGAACGCTGCAGTGCACACGCCAGGGACCATTAGGAAAATTGCTTCCGCCTGTGGGGTGTGCTCGGTGGAAAGCGACACCAGGAAGTGCGTATTTGATTTTCTGCCCGAATGCTTCCCAAACAACTCGGGTGTCGTTTTTTGTGTTACAACGATTAAAATACATTCTTATGCACACACACACACACATACACGCAACAAGGACACACAGTGGAAGAAACGAACGCACCCTGCTGGAAGAAGTATGCGTTGTGTTTTCCCCCCCTTGTCAAGATATTCAACAAGTTTTCCCAACAACTGCCGGTTTCCGCCCTGGCTACAATTTGTTACCATTTTTACGCGATTTATTCTCACCGACCCATTTACGTGGGACCCCGGAAGGTCTTTTATGGACTGGGCGGGTCGTGGTTCACCGTCACCGGCACTGGGAACAAGGGTGGTGAAAAATTATTTCCCCCTTTTCACTGCAGCGCGATAGGAGTGCAACGGTGCACACGTGAAAACCCTGCTCCGAACCTACTTCTGGGGGAGCGTTTTGTTGGTGGTTGTCGTTGGCCGGTGTGTACACTACACCTGGCCCCGAAACAGGACGAAACAAAGGACGAAGCGCGAAACGCACGGCCGTGCGCCGTTAATTTATAGCCGGCCGTTACGGGTCGTCCATTCGTAGCTGTGCGCGGGAGCCGTACAGGAAGGAAGTTTTCCTGCTGCTTCTAGTAGTCGGTAGACGGTAGACGACGACGACGACTACGGCAATGGCCGCGTGCCCTGGAACGAACGTAAATCAGATCAAACCTATACGCGAGATATTTGGACCCATTTGGAGGAAGAGGAAGATGAGAAGGAGAACCAGGGTATAGAAAGGGTCGAACACAGTGATGTACCTGGGCAGCAACAATCGTGTCATTGGTCCATCCATATTTGGATGTGTCCTAAAAGACTACTAGATCGAGAGTTTCCTGACTTCTCGAAGAGACATCGAAATTAATATACGCGAACCTTAGAATTGGGTTCCAGGATTAGGTATTCTTATTACACTTTCCATTGAAAACACCTTGATACTTTGAAACAGGCAATCCAAGAGTTAAAGAGTTGGTTTGCACGATGTAATTTGCACTTCAACAACCCTTTATTCATGTCTGGTTTTCACTCTATTTGTTAGTTCAATAACTTACTCTCACTGGGTGGCTCCTGATAAGATTTCGATAGGATTCCGATAAGATTAGGTTGAAATATTCTACAGAAGGTTGCTGCAGTATAAAAACTGCTTGGAACTTGTACTGAATCTTCAATATTGAAGATTTTTCGTTGGATAGATTTTTTGGATTAGATTCATTGAAGGCTACCGATATCAGAAAGTATATCTAGAGATATAACTAAAAATCTCAGAATCTGGCGCACTACATGACCTTCCTAGTTTAATAACTATTCCTTGGCTCCCGATTAGCTACCGATGAGATTCCGATAAAATTCTGATATAATCCAGATAAGAATGGGATGAAATAACCTTCAGAAGAGTGCTACAGTATAAAAACTGATTGGAACTGTTAATGATACTAAATTATTGAAGATTTTAGCTCATATGAGTCTAGCTATCAAAGATCTTTATTTGAGGAGATCTTTTTATGGATTGGATGGATTGGATCATCACAAATGAAAGTATCCCTAGTGGTTTGAACACAAATCTCATTACTTTCGCACTGAACTTTACCACTATACCCCCAGTGAACTTCCAGTGATCATCCTCACAGGTGTAAAGTTTCAGTTCCACAAAAACTCCGCAAAACGACATAACCCCTTTCTTTGGGCTCCATGCTTCTCCAAACGGAACATCCCTGGCCGGTGCATATGGGATGCCGCCGGGCCCGGGAGACCCCACCGCCCATGACGTAGGTGTCGAGAGCAAACCGAGAGTGAACTGACCTTTTAATGGTTTCGGAGTCACACGCCATTCACAGGCCTCGCCTGCCATGCTGACCGAGTTCGGTACGTTCGAAAGTAAACACGCGGGCCATGGCGGATGGGCGGGCGGGCGGGCGGGCGGGCGGTCGGTGCCCGGGGTAGAGATAAAGTGAATAAATTTTACATTTTACTGCCGCCCCGGGCCGTCCCACCCTGTCCTGGCGTGCCGGTATCGGGCGTGTAACACACGCGAGTAAATAGGACACGTCCAAATGTCCAATCTCGCTTTTTTATTATAAACCCCTGCCGCCGCCGCCGCCGCCGCCGCCACCTCGATCCAGGTGTCCCGGTAGTGGCCCAAAACCCATCACGAACTACTTGTCGTTGGCGAGAGGGGCCCAGCCCAGGGTTCTAAGCCGGGGCGCACTCCGTCCGAGACGAAACGACAAATTTGCCCTCACATTCAATTTATGAAGCACGAGCATGATAAATTCCTTCTATCTCTCGCTATGGCCGCGGAGGTACCAGAGGCTCCCGGTCGGGGAGAACACCACGTGTGTAATTGATGGACTATTCCCGCGAGCGAAATGTCATTGGGTGTTTTGCTTTTTTTTTTGTTCTTGCTTCATAACATAGTTACGGCACGAGACACCCGAAGGAAGGACCGCTGACGGACACGGTCAGTGATTTAAAAGGAAGCGAACGGCGGCTTCAACTGCGACAGTACCGGCAGGGTGCTTCGCCATTTCCGGTACGTTAAACGTTCGCGTCGCGCACCGATCGAACTCTAATGAAGTTGTCATGGCAACGAGCAGACACTTCACACCGAGTGCTTTTTGATGCGTTGATTTAATCGACATCATTCCGGAGCGCTGGGCACGTTTGATTACGTTTAATTAAAAATTGAAATGGTTATCGTCTCGCCACCACCCGGAACGTCAATAAAATTAATTACATAACTCTCGAGTGGACGGCCGGCAGCGTTTTGTTTGCTCTGGGAAGAACTCACAGAAGTTTCGCGTGCTAATTAATGCAAACGAGCATGCACCGTGAAGTGCACCGCTCGCGGGCGCTCTGATGTCCGATGTTGGCCATCGGATAGGTCCCCGTGCAAAGATTATCAGTGCGCAAATGTTTGTCCTGGCCCTGGAAGTTGCTCACTCACCGCACTCGCCTGGAAGGGTCAGTAGTCATGATCGTAAAACTAGCCTCCACACCAGCGGCACCCGTTCTGGAAGCCCTCTGATGGGGTGGTTGATGGTTGTAAAGCCGGCCGGCCATTTCTCTTTACGACCATAATTAAGCGATCCATCTCCCGGCACCCGCCGGGATGCTGGGGATGTCTTTGATGTGATGCGTATGCGTTTTGTTGGGCCGCTTCTGTTGGGCCCCGTTGCGTGTTGCGTGCCTTTTTCGCTGCTGCATGCTCCGAACCTGGGGGAAGTTCGCGTGTGTCCCCTTGCCGTATGAAGACATTAAAGCCCACCATTCCGGGCGTGATGCGCCCGGCATGATGGTTAAAAATTATTGTCAGCTATCCGTGTCCGCGCACGCGCGCGCTCGCTCTCTTGGGCCATTGTCACGCCGACGACCGAATCGCGGCGTTATGGTCATGGGTGGGTTTCCGCCCAAACGACGGGCGGATACCCGCCGGTGATTCCGGCATCCGTTTGATGCCGGGATTCGCCTAGAACGACCGCTCTCGAACGAGACTGCGCGGCACATCAATTATCTGTCATTTTACAAGATCTCACCACGGTGCAGCAGCAGCAGCAGCGTCAGTCCAAGAATGGAAGCAGTAGAACCTGGCGCGGTACTTGACATTCCTAGGCGCGGCCATGTTCCGATCGGCTTCTTTCGCTCCCAGGGCTCGTTATAATCATCAGCTCCAAAGATAGCGAGGCCGTGCCAATCGCACACGCGATAGAAACGCGCCGTCGGTGTTCTGGGTGATACACAGACCTAGCTTCCCATTGCCGGACCGACCGTCCGACCGAGCGACGCGTCGCCTAAAGCAAGCGATTAAAACGATTGTTTTCGATTTGTGCTTTCGGGCGGTTCGGCACGAACGAGGGAAGATGCAACCGCACACAAAGTAAACCCGGCGCAGCACCCAAGTAGGCACGGTGATTGCGTTTCCGATTGCACAAAATCCGCTCCGCAAGATCCCACGCGGGATCTGCGGCGGTCGCAGCAATCCTTTCCGCGGACGTAATTGTTTCCTTTCGAACTGGACTGGAAAAGACATCCTCCGAACCACCGCTGGAGGAGGAATCCATTAGACGGGAGACGCTGAGAACGGGCGATCGTAAGCCGTCGTAAAAATTCTTCCCGATTGCGTTACCTGCGCCCGGCCTGCTGCGATGGCAGATAAACGAACATCTCCGGAAACCGCGGCGGTTTAGCGTTCGCAATTTCGTCCCGCAGGCTAAAAAATTATAATTAATGGAAATTGAAGCTAAACGAGTTGATAATGGGTTCACCCTGCCGCGGCACGCGCATCCGGACGCATCTGCCGCGCCGTCTTGTTACGGGTGCCGCGATTTAAAAGCCGCAACTTCTGCAGACGGCAGCGCAGCGAAAGGGCGCACACATCACGCCGGTGCTTAAGATGGCGGTGTCGATTCCGGCAGGGTGTCCGGCCGGTCCGTCCTTGGCACCTGGGGAGCGTTGCGCAAAAAAGGCGAAAGGGCCCGTCCTGTGGAAGGTCACCCGCCAGCGATTGAAAGTACGAACATTGCGGAAGTCGGGTGTCGGTCAAGATCGCGTGTTGCGCGAGTCAAGGCCTCGTACGGGCGCGTTATGAATTAATTCAGTGGCGCGGTCATTAGCGAGAACCGAGACGCTCAATTTCCCACTGTCACCGATCCATTGCGCCGTCCGGATGCGTGTGTGAGTCTGTGTGCTGTGTTATTAACGGTGTGCTAAAGTTCCGTCTGTTTCAGCAAGTTTCGTTTGGTTTTGGATTATTTATGTCTGCGAGCGTGGGTCAGGAAGCGAGCGTTTTGTTTTGTGGTCCCCTGTTTGGGAGGTCGCACATGGAATGGCTCCGGTTAGTTTGAGGCTAGCGCCTCGCTAGTGTTGACAGTTTGGATGGAGCGCCTAAGACGGACATTGTGTGCTGCAATCGCCTCTATTCCGAGTGTGAGAGAGTTGCTGGGTTAAGTGTCGGTCCGAGTCGTCCAACAAAGTGAGTAGGATCACGACATTGTACTTAAGATCACATACAATAATGGTCGTGATCAATGGTCTATGACGCGTCGAGTTCTGTGCAGTTCCCATATAGTCAAAAGAGATTATAGATAAGGTATAACGACAAGAGCTAGTAGATAGCTTGTGCATTAGTGAAGCTTTTAAGCAGAATTTCTACAATTTTTATTCTCCAACGTCAACGAGAAATGATCTACGGTTTGTTATCTTCCTGTGGTTTTAATGGCATTCCAAAAGCTTGAAGAACGTTATCCTGATATCGATTATCTGAGCTCTACCAAAACAATATTATGTTTCCGTTTCAAGGTCAAACTAGAAGTTATTTTACCAAAGAGCTCTTATCTAGTAGTTCCAAGAGCTAAAACAAACATCTCTGAGTTTTTAGAAGACAGTATGTTCAACACTCTTGTAAGAAGTAGCTGCTTCAAATATCTTTTCAGAGCTTTGCACAAATTGAAGTGATTTTAATCGAGTTCTTTAATTAAAGAGTTCTTACATGCGAGATCTAAGAGGTCCTAGAGTTAGTCAATTTCATAAGTCAAATTAAAAAGTAATTAATAGGAACCTCAAAGATCTGGTCACTACAAAGGACACCTTAAATAGAGGATCCGAGTACATTCGCATGCTCAGTTACCCAGTTTCAATAACCAGTAGCCTACATCCATTCGGTACACAAATTGAAACGCTTATCCCCCCGCTGAATGGGACGCCATTGTAATGGCGTCACGCTGCGTATTTACTAATCCCGTTTAAAAAATGTGTTCGACACGACCGGCACGGTGACAATAGACGGCGGGCAAACCACCCGGCCGCCATCCGGCTGACAAACAACTTAAACACACTCCTGATTGATGAAGTTGTTTATCCTTCATTTCGCCTTCGCCCTGTTCTTTCGGGCCGACCGGCGGACGACCGTGAGCAGAGATAGAAAGTCATCAATAATCGCCATATCGCCGTGGTGCTCGGTTTGGCTCGTAAATATTACATCAGTGTAGCCTGTCATCGGTTCGGTGCAGCCCGCCGATCGCCTTCCCGCCTAATGAAACGCCACTCCCAGCGGCGCTACGTTGAAGGACGCCCGGGAAGGGGGAGTCGACGCAGGCGAAGAAGATGATGAGCAGCACGCCACGGTACGGCGCGAAGATGCAGTGCGCGTACGGAGCCCGCCAGTATTGACAAAGCGATGGCTCCACGGTATGTGAAACCTTCGTAGGGAGTCTTGCTGGTTTGCTGGCTTGCTGGAACCCCGGCGACAAGGCAAGGCCGGGTTGGTTCGCGCACTGCACCGACAACAACTCAATAAACGCCTACCGCGGCCTGCAGAAATATGACGGAGCGTTCCGGGCGAATTTCCCACGAAAAATTTGCGCGCCGCAAGTAAAAAACTCGTGAACCACTCCCCGTGGTCGCGGGTGCGATGAGATCGCAGTCAGCATTGAGGCACTTTATTGATTGCTTCCCGCGGCAGGCTGTGATATCTCGGCGTCATCATCTGCCCGGTTCGAGCAGGCACCATAGTGTTGAGATACAAGCAACAGGAGCGTTGCTATAGTAACAACAACATCAGAGTAGACTATGAAGTGGTGTGGTTTTTTTTCTGTATATAAAACGGTAGCAGAACGTAGTTCGAACTCATTCCATTTCGAAACGTTAATAAACTTACTTATAACTAATACATAGTAGACATCGCCAGCCAACTTCAAAGATCGGCCCGGGTGTGCACACTTCGCCGTTGCTCAAGTGCTTTTTTGTTGTTGAATGAAAAATGTTCCCGATACTCCGTCCGCGACCGTCGTCGCCCGTTGGCTGCAACAATTTCACACCTTCCAGCTACTGGAACAGCCGCCGCCCGTTCTGCCGGCGAAGAATCGGTTCTGGGCCGGGTTACCCAAGTCGACGGCGATCCGTGCGGCGAAGGCGTGTCCGACAAGGCAAACACCGTGCACCACCGGAGGAGTATGGCTGGAAGTGGATGATATCATCCCCGTGCCGTCGAGTAGGACGAAACAAATGTGACTCAGGACAGTCACGACCTGGCCCACGATGGTCTGCGCCGGTGCAACCGCGTTGGGCCCCGGTTAAAACCAATTACTCTTTTGACTGTGTCATATATTGCAACGTTGGTGTGTATGTGCGCGCGCCCGCCACAGTCTTCTCCGGTGGTGAGTCGTGTGAATGAACCGCCCAGAGGTACCTGTTGCGGTGGCGGCTGACCTACCCTAACGGGAAACCGCTCCGGCTTTTCCCGGGAACACAGGTCGTGACGACGGCAGGCAGACCGGGCCGTGGCCGTGGCTCAACAGGTTCGATTAACGGACAAGCCGAAGGTGTGCCACTCTATTAGTTCTCGATATTGCCTTATTTATATCCGCGCCGCGCCGTGTTTGTCTGCCTGCTAACGCTGGCCTGTTCCGCGCCTTGGGGAGGGAGATTTGTGGTCCGCAAGACTTTGAACTTAGCGGCCGGCACGGGGAGCGTTTTCTTTATTTCCACTCCTCTATTTATCTTGCAGTTTTCGATTGAACCCGATTGATTGGGCGTACCGAGAACCCCTCCCTGAATGGTGGCAACAGGTAACGTTGCGAGTGATACTGGGGAACTATTAGAACTGCACGGTGGTTCGTTTGGATCGTCTGTGGAGATTGGCAATGGGTAATAAGCGAACAGTTTGGGGTAGTATTTTATGGATGAGAATGAGAATGAGTGCGATACCACCTCAGCCAGTGATTCTCATCGGCAAAATCACGGCCTACTAATTACTTCACTCAGGAACACTCATTGCTCATTGAACACATCAAACATGGCGCGGATTATTTGCAGCTGAGCATTTTAATTTCGTAGATGGTTTCTGCTTCATTATTCATCCCCAAGTCTTGTGCTCAGCCTCGACCACTTTCACTACCAGCTACTCGGCTTTGTAATTGCCACTGGTTGCGTCTAAATTGTTGGCATTTGTCATGGAGCATATACCCTTCCCAGAAAGATCGTTCCAAATCGTTTCCAAAGACAATCCAAACACAATGCTTCTGTAGCAATCATTGAGAGCAATTGTTTCGACGCTTCTTTCACACGCTCGTGCCCCCAAAAGCGTAGAATCTTTACCAAGGAACGTGCCCGAAACGAAAAACGATCCAAAAATCGCTGCAATACAATTCCATAACGCTAATTATACGGCCGAAGCAAAATTGGTCGATGATATTTTCCTAACCACCGCGATCATCGCAAGCGGAATTGGTAAATCCCAAACCGGCCGCTCATTACGAAGAAAAAAAAAACTTTAGCGCTCATCTCCACAACAACTCCGCAACGCGCACCTCCGGGGCGCAAACAAATTGCAGCCAACAAAATGTTTGAGGCGGGATTTCCGAAATTTCAACCGCTGGCCAATTTGTCCGGATTCGTTCGTCCACGCTGCGCGCCGTTTTGTAACCTTTTTCTAACCATTTTCCATTTTCACTTTCAGCGCTGCCGTCCCGTCCGATCGGAAATCCTACCGGCGGGGTTGGAAGTTGGAGCAGAACCGTCCGAATTCCGATGACGACAGCGAGAGTGTGACCGCCGCCGTGTTGCGAAGTTCTGGCACGGGATATAATGTGGACGATGATGGTGATGATGATGATGCTACCCCGACCGCTGATCGTTACGACGCCGGTAATGAAGCTGCAGATCACGCTGACCGTAATGATGCCCGGCATGAATAGGGCGATCGTGTAGCGCATAATTTGCCTGAGAAACCGTGCTCCATGCCGTGCGTTTGAGTGTGTGTGAGTGTGTGACTGTGTTGGACAAGAGGGAAACCGTGTTTAGGCCTCATAATTTCGGTGTGTAGAGTTTTTTTCGTACGTTTAATCACCCCACTGGACTTGTGTTTTGGGGCCTCTGGAACATAAGTGAGATGATTTAATTTACAGCAAGAAAAACGAACAACAAACACACAAATCTTCACGCAAACACGCGAACAAACTCATCAGACCACGAGCGTGTGCAGGAACTACACAATAATAGAGGCACGAACACGGGGAGAAGAAAAGTGAATGAATTAACGAAAAGCCGAAGTGATCCAAACGGACACGCGTTTCTTTATTGGGTCAAATTTGAGCGGTAAACGTCAAGCAAGCAAGCCCGCTATTGCAAGTCATCCGATGTGCCAGTGCCTACTTCGACCGAGAGTACATTTCAACATTGCGGTTGCGCGTCTACATCTAGTGTCCCGTGGTCCACGACGCGTGTGTTTGTAAATTAAGCCGGGCAATAGGTTTAGGTTATTGTCTACGCACTCTCTACGCACTCTTCTCTGACCCGTCCCGCAACTGCCGTCAACATGCTGAAGAACATCCACGAGCGTACGGTGAAGAAGTAAGTCCACCCAGTGCTTCACAGCCACATTGCAAGGGTTCTAACGCACTCCTTCTCATTATCGCTCTCCCGAACAGGGTAAAGGGTAACCACTATGTGGCGACGCACGGTCGTGATACGGTCGATCTGCCGTACGCGCAGGCCAACCGTGGCTACTCGACGGACGGCGAGGACAGCCAGCGGGCACCGTCCGAGCGGACGCTGTCGGAGTACACGGTGGCGAACGAACGGGCGACACCACCGACCGCGCCGGCCCGGAAGTCGCGGTCCGAGCACAAGTACCAGAACAACGGCGGCCCGCGGCCCCTCTCTAGTCCACCGACGCGTGCCCCACCGCGGGCACCGTCCGCACTCAGCTACGACCATGGCGGCGAAACTGGTAGCGACATCTACGTCACATCCGCGGCCTACAAGGCACCATCGGAAATAAGGTAGGGACGGGTTTTGGAAAGCGACTTCAAGATATTTACTCCCATTCTGTGCAGTCGTTACAGTGCCCACCGGACGCATCAATCCCGCGGACCACGCAGCGTGTACAGTGTTGCCAGCACGGCGAAAACCGGCCGCAGCTCGCGGCGGCACGGCGCCAAGGTGGAGGCGATGTCCGCACCGAACCCGTTCTGCCCGAACGTGAAGGGTGTCTGCTGTCTGATGCTGCTGCTCAACCTCGGTCTGATCCTTATCACGCTCGGGTTCGTTATCGTGATGCAGTTCATGGAGCCGCTGTTCGTTTGGTGAGCAATGTGACAGATGCCGGTAGTTGCTTGGTAGACGTCGCGGTACTAATCGTCTTTTGTTGCTGTCCACAGGATACTGGGTGTGGTGTTCCTGATATTTGGCTTCGGAACGCTGATCGGAAGCATGATCTACTGCGTGATCGTGTGCCGGGATGCGAAAACACCGTCCCAGCTGAAGAACGAGGACCTCTACTGGACGAAACACTGGCAGAAGAGCATCGGCTACACGCCGCAGGAGATTGACTACAAAACCGATCGTTTCGACGAGCGCGACCGATACTCCGACCGGTTCTCCGTCAGCAAGATGAGTGGCAAATACTCCGATCGTGACATTACGCGATATTAAGGGAAAGGGAGTGAGAGTTAGGAACGACTTTGATATCCGAGAAAGGGATTTTTTAATGCACTACAACATACAGATAACAGAAGCATAATAGAAGGCGCGTCCGTGATGACTAGTGCATCTGGCAGCCATGTACTAGCAGCAGACAGTTACAAATAATCCTAACCTTTAAAAAAAGCATACAGTAACATCACGCCCAGCTGCGTCCTGTTTAAACCCACAACGAACCAAGTTACTAACCATTTAAATTAAATGATTTCGCTAAGATTTTTATAGCCGAGCGGCAGTCTGTGGTGTGCCGGGGGGGAACGGTTTTTGCATTTCCTTTGCGTCGAAAGCAGATGACAATGTGGGAAGCAAAAGCAGGCTGCGAGAAGTGGACGAGGACCATAACTTTAACTAGTTATAGCGTTTTAACCTGACCACACCGAGAGCAATAATTAGTAACCTGATTAGAAGCGTAAAGAATAGTTTTCAGCGGTGGTAATATCGATTAATTAGCAAGTCCCTCTTCCTTCAAACCTTCCCGCGTTACTCTTTCCCTTGAAACCACTCCCTCTGCCCACTTTCGAAGCACCTTCGTGTAAATAATCCTACGTAACTTAATGTAATAAACGAATGAATGTTTTTAATAGTAGAAGGAGCATGGCGTACTGGTTTTATTTATCATATATATAAGCTACAAGGGGGGCGTACAAAATCCATTTCAAATGGATGATGCGGCTGCGGTAAACAGGTCCTTCGATTATTTGAGTTCTTATTTTGCAAATAAGTAAACGTTTCGTTGCGCAATCATGCCAACGCTAGGTATGGGAGGGGGTTCCGTGTTTATTTAAGCTGGCCGGCAGCGAGGCAGCGTACTGTAGCTTGGACGATTAAAAGTAGGAAATTCTGTCCCGCCGCCTGTGTGCGTTTGGGACGGGGCAGATTCACTTCGCTAATGATGTCGATGTATAAAGTTTGCGGGATATGGGAAAACAATTGCAATCCACCTAGATAAAGCTGCCCGTGTCTCGTTCGCCTTGCCCTGTCCGTACGAGCTACTCGAGCGTTTGTACGATTCGTTTACGATTCAGCACCAAGATAAACTTTCCATTCCACAGGTCCAACATTCATATGACACTCAAACACTGACTACCAGCAGTAAACTTTCTCACCTATCTAGCGCGACTCTCTCTGCACCCACAATGCCCTGACGATTCAAACTTATTCCTATGCTATTGGGTGGGATGAAAGCGTTGGCAGTGGAAATAAATAAATCAGCAATTTGAGAAACGTTTCACACAAGTTCGAAATGGAGCACGTAACATGATACAGATTCGATGCTTCAGAATTGATTAATTCTTCAAAAAAAATTATATAAAGTCCGTCAGAATGAATCGCTTCAATGTGGTTTGCGGAACAGGTTTGATCAATTAGACATATGACAGCATTTTGTATCCATTGTTCTACAATGCAAACAATTACTTAAATCCGTTAAGCTCATTCTGTAAGAAACTATACTACATTTTCGACTCGTGGAATAAAGGATAATTTTAATACAATTCGTCGCTTGATTGAAAAAAGATCCACAAAAGGCCGAATAATGAATTCCACTCCACTTTCATTAAAAACATTCTGAGACAACCGCTTTACGCTTAACGAGATAAAATGCGATTTCCGATTTCCGATCTTTCCACACCCTAGAACTATTCCTTCTAAATTACTACTACCGCTAATGATAAAAATGCATGCAGCATGACGCATGACGAGGACGCAAAAATGGGTTGCACGGACCAGGTTGCGATATGGATTGCGTACCGGTTCCGCGGACAAAGCACACTCGTTCGGAAGGGAGGAAACAAACAGCAACTGGCACAAACGGGGAGGGAACGTGTGGAGCGTTTCCGCGCGACTTAAGCGACCCTCGCTTAGACATCCGTCTGCTTCGTGCTGCCCTTCTCGCTCTTCGCAATCTGGACGCCCATCGAACCGAGCAGATTGGCCGCCGGGCCGGGACCGCCCAGCTGCGACTGGTAGCTTTCCATCATGTTTCGCAGCGTGTTGACGTCGATGTTGACCGGCTGGAACGTTTCAATGTCATCGAAGTCGACGTCAGCGTTAGCGGATCCGGACGGAACGGAGTCGTCGCCGCCAGTTCCCTCGTCACCGCCGATGGCCGTCTCGAAGCTCTTACCAATCGTCGTCCCGGCCAGCTCCCGGTCCATCTGATTCATGTACGTTCTAAGCTCGCTCTGGACGGCCCGGTTCGTGCGCGTCGGTGACATGTCCTCGATGTTGCGATCGTACTCGTCCTGGCTGTAGTCGCTCATGTCCGACTCGTCCGATGAATCCCACCGGTCCTCCGGAATCAGCAGGTCGAGCATGTTCCGCACGTGCATGCCGAACGCACCCGCATCGAAGTCGACCGTCGCCGACTGATGGAACGGTGAGTCCTGCGTGTCCGCCGTGGCAGCCGAGGGCTTTCCGTTCTGTTGTGCGGCACCTTTCGCCGCCTGTCGATCGTGTGCGTTTTTGCTCTTGCTTCGTTTCGGCTTCGAGGGCGATTTGTGGGGGGCGAGGTCGAGCTTCGACAGGACCTCTTTGGCCGCTTTCTCATCCTCCGGCGCGACGACAACGCCATCGAATTCACTTTTCTGCTCCAGGAAGTCGCTCACCATCGAGGTGAACGTTTCCGCCGCGTTCGCATTACCGTTCAGAGAGAACAGCTTCTTCGCCCCGTACCGCTTCGTGAGCAGCTGGTCCAGCTCTTCCGGGGAAATGTTCATCCATTCGTCACTGTCCGCCGGTGGCAGATCCTGGCCCTCCTTGCGCAGTTCCTCCACGTCCCACTCATTCCGCTTCAGGATGGAAACGATCTCTTCCCCGATTTTGGGCGTCGTGCGCATCGAGTCCCGATTGTCTACGTAGTACTCGCGCGCTATCGCAAGCAGCTTTGTGTGTTCCTGCGATCCTTCGATGTTTTCCCGGAAGTAGCCCTTCGCTTGGAGCGATTCATAGTAGCTCTTCCAGCCCTTATCCGTCTCCCAGTCCGTGCGCGAAGATTTCGCTTGCGAAGCCAGTATCTCAAACCCGCAGGCCAGTTTCACACCCAGCATGTGCGCCTTATAGTCCGGATCCGTCGACAGCGGGATGCTCCAGCCGGTGCGTCTATCCGGCAGGTAGCGGCTCTGTGCCAGCATCGCATAGAGACATTTCGTAAACGTCACGCTCACGTTCACACAGTTCTCCGGAGGAAAGTAGCGCATCGCACGGCACGCTTTGAGATCGATTGGGTCGCGCCCACAAAAGGCCAGCACGGCCGGCGCAACGAGCTGGGGGTTTTCCCGCAAAACGGCCGCCACTCCCACCGGAACGTTCACCGTCGCCCGATGATGATGGTCAGAAATCTCGTCCGGAAAGCCCTCGATTCGTTCCCGTATGCATCGGTCTACCTCCTCGCTGACGCGATGCTTCAAGCCCTCCGTTCCGCGCACCAGCTCGAGTGCATCCTGCACCTCCAATGGCTCCTGTTCCGTTGACGGTTCCACAAGCCGCAGCGTTCCGTCACAGATGAAAACTTTACCTTCGCAGCTTTCCGGGTTTGCCCAGCATGGTAACTGTTCGGCGGCCTCGATCAACAGAAATTCGCCATCGGCATCGACGACACGGGCCACCAGCCCCGGAATGCGCTCCGTCAAATGGAACAGCAGCGCGACGATAAACCACTCATCCTGCACGTTGTCCCCAACGTGGGAAATCCCGTACAGATGCGACGGTAGTTTCGCTAAAAATAGAACAATGCAAAATCAAACCGGTTCAGCATGCAGGTCTCGCGCACACTATTCGAGCGAAGCTACGTACCTCCGGCCAAAGCACTGTCCCCCGTTGCAGCCTCGATCAGCATCCGCGTGTCGTTGAGGAGCCGCGGAACGACATGGAACGCGTCCCGGTGCCAGATATACCGCTGGCAGAATGCTTCCGCCAGTCGATTCACCTCCAACAAGAGGGGCTCCAGCGGGTTTTCACTGTTTTCCAGCTCCACATCGCACGGATCGGATGGGCGTGCGGGAAACAGGAAGTACTCCACGAAATCGTCCTCACGAATTGTCTGCAGCAGCTCACGGTGTGACATTGCGTGACTATTGCTGTGCGTAGCGTTGCGACCGCCCCAGCTAACGAGTCCTTTTACGCACCAGTTAGCCTTCGCGAAGGTAGTTCAACCCTCCCCACCCTGCTGAGTCAATCGATATTTCCGTGGGAAACGATGGGGCCGAGACAAAGCGCACTGCGAAGATGTGCTGCGGATGGCAAATTGCGCACTTTTCAGCACTAACGCACGATCGAGCGGGATGAGGTGAGCAGATTTTATTGCGTGGAGAATAAAAATTACACTGCTGTGGGCATTTTGGGTTGGTTTTTACGGATTATTTTTACACTGTTCTTGCGCGCACACGATTTGTTTTGTTTAAACCGCCTTTTGAGCTGTTGACTGTTCTGGCTAGAGCTGTAGGTTTATAGCACTCAGTTCACTGCTGCGACACAGGGTGACTCCATAGCAGTGAGGTGCTGTTTACACGGCATGCACAATTGAGAACAGAGAGATAATAAAATTATGAGCAAAATCATACTTATGACATGGAATATTCCTTTTAAATCTAATCCAAATACTGCCAACAGCATATATCCGAATCTTTGAACGCTTGCAAAAGCAAAACGATCTTATTTGTAATGAAAAACTTACACACACCAATGTCTTCTTCGTATAGACGTCAAAACATCCTTGTTGCACTTCCTGTATTCAAAATTTCCTTTTTTATTGCACAATTCTACTCCCGTATTGCAAAATGCGAGAAAAGCTCGCTACGAAGCTTACTTTTTGCGTTCTCTATAATTATTTCTTCCTAAAGGTGTTTTTTTCTCTCGTCGGAAATCCTGAAATCAGCTAATTCCAATCCTTTACCAACATTACGAAATAATCGCGCAATACATTCAAGCATTATTCATAGTTCTAGATCCATCTCTTTCCCGATAGTCAACTAGAAAAAAAACCTGAGTCATGCAAACTATTGTTATGTAAACACCGGGAGACTGCCGGTATCTGAAACGAATTTGTTTACTTAGCACCTGGGGTACCTGTGCACGGGAGCAATAGAAGCAACGCATATTGTTTAATCTTTATAACACGATTAAATGGGTTTTATTTACTAATCATACAGAAGTTCCAAACATACAAACTATGACATAGCATTCCTTATCATACAATCTCCCGCTTCCACCGCGGTTCGTTCGCACTCAGCCACTCGGCGAATGCATGGTCGATCGCCTGGATCTGACGGGCTCTCTATTCTTTCTTCTGCTTCTTGTTGTAATCCTCCAGCGCTGCCTTTATTGCGTCTTCCGCCAGCATCGAGCAGTGCAGCTTGACCGGCGGCAGGGAGAGCTCCTTCGCGATGTCCGTGTTCTTCAGCTGGCCCGCCTGGTCGAGCGTTTTGCCCTTCACCCACTCGGTGGCCAGCGAGCTGGACGCGATGGCCGAGCCGCACCCGAACGTCTTGAACTTGGCGTCGATGATTTTGCCGTTGTCGTCCACCTTGATCTGCAGCTTCATGACATCACCGCAAGCCGGAGCACCGACCAGGCCCGTGCCGACGTTCTTGTCCTTCTTATCGAGCGAACCGACGTTCCGGGGGTTTTCGTAGTGTTCCAGGACGTTCTGATGGTACAGGGCGCACGGGACGCTGCGCGTACGCGAAACCTTCAGCAGTGTGCCAATATTACGTGGGAGAGACATGATGACCGTGCGGCGAATTCGTTTCACAGGACGATTTAGAAGAAGTTTTCAGGAAGATTGTTGCACAGAAAAACCACAACTTCCGACCGCACACTTCGACAAACAATTGCGTTGTGCAGCCGCCATAGGTGCCGTTGACAACAACAAAGCACAGATGATTGCTGTCAGCGCGTTCACATTCGATGGTTAAGAAGTTGGAGTGGTTTGAATCGCAGCGGAAAATAAAAACAGCACAAAGTTCGGTACAATATCAATTTCTGACTATTTTTCATGCTATTTCTCCTAGTACGATATTGAAAACTCAGCTAACTTCGATGTATTCGATCAATTTGATAGCATTCTAAACGATATCACTATCTCTGCACGTTCGCTGATAAAATCAGCACATTCGGCAGGGTCATGGTCGCGCTGAAATTATCTAGCTGTTTGTCTTTATCAACTGCAAAATAGTACACTTTATGAATTTTAGGCAAAGTAAAACTAATGCTAGCAAAACAAAAAGTAATCGCAATGTTTTATGCTCGCAAAATTTGCGTACTTTGGATTGTTTGTATACAAATGGCTGTCAAATGCCACGAGATCGAAACAAACAGGATTGTTTTGATATCACGCATGTAAATAAAGCAAAACCAAGCTTAAAAACTCTCCCATAGAAAATGGCGCTCTATCGGCGAAATAATCACAAACGAGTTGACCTGCTCAGCTCGTTGGCATTACCACAACAAAAAGTGATCGTCATAGTGGGTGAGTACGCAGGTGATCAAATTCCGAACCAACCACTATCGTTTTTATTGCATTTCCAACCTCAGATAAGCTCGGTTTTGAACCCAACGCAACCACGATTGTTACCGGATGGGTAAACGAGCAGAAAAGCAAAGAAGGTTTGCCACAGGAAATTGCCAACCTGGAGCAATTTTCAGAGTATCCACTGTTGGTCGTATCTCGTCTCGAACGTCGCTACACACCAAGTCAACTGTTTAGGTACATCGCCAAGTGTAAGAAGCACAACCTCACGCACCTGTTCGTGTGGATAGCGGTGGCAAAGCTGCAGCATTCGTTCGTCTTACCGTACATCGAGCATATGGCCGACACCGTGATCACGTTTGAGGACCGGGAGCACATCGCACTTCTGGTCAAGAAAAGCACCGGTGCTATCACGAACCGATACTACCAGTTTGATCCCAGCCAGGACCAAATTGCCGTCGTGGAGGTGAAAAGATCAACCGGCGCTGGTAAGACGGCAACGACACCAGCTGCGTTGGACACAACAACTCCCGCGCCAAATCCCGCCACGCTCGGTACATTCAAAATCGATCTGTGCGAGGAAGAGATGGCCGCAAGGAACGCACTTACGCTGCCGTTTGAGTTGTGAGTATTGCCAGATGCTAAGCCCCTTTTTGTATGCAGCACCCATTCTAATGTAAACCTTTCTCGCTCTAATAGCTATAAAAACACCCCGGATGGTGGGAAAATTCTCTACCACCCGGACGCTGAAGACGACCTGGACGAGGAGGATCCCGATGACGATCTGTTGATATGAGTGAACGGCAACATGTGTGTTTTGTTATTTGGAATTAAATCTTTATTCACGCACTTGGTGTCGGGATAATTTGATAATTTGAGACCCTAAACAACTCGCTCTCGCTCTCGTATCAGTATAGGACTATAACACTAACTAGAAATTTTATTTCCATTTTTTTTCTCAACAAGCCGCTCCTGTTTCTTGTTTGCTTTTTGTTCATTCCTTTCATCGCAATTTCAATTGGCAGTTTTGACTGTTTGTGAACACTTCCACAAGCTGCAATTAAAAGCAATTCCTAACAGGAAAAGTAATGGTATCGTTTCGCGAAAAAAGGTTGAGCTTGCCCCCACTAGTCCGAATTCGTAATTTGTTAAAAATGTTTTTTTTTCGCTATTTTAACGATCGGCTACGACACACCCCACACTCTTTAAAACAGCCTAGAAGTTTGGAGTATTTGGAGGAAGAAATCCCATCGCTTACTCTTATAAAACGAGATATGTTAGGTTATTGGTGTTCCCGTGGAGGAAGGAAGAAGCAGGAGGAGGGGAGTATCAACAATCAACACGCACACACACAGAGGAAAAAAAACATAACAATGGCACTAGAATGTTCGCCCCCTTGCTCTTAGCTCGCCGTCGCAACCGATTCCGCGTAGATATCACTTTTCGGATCCACCGCCAGGCTGCTCCAGCTGGTGGACGCACAGTCGACGAACCGGGTGGGTTCGGCCCGGTCCGAGTCACGCGCCACAACTCGACACGTTTCCCGGATGGTGAAGAATTGTGATACAAGTTTGTCCAGCTGCTGCTGTTGCTGTTGTTGCGACTGATCCGACTCCGCATCCTGATCGTGCCGATCGCCCGAATGTCCCACCCGAACATCCCGCACCCGGCTGGTCGCCCCGGTGCTTCGGCGCATAGGAATAATCTCCCGCCGGTGTGAGCGTTGACCGGCGCGAACCGTCGGCTCAGTGACGAGAAAACGCGTTGTGCCCAGGAGTGCCTTCCCGTGCAGCAACCGTGCACCCCAGACACCTTCCGCGAGTGGTTGCTTCAATTTGCTGCCCTTCACGAAATGATTGAAACTGTGCGCCGGACCGGCCGGGATGTCCTCGATCGTAACGTGGCTGGCGGTGACGATCGTTCCAACCGGATCGATCCATTCCACCGTCAGGGAGTAGTTGGTTGCGGTGTTGGAGACGCCCTTCATACGCTCCGGTTCCTGGGTCGGTGGTGGCGCGAGCCGGAAGATCAGTGCCGGTTCCGCGTTCGTTCCGATGATCCGCGGGAAGTTACGGGACAGCTGTTCCTTCTCGTCGTAGTCCGTGCTCACCTCGAGGTGCGTTATTCGCCGTGCGAGCGGCGTACCGCGGGTCACTTTAGCCGTCACGATCGGTGCTATCCACGTTTCCAGCTCCACGAGCGTGCCCGCGTTCTCCAGAAGCGCCTGGTGCCGTATGAGAAACCCACGGTAAACGTCCCGCTCCAGGTAGTGCGTTATTTCCCGTACGGCCTGCGGCTCATACAACTGAGCCGAACCACCCGTCGGGGGCCGTGCGTTTAGGCGCAACAAACTGTGCGCCACCTTTTGTAGGGCCCCTCCGTCCGAAGGCACCCCGGTGTCCTCGTGATGGTAAGCGTTCTGCCAGTACGCGTGCAGATTCGGATAGTCCGCCGGGTACGGACCGTAGATCCACTCCTCCAGCTGCAGCACGATCGCCTGGTTCACCATCGCCTCGAATTTGCGCGCGAAAAACAGCTTCTTCTGCTGGCTCGCCTGCAACCGCTCCCAGTCCTCGCCGCGGAAGTTGTTCGGACTGCACCCGCACCAGTCGACGATATGGCGGTACTGACACTTGCACCCAAGCTGCCGCTTCCAGTTCGTCATGTGCAGATTGTTGTTCGTGTATGTGTGGCAGAAGAGTGAGTTCCTTAGCGCCGTGTGGAAAAACGATTCCGCCGGGAGGATCGTGTACTCGAACACGCGCAGCAGCCCCCGCACCAGTTCGTCCCTCTTCTGCGGATCACCGTCGCCCGTAACGTAGCGTGCGAAATCGCGCGACAAACACACCCAATCGCTGCCACCGTCGATCGTGATGCCCGCCGGAAGCGTCCGATCCCCAATGCGCCACATCCGATTGTCACACTCCACGAATGTCATGTCGAGGCCCTGCTTCTGGATGAACCGTTGCACTTCGCGACCGTGATTGCGCACAAAGTTCTGATCGCGGTTGGCCGTGAGGAAGGTGACCAGCTGGTCGACGGTTTTGAGCGGGAAATCGCTTTCGCTCAGATTCAACACAAAGTCCCACTGCCAGCGGGATTCGTAGAGGAGGTGCTCCATGCAGGCGAGCAGCATCTGCAGCAGCGATGCACCGCCCCAGATGGAGGAGAACCGCCGGCGGGCGAGCCGTATGTTCGGGAAACGGGGCTCCAGCTTCAGCAGCTCGCGGTAGAGATACTCCTGGCGCTGAGGAGGTAGAGTGTGCGTTTAGATTTGAATATAAAGACGTGATGCCACGCGCTTTTGCGCCACCTACCGCATCAACATGTATGTAGTAGTAGTGCCGCGGGCTATACAGTGCCTTGAGCAAGCGATGCACCTGCCGCACGGCGCGACCGTTCAGCGTCAGCAGGAACACAACCCGAACCGTTTCGTCTGCGGCGTGCGGAGCGGCCTCCTTGGTGCTTCGGGCAGCGAATTCTGCAAAAAAAAACAGTTTACTTGTTGTATAAATGTTTATTTTAGGAAATAGCCGTTGATGTTAAAAAGCTAGAAGGGTGCTTAGGAAAGTTGATATCGCCATAAGCAAACTCGAAACTGAACGACCGACTAAGCATAGGTGCCTTCCGAAAGAACTGACATCTTTCTATCAGATGAAACGAATCATGAATCGAATGGCTATTATTGCATGGCCATTCCTTCCATGGTCACATACATTGAGTTGGGTTTTTTTCATAAACGCTTTATCGGTTATTAGAGAGAAGGAGAATGGAATGTTCTTATTCTTTAAACCTTTCTCATACGAAAGGAACCACATCGACAGGTGAAAGGAATTGTGGAGATGCCCCTTGCAAATTAATTCTTTTATTTTTTAGTACAACAAAGAGAAAGGTAAGAATCGCTGCCGATTTTTTTTTTTTACTTCCCCTCCGCAGAACCGGTTTTTTTAACTAACGCAGCAAGAACATGCTTTCGCTCGTTTAAATTCAACACGCCCGCGGTTCGGTACGGGTGAAAGGATGTTGCCTTTTAAAATACATTCAAGTAAATCCCGTTATGTTCTACTTACTGCGTATGCCCGTTTCGTACACGTTGATGGTAAAGTAACCGCCGCAGGCTTGCTTGGCATCACCGGTGCATTTGATGTTGCAGCTGGAATCAGGTAGCTTGGCCGAAGCTTTCGGTTCCTCATCGCCACAGAAGCATTCGTAGCTGAGGAAAAAAAGAGAAGACACAATTGGAACACACACAAAAAAAACTCACAGTAAAACTCTTGTTCTTCTCCACCATTCCACCCTTACCCGTATTGAACACCCGCGAAGGGGTAGCCCGACTGCAGACACACCCGTATGCACCTTTCAGGGGAATTGTTCGTCTTGAAGGTGGTAAAATATCCCGACAAAAGTCGAAAGTCTTTCTCATCGCGGAAACAGCCTAGCGCCCGGTTCGGCGAATGGTCCCCACGCGGACAGTAGTTGGGCAGATGGTGCGGGTAAAACTTGCCCGCCTGGATCTCGCACGCCACGTCCACAATTTTTGCCTTACACGACTGACTCTTGGCCCGATGGATGGCGGAAACCGTCTCCTTGCGCGTCAACTCGCACGGTGGCACAAACTCAAGCTCGTCCAGGCGCAGCGTGTGCTGGGAGGAGCTGGCTGCTGCTTCCTTCTCTTGGCGTGCGGTATCGGACTTTTTCGGTTCGCTACCTCTGATGGACAGATTCAGGGCGTGCACGCCGTCCGGGTCGGTGGCGGGTTTTTTAACGTACTTTTCGTACAGTTTGCGACTCAGATCACGTTCCTCGGTCGTTTCGTTGCCCGACAGTGGCATGCGCAGAAGCTTGTAGGCAAGGAATAGCTGTGCGGCCACGATCAGGAAACCGATCAGTACGAAGACCTTGTAGCGCCATAGGAGGCGCAGAGGAAACTTTTGCATTTTGGCCGCAACAGGCTACGCTGCCCCCGCAAGAAATTGCGCTACGGAGCAACACCACCGAATGGACGGGGAACGAGTTCTGTCGCGATTAAAAACTGCACCTGCACGTGGTAGCTTGAGCCTGGCGTGCATTGGAACCACTCGCACTGCTGTTGGAGAACCGCTACCGAACCGTCGCGCAGTAATACTGGAATGAATTCATTCACCTGCCCGCGGTGCACATGATCCGTGCCAGAAAAGATTATACTACCTCGCCGTGAACCTGCACAGAATGAGATAGAAGCACGAGAAATGTGTTAACGAGCTATGCAGGAGTGTTGACGTCGGCACACGGCCACACGGAGCGTTATACGTACACGTCCGATTACGTCGGTGGCACGGTGAAGAATCAAATTACATCTAATTAAGCGATGTCGTGGTTCTTGCTCCAGATTGGAGAACCGCCAGAAAAACACAAGACGGGACGAAGAATAAATAACACCAGGCGAAGGCGAAGAAGAAAATGTTTTGACAACATCTGGATGTTGACATACGCGGGAATGGTTTACTTTCGGACACATCATTTGACAGTTCGCCATTTTATCCACACAAAATGTTTGAAAGAAATTCAAAGCTCCATTTCGATCGTTAAAAAAAGTTTTTGTTTTAATTTTATTCATACACGTTTCCTCACACGAAAGTGCACATCACTCTTCGGATCTGGCGAAAGGCTGCTCCAAAGTGTTTCAGTACATCGCTCGAACGGTCCGAAAATTGGTTCGCCTTCCACAACGCATGTGTTTTCGATTTGGAAATATTGTTGTACGAGGGTGCTTAAGCGGGTATTCTTTTGGAGTATATAGGAACCACCGGGTATTTTACAACTTGTAGAAAATAGTTCAACAAACTTAATACATGGACATGAGAAAGTTTCCGTTTCAAAAAACGGATATTGCAATATGGACTCGTTGTCGAGCATCAGAAACTCGATTCTTCCCACGACGGTTCCGTTTAGAGCGACATGCGCACGCCAAATACCTTCAGCGAGTGGTGTATTCAATGCGGTGCTTCGTAATGCATGATGGGACTTTTTGTGTGGGTGTTCAACGATGTTGAAATGCTCCACTGCTACCGATCGCTGCAGAGGATCGATCCAATCCACCGTCACGGTATGATTGACCACAGTCGGTAGCGTCTTATCCGCTGGCAAGTGCACCACCATTATTGGCATTTTGTGCACATCGTGCACCTCATCAAAGTCGATTGGCAGCTGTTCCACCACGTCAATGGCAGTCGAAATTTGAAGCTTAAAGTTTTTTAGCTTTTCCTTCAGCTGTTGGTGGTTGATGATGGGGACTGGAGTGAATTTAGTTTTCGGCCGAACAAACATCTCCATCTCCACCTGATGATTGTTCGTCGATGCCACGTGATGGATAAGAAATCCGCCGAACGTGTTCCTGTTAAAGTAGTGAGTGATTTCCAATATTTTAAAGGCATCATAGGGTGCAAATTTGTTTCCAATGTTCAATAAAATGTTAGCTACATTAGAAACTGCCACTATTCTCGATTCATGCTGGGTGTCCAAATGATGGTAGATGTTCTGCCAGTAGGCATTCAGGTTCGGTACGCCAGATGCATACTTTCCAAACGTGTGCTCTTCCATCAGCAGAATAACTTGCTGATCGATGATGGGATTAATCTTACGCACTGCATAAGCTTCATCTGTCATGTGGCGGATAAAATCTGACCAGTTTTCGCGTCGTATACTAAGCGGACTGCATCCAATCCAGTCGACGTTTCGATCCCCTCTACACCCATGTCCATTCACCCAGCTTACCAGCCTGAGACTGCTATCGTAGTGCGTTTGACAGAAACGTGAGCTTTGTAGTACTTGGTGGAAAAAGAATTCCGTGCTAAAGCCGGTATACTCCATCAAGCTCATCATGTCGCTCACCAAATCATCTGTCACATCGAGCACATATTTCACAAATTCTTTGGAGAAGCAAAACCAGTCACTTCCCCCATTTATTACGATACCGGAGGGAAGCTTGCGCTGACCAATAAGCCACATTCGCTGTTCACATTCCACAAAGCTCTTGTCATACCCTGTTTCACCTATAAATTGCTCCACCTGAAGAAGTTTTTGCAATTGCAAAAAATTTCGTCCTCGATTCGCGGTGAGAAATTCGGTAAATTTTCCAATCGTTTTGATCGGAAAGTCACTCTCACTCATGTTCAGTATGAAATCAGGCTCCCATGTTGGTATGCTAAGAATGTGTCTCATGCATTCCAATATGGCCTGCAACTGCGAAAAGCATCCCCACGCTACGTTGTGTCGGTGACGCGATACGTAGATGTTAGGAAAATCCTTTTCCAACTTCAGCAGCTCTCGGTGAAGATAATGTTGTTTCTGCAAGAGAGAAATGTTCAAATGCCCATACGAATTTGAGCTCTAAAACGTCTTATACTCACTGAATCGACGTGAATATAGTAGTAGTGATTCCGATCATATATTGCACGAATAAGCCGCTTAATTTGTCTCACATTTCGTTTGTGTAACATCAGCAGAAATGCTATACGCGCTGGCTGCTCTCGAGGACTGGGATGGAGCTTCAATGGTAGCTGCGAGTGTTCTAAAGCAGCAATGTTTCTTAGAGTGCACTGAATGAGATTTTACATGAACTGTAAACACTTACTTGCCAATCCAGTTTCGAACACCAGAGACACCAGATCTCCTCCACAGCTTTGTTTGGGATTTCCAGTACATGGCACGTTGCACGATGCGTCATCACGTTTTTCATTTCGATTCGGCTTGTTATCGCTGCAGTAGCATATATCACTGGAATGAATAGTTTCCGAAATTATTTTCTATTGGTTGGTCCTTCTGCCATCCTATTCACCCTCTTTGTACCAACGCGTAACGAAAGTTGCGTTGAGTGCAGTAGTCTACGCAATATTTTGGTGTGATGTCGGATGTTTGTATAGCGATGGATTCGAGATTCAACTTTCCAAATGAAAAACATCCTACCAGCCGATATGGTAGGTAATCTCCGCGGGGGCAGTAGCTCGGTATTGCACGTGGGGTAAGAGTACGTTTAGCATTTTTACACGCGGCGTTTGCTATTTTTATCTTGCACCTATCACTTGCCACACGTTCGATTGCATCGATTGCGTATGGGTCTGTAAGGACGCATGGAAGCGTCCACTTCGAGCCGTTACTGGATATGAATGATTCGACCGAGGTGACACGGTCCGTTTTCGAGAGAAGATTAAGAACATAAGCGATGTTGTATAGTAAAACAATTGAAACCAAGGGTAGTGTGACACAAATTGCACATTTCCTGCTTAATCGAAAATAGATTAGTCGGAGCCATGCAGCCTTTCTTCATAAGAATAACTTTCAAAAAGGCCTGAAAACTAGTTCTGTTGTGGCAGAACAGCGGTATGTTGCCGGCAGCGCAGCTGTGCAAATAAATAAGTTCAAATAAACTGGTGAGCAACGTGCGTAAAGAGTTCCTCTGAATGGGTGGTTTTCATAAAACTCTTTAAAAATAGATTTAACTCGTTAAATTGCACAGATTGATCTATTAAAAAAGGAAATTCATTCAGATGTGGATTTTTTCAAACGTTTTACCGGCTTTAAACACTTTTAAAATTTCCACACTAATTAAGCATTTTTTATTTTTATGATTTTTTTTTGTGGAAAAAATCAGATCAGATGTCAAAATCGGAATTCATTTAACTGATTGGTGCACGTAGCACTTCCGAAGAACGAATTATTTTTAAAGTTTTATGCAACAAATAAAATTATCAAACGACCAAAGTCAAATATTCTGATTAGCAGTGCTAATTCTGCTATTAATCAGCACCCAATAGGCCGATACGGCCAATGGGCGAGATCGCCCAGAAGGTGCTGTCAAAAGTGACATTCCACCGTCTGTCAACTGTTCGCGTTTTTCGGTAAAATTGTTCGCTGAAAAGATAAATTTCCCGTGGGAAAACAACAGTGTTTTAGCAAATTACCCGTTCGCGTTTTACTATTTTATGTTCCGCCATCAATCCCTAGTTTGATAAGGTGCGAAAAAGCGGTGGAAAGATTTGCCCGGACCCATTCGCGACCTTCACAACATTCTTGCAGCAACGTGCAGAGCATATTGTGGGTGGGTGCACCTACCGAGAGCCAAAATTAAGACGTAATCTTCACGGCTCGCGATTCCCGGATAACCACGTCCGGCTTATTCTAGCGGTTTGGAGTGTGTTAAAGATACACTGCGCGCTTGACCTGCTCGCATTCAAAGCACGGTAAGTTGAGCAGAACGTTTTCCGTGCTCCCCGTTCTGCTGGGCTGTGGTACCAAACACACACATACACCACGCGCGTGCCGCTGGTGGGGTGATGCTGGGCCTGAACGCGATTGTTATGATGTGATAGTAAAGGAATGTGTTTTGTGAAATCGTTCCGCAAACAATCGTTCGTTTGGTCTGTTACTCACGCGGCAGTCGCGGGGTCGTGTGATCGATGCGAAACCTGTAGCAGGAAGCGCTTTATGAGATTATACGACACGGTTCCGCTTACCTTCCGCCCCTTCCTTCGCTGATCCGTTTCTGTGTTTGGATTTTATTTCCAGCTCGCTTTACGACGCGACGCAGCGTGTATTTCTATCATTTCTCATTCGTCCGAAGTAGCCGTCAAAATTAGCGGAGAAACCAGAGTACGTAAAATGTCCTTCAGTTCGGACTCGCCGGATGCGAAAAAGCCGTGCAAGGGCATTCTGAAATCCTCCAGCAGCTTCGACAAGCATTCGGCGGCATCGTCGGCGTAAGTAGAGCCGAGTGCCGAGAGCTTGGAAAGAAGAGAGCGTTTGGGTAACATTTTCACACGAAACCTTCACCGTTTAGACACAGGAAAAGTGCCAAATTCGATGAGCTGAACGTACTACAGACGTACCATCCGCCGGACAAGGATTATGGGCACATGAAGGTGGACGAACCGAAGACTCCATACAACTACGTGGAAACGGCAGACGTCGATCAGCTGGACGCGGAACTGCTTGCGGAGCGGTAGGCTACATGCTCCTCCACTTGAAGTGTGTGCGTCTGTTTTTTATTCAAGTTTTCCCGCTTGTAGATTACGTGTTGCTGCCGATGCGCGAAGCGACGCCGTGTCCGTAGAGGACCTGGACGAGGACGACGACGACGACGAGGAGGAGGAAGAGCTAACCGAGGAGCAGAAGAAGCGCAAACACGAGTTCGAGCGACGTCGCAAGGCGCACTACAACGAGTTCGAGGCGGTCAAGCTGGCTCGAAAGCTCATTGAAGAGGATGACGAAGAAGATGACGACGGTGGCGACGACGGCGCCGACAATGACGCTGGCGATACGAACAAATCCGCCTCGAATGCAACCAAACGGCAGGAAGCGGACGCTCCCGTGACGCGAATGGACGTCGAGGAGCCGGAGGAGGACGTGCCGCGAAGCGCAAACGCACCCGCGACGAAACCAACCGCCGCATCCTCCTCCTCCGACAGCCCATCGGCACGATTAAAACCAGGTATGGAAGAAATTGTTTAATTGACGGTTCGGTTAGCTCGAGGCAGGCAGGAGGGAGGCAGGCAGGTTACCCTGTCCTGCCCGACGAAACCCACGAACGCACCGTGTACACACTGGTTAACGTGGGGTGATAAAGAAAAGGGAATGTGAACAAAAACAAGGTCCTAAGACTGCCAATCTGCCATTTTTTTGGGCTGTTACGCGTGCGCTCGCTCGCACGCGGTACGTCGATCTGCACGGGCGATATGCGTTGACGCGAAGGAGATTAGTTTCGTGTTGCTTTTCTACCCTTGTTTCGTGTTGGTTCCGTCACCTGGATCAGTGCTTATTTTGTAGATGCTTTGTTGCACTTTAGGACAACGTCTCCACCCCACGCGTATGGTGGAAAATATATGATCGGTCCGCTGCCGTTTCAGATGACGACCGTTGGCCGCAAACCACAAGAAACACGATTTCGAATTTTGGAGTTTGAGATTTCAGGACTTTGTACATGCCCGTATCGAATCGACTGATGTGATCTCTTAATAGTTTCTATTTTGTTTCCTTTCTTTTTCTTCTCTCCTTTCTTTTGCTGTTTTGTTGTCTTGTAATTGACACAATTTACCATGCGTGCTTGTGCATGTCTCTGTGTGTATGGTTTTGCTTGAGGTGTTTTTTTTCGTTTTCTTTCACACGGTGTACCTACCACGGTTATCACGTTTAGTCTCAAGTTCAATCATACTTGACGAAAGCTCCGATCTCCAGGGCCCTCGAAGCACGGTTATCGCACTGATAATGATAGTGTCGATCTGTTTGATGATATTCTTCATCGTTTGCTTTACGTTACTGTTTTATCTGTTGAAGCGGAACGACTAGGCTATAGTTTCCGCCCTTCTGTGGCGTTCTGTAGCGCTGGGAAGAGGCTTTCGCTTTCGTGAGTGAGAATTTAGATAGGCGAATATTTATGGGCTTGTTTTACAGTACAGTAGGAAACAGTAGACATTGGACTAAACCACCCACCCACAGGGGAAGAGCAACCGGTAGAATGATTTAATTGTAAATAACCTCGCACCACGTTTTCGTTCTTATTAGTAATATTTTATTGCGTCGAGTTGAAGAAGACAGGCTTTTTCCTTCCTTTAGATTTCATTTGCCTGATAGCAAAACACAACAAAAGAAATGCGGATAATTAGTCTACCAAATCTTAAGTCGACAACTAACCCAAATACCTCTATTTACCAGTTGTTTAGAACCGAATACTACCAATAGTGCTGTCGTGCGTTGTTTGTTTTTTGTTTTTTTTTGTTCGATAACCCTCGTGTCGAAATGCGTGTGTGTTTTAGCAGCGGGAGGAGTAGGACACTGAATGCCGTTGGCGCATCTTCCTGATCGATCGATGTGCTATCTCCTTTGCACACCTTCTTCTTAGAACAGGGAGTTGGGAACAGCACATTGCTCCGATTGCTGCACAATCAATCAATCAATAGGGGCTTAATAAAACGGAACATACAATCTAGTAGCAACGGGCCCGCGCCGGATTAGCGATAGCAAGCCACCTATGTATGTGGTTTGCAGCCTACGTGAGGTGCGCATCTTTAGCCGAATGATAGTTTTATATGTTTAATTTGCTGCGAAGTGTACGTTCGAACTCGCTACTGCCAATGCGCTTGCTGATTGGTAATCGGTAGAAGAGATAATTGAATAATCAATAACGCAAAACATAACACAAACTGCAAAGGCACATGCGACCGGCGGGTTGAAAGCAGAACTCAACACAAGCAATACACTATTATTATCACTGATGGCATATAAAACAGAATTGAAATTAAGCATAAAAACGATTTTTATCACACTACACCACTACCACCACCCATGTACGAGATAATCAAAATGAGAACAAACTAAGCTTGAACAAGAAGATGAACATCAATTAGTGGAATAGCGTTAAACTAAAGTAATAACTCCATTGTAAACGGAATACTTCCACGGTCGTACGAAAGATCTTGGGGCAGTTTTTGTCTTCTTGTGTTGTTGAGACATAATTAATCTCATGTCAAAAATGGCTCCGGAGGAATTCGCCTGCAAAACAAGCAATGGGCGGGCTTTACGACGTATGTGGCCGAAGTGCCCGAAGAGTAGTTTGTTATTGTACAGATTTGGATTTGGTAGGACTGGATAATGTGAACCGCAGGAAAAAAAAAACAATTTTAATGAAAAGTATAGGCTGAATCAATTGCGTCTCATGCATTAAAACACAATCCCAACGGAAACTCTTGCAGTGTATTTATTGTTTCGAATATTTCGTAGCACGTTTTACGGTGGTGGACCGCGAGAATAGGTGGAAGCAATAGTAGAAGATTTGGCATAATTGCACATAAATTCCTTCTGCCGAAGCATGTAGGGTTGTGTCCTGGGTAACATCTAGAGCGCCTAGAGTTAGTGGCAGCGCGAAACGTTAACGGCCAAATGTCATCGCAAAGTATAAGATGTTGGAGCTTGTGTCATAAAGAAAAATAATTTTCGATAGGGCGAATTCTATTACAAATATCTGTCATGATCAAATCACGGTGCATGTAGGCACATATGCTTTAAAAGCATAAACACAAGCGTAAATTATCTGTCATATATAATGAAAAACCTTTAGTTTTCTAAAATACAGGTTGCAATAATAATGGTTTGCCGTTATGTTTCTTACGGAATTTACGAAAAATAGGTGCAGCTCTAGTTATATGCCTGTAATACTAATATCATATTGTTTCGAAACCGACAAATAAAGAGTTAATAAGACCCTAATGAAGCATTTGCATAGTGCAAGTTGCATTGGAAAGTATGAAATTCGAACAATAAACGCTTTGTTAACGATTTAGTAACTCGTCATTTGCCAGGTTCTGTTAAGGCCAGCAGGAAAAATGCATCGAACAATGCAAGAACATCGTAGCTCGTTTGAAAAGCGAATAATTTGCATTGCATACATCTAGGCGCAACTAGGTATCCGGGACACAAACCAACCGCGACCCACGCACGAGAAGACTTATGCCAATTACGCAAGAGATTAAAATTCGTTCCATTAGTAACCTCCCTCCCTGATTAGCAACTGATTCCCTGATGGTTGATTTTACTTTTTGCTACTAGCGCAGCAAACGATCGTACGAGTGAGAGATTGGAGTGAGATTTAGTTGATAGTTTTTTTTTCTCTATTTTCGAACGTATTGCTTAGAGTAGTCTAGCTTTATTTATACCATTGTACCCTCAGGCACTCGTTAACGCAACGTTTATTGAATTGCCTGGCCTAAGGACCGCTGTGAGGCACGAAAGTCGTATATGAGGTAGAAACACACGAGAGGAGGAAGGATTTTAATAGCTTCCATCTGTTGTTTTCTGCGGCGCTGCGTTAGGTGGGCGGAGGTAGCCAGGATAAAACAAGCAAATCGATACTATAGGAGGCATAAGTTAATAGTAATCAAACTAAAATACGCTAAGCTGTGGGTAGGTGTGAATGCGCTAGTGAACTAAATTATTATCCGAATGGCGGGGGTGTTGCTTGTGCGCTGATCGACATAGGTTTGATGAACCGATAGCAATAGAATCAAAGAAACTATATTGTGTTTGCCGCGCGTGTTAGGCATGAAGCAATAGGCAGCGTGGTGAGAAAGTGCGTACGGAATTTCTTGAATAAATTAAAGAAGTGAATTGAATAATGTTTAATTGTGCCTGCGAGTTTTGCATTGCGTTGCGATGATAATTATAATACATTTTTTCGTCTCATCTGTTCGTTTCTAGCAGCGCCTTTCGCTGTGTGACCGTGTCATCTGCCAAATTGAAAACTGTGCGACCCTGATTTCCCCGGCTGTAGGTTTTTTTTTCGCTCTCGTTATTCCGCCCTGTTCATTTGAATGCACGCGCACACGACGGCGATAAACATGTGAGGCTTTGGGAAAAATAATCCCGCTCGAAATTGTCGAACTAATTGATTTCGATGTTTCGTGTCCTGCGTGTCCCTGCGCGCGTCCCTCCCCGGAACTTCCCAGGCCCCAACACCGAATCGGATGTCCGTTTGTCGAGCTTTTCCCGGCGCCCGGCGTCCAGCGTTACTGCATTAATGATGTTGTTGTATTCACTCGGGTGGATTATTTTTCCAGTGTGCTTTAAATGCAAACGCACACTAAATCATACGTCTGCGGGATGCGGGGGGATAGTATGGCGTGGTAGAAATTTGAACCCCCCACCCTTGTTCCACTCGATGCATCATCGTTCGGCTCATTATCGTTAAAATAAATTCCCATCATTACGCGTCGTACGCCAGCGCCAGCGCCGTGTTCCGACGTGGCCGGGTTTTTGTAATGATATATTTTCCCCCCTCTTCTCTCTTTTATCGGTGCGGTTTGAGAACTCATTCATCATACGAGGCGCGTTCGTTGGGTAAAACGCGCTGAGTCGAGGATTAATTTAATAAACAAAAATATCATTCCAGTCGTCCACACCCCCCGTGGAGCAAAAATGAATGGAAAATTGATTCTGCAAAGGGAGATGCGAGTGAGCAGGATGAAGGTAGATGAAAACAAAGCGTTACTAATCAAAAGCGCTTGTGTGTCATGTTATTTTTAATGCTCCAGTTCGCACCACCAGCCGGTCCTGTTTGACTGGAATTGAGGATAAATCTAGTCCGCAGATGGGGTGTGTTTCGGTAGAATCTGTGAACACTTACTGTACCAACGTGGGTCATTTGAACCCAAGCGATGTTGGCACTCAAAATGTCAAAACTGGCGGAGATATCAAAAGTTTTGTTCTACTCATTTCAGCAACTATTCTAGAGTTGATATTGCTTTGGTTGTTTCTTACAACTACACGAATTACAAAAAAACTACAATCATTTTACAAGGCCCCTTCAATGCACCAATCATTGTACCAACTTTGATAAACACGTTTAAAATCAGGAGAATAGGCTCACAAACAAAGCTACATGTTCTTTTTTTTTATGAATTATTAATATATCATATCAGATAAAGCTCGTGAAAAGTTATCTGCGCTGAACCGATTTTAAACACGATTTTTTCTGAGATAATTATCATTTGATGTATATCAAACCCTGTTTTCTTTTAGTTTCAGTGAGTCATAAACGATTTTTCTACAAATGAGTTTCTTAAAGAACTTCTTCTTCTTATTGCGAAACTTGCTAGGAAGCACTAGGGAAACTGTGCATGGTTTACAAATTAATTGAACATGTACAAAAAGAACATGATTTAAGTTAACAATGTTATTTTTCCCGACTTTCTCGACTCATCCGGCTTATTCGATCAAATAGTAGAAATTTCAAATAAACCTTTTGAGGGCATTTTCTCCTCACATTCCTCTGTGTCCTTAGTACCGACTTCCGACAGATAATTTCCTATACAAACGAGATTGTCGCAGATCTCTTCTCTATCGACTAATAGGGTAAAAAAGACCCCGTCTGTGATGCTCTCAAACGGTTCACACGGCAATCCGTGAGTGTTGGACCGCGGTTTCGCCCGCTGCCCGCGGATTCATTGTGCATCCGAACGAATGCGCCCGCTGTTGATTGCACGGATTGAACGAATGTAAAAATTAATTCATCTATCTGTTTATCCGCGATCACGTGCCAACGATCAGCAGGCAGTTGTTTACAAGCATATAAATTAGTGTACGGGGGCGCGGGCGTGTCTTTGTTTGTTTTTTATTTTGCTTCCGCGCTGTCCTCACGCGGTGCCGCGGTGAATAATGGGAGAACGAAAGTTTATGCAAACGGGTTCCACGCGGCTGTGGTCCCGCTCTCCGGTGGGCTGGAGCGGCGGGTGAATTTGACTGTAATGCTCGCCACCGAAGCGGAAATGCAACTCTCCAAATGCACTCCGTGTCGAGTGCAGTTGTTATTCCGGTGCGTTTGACGAGCTTCGCACCGTTTACAATGTAATAAATTGGGTGCATTCAATGTGACCGCAAACACTCGTTGCGTTCTATATGTGGGCGGTGGTGTGTTGCTTTCTGTGCTGTTCGCGTTATTTAAATTTTCGCAGCAAAACTACGTAATAAAAACGCCTTTCTCCCTTTGTCCCGAAAAAAGGCTCTCGAAATGTTGCTGGTTAGAGCCATGAAAAATAAAAATATGAAAAGCCCCATCTCTACAGCATGTTCAACATTTGTCGAATGCTTTGGCCGACATAGGCAAAAACAGAAAGGGTCTCGGTCGTCGGCGTTCTCGATTTGATATTTATTTGCTGATGAATATGTTTTTTCCTGTCCCGGTTTCCTTTTCTACGCACCCGTGATACGCATAGGATATTGCTCTTTTTGCATCCGTTGCGCCAACGTGTGTGCCAACGTGCGCATAAATTCGGCACACAGCCTGTGTCGGGGTTTGTTGTAATATTGTTTCGTTTTTGCTTTGCTTTTTTGACGACTCGTGACCATGTATAGCTGATTTCGGATGATTTTATTACGCGCTTTTTCTCTCCCTCTCTCTCTCTCTCTCGTTGTGTGTTTTTGTTTCGATTTCGTTTTTTACAACAGTCGACGCGTTGGCAAAAGTGTTGTTGAATGATGATGTTTTCTGCACACGGGCTTCACAATGGTCATCTTAATTCATGTTAAGCGAATTTATGCGCACCGGGTGGGGGTGCGATGTGCTGTTGGTGGTGGGCCTTTTTTTGGGGCGTGATATTTTGTTTCGCTTTTATTGCAAATCGTAGCGAATATCACAAGGATAGGAGGGTGGAACGCACGTAGTTCCGCTTTTACGAGCGGACGATGTTTCAATTTGAAATGGGTTTCTTGGTGGCCGCTGGTGGACGGGTGATAATTCCATTATTTCATTATTCAGACTATTATGGGGCAACAATTCGAGTCAAACACACAGCCTACGGGTGTGTTTATGCGTTTTAGGAAAATGTGTGGAAGAGATCACTCGCTGTTCGGATATATGACAACATGGTTTTCTGGTGAATTTGCATTATTAGATTCATTGGAGAGCATTCACAACACTTGAAATGATGCTAAGAACGTAATGATTGGTAGATTGTGTAACGACGATTCAAGTTATAATAAAAAATAAAATAAAATAATAACAATAATTAAACAAATGAAGAATATTTGTAAGTATTGGAAACTAAAACATAAAACACAAATACGTAAAGGTGTAAACAAAACACAGAGCTTTATTGTAACACAGAAAACACCGAAAAGAGAACATTCTACAAACAGGTTTGTGTGGTTTAAGATAGAAAAGAGAAAAAAAACATAGTACAAAGGAAAAAGATAATTGAGAAAACGAAAAAAGGAATAGAAGAAATTGAAATGACGCATACATAAAAGAAACGGCCCACTATGCCTGTACTGATCATTCTATTCTATTCATTCTTTTCATGTACTTTTTCGCTTCAGGGAGTATCATATGATACTTCATTCGTTCAATTACTTCATTGACAATTACAAGCGATATATGTATTCAATGAGCAGTTATACATTGATTCTCTCTTTTTAGTACTTGAACATTATTTTTGACTATAAGTAGTAGATCGTATCTGTGTATCGCACAGTATGCCTTCTTTTTCGTTGGAACTCGGAGGGAATGTGACCGAAAAAAATGAACTCAACGTGACCTGATCATACGATCAGACATGAGGTAGACTAAAATGGCGGAACATAGGTTAGGCTTTAAGTTCGTGCTGTTTAAGTTTAAAGGGAGCTTTTGAATTTCTGATTGGCATAAGTGATGTTAGAGGATTTCGTTTCATCGAAACCGAAGCTAAAATCGCTCAAAATTCAAAAGCCTTTATATCAACAACATAATTACTTTCATAATTGACGCTATTCGCTATTCGCTACGTGCATAATTGTTTAAATCAAGCCAACACGTCTCCCCCTTAAGGCCCGTTTAGTGATCGAGTGAAAGTGAACGTGAAATTTTGGTTTTTCATTGATATTTCACAAAT
>KB672490.1:12996377-13043687 GCA_000349145.1 Anopheles dirus
CGAAGAAAAAGTAGCCCTACTTTGATCCATATTTTAGGAACTAAAATATAGAAAGCGATATAGTTTTTGTAAAACATTCATTATTCTGATTCGTCTGCTTAGTTCAATGTGTTATTTAGTAATTTATCAACTCCTAATTAGCTCCTTTTAATTTATGTTTATACTAAATTGCAAGATTTTTTTTTATTACGAAGCATACTATCTTTATCTAATAACAAATGAATTATATAGTAAGAAAATATAAATTTTCAACATACAATTACGGAACGATATCTTGACATGAAGATACAAACAAAACAAAACAAAAAACAGTCTATCAAAAAAATAAATCGCTTGATATTTCTACCAACAGTCACACAGAACGCCAATTCATTGCAACAGGTGCAGAGGACAAACAGAGGACATAGTAAAACGAAACGCAAAGAGCATTAGAGAGTTTTGGAAAACAAACACCAAACAGAACACAAATAAACAAAGAATAGAAGAGAGTAGAAAAAAAGAACAAAAAACCGTACAGCAGTACAGTAGAACCCACCGGATGTTTTGATTGTTTGTTTCGTTCGTGCGCGGTATGATTTGCGAGGACAAGGAGCAGTGGTAGCGTTCAGCACCCCGGTTTTAGCGTTTTCAGTGGTTATGTACCTTTCTCGCTCCGAACCAGGCCGGAGCCGTGCCGGTCGGACCGGAAGGAGCGTACCCGGAGTGGTACTGTTGCTGCTGCTGCTGCTGCTGCTGATGTGGCTGCTGCTGGTAGTGGTGCTGGTGCTGCGGCTGCGGCTTGTTGGGCAGTACAGCTCGGCCACCACTGAAAGCGACGGTCGAGGCGGCGCCCCGTGCACCTGGATAGTGGACCGGATGCGGCTGCGAAGCGCCGGCCGGGTACGTCGGATACTTGAGCTGATTAACGGGCGACTTGGGCGATTGGATCGATGTGGCCTGCTTTGTATGCACACACACACACACACACATGCGTTGCGGGTCGGTTTTTGGGGTTGGTTTCGGAGGTTAGGATGAAGATCAACCGCAACGGTGCGCAGAAAGCATTCCGTCGTTCACCAACCGGGTGAGAACCAGCGACATGTCCGGCGGCGATGAGCGCGGTGAGTGGTGATGATGGTGACGTGGTTTGGCGAATGAGGGGTTGTTTTGTTTTTGGTTGGTGGGATGAGGATAAATATATACATTTGTAAACGTTTGCACAGAAACGGTGTGGTGTCGAACGATGTGCACGCACGGAGAAAAGAGAGAAAAAGAAAGAAATAAAATAAAATACAATTCAATGAGTTCATGCTAGGTCAAATGGGGGAAAAGGCGGCATTCAGCGTTGGTTGGGTTGGGGCGCATGTAGTGAGCTAAACCTAATACATATGAATGCGACGCAGAGGATTACGAAGAAAATCTTCTCCAGCAATATTTTTATACACCTTTGGGACACAGTTTTTCAAGTAAGATTTCTAGTTATAATGTACGTAATGATTAAGTTCGTTCTAAGTTTTCGCCTTTGGTTATGCAACCGGCACAGCATTTGGAAAAGAAAATGTGTATCAAACACTAACTCGGTCTGTTGTAATGCAGTTGGCATAATGTTAGGCGTAAATGTACCCAATTAGACTATTATTTAGCATTCCGCACTAAATAACGTTTTATAAACATACTGTTAACGAATTATCCGTTTAGTTTTTATATTTCTCGCTGGCTGGAGTGAATTGAATATTTGAATATTTCACACAAGGTATGTAGGCTGCAAAACTGCAGGCGCATACAAGAAAGCAGATATAATACTTTTTACTAAAAAAAACACAAAGAAACCATTCATAATCGCTTGGTTGACGTACGTGCTCGTCCTGCGGATACACTCAAAAGCACTCACGTAAAAAATGTTCTTGTCAAACGAGAAATGTGTGTGCGTGTGTGTGTCAAAAGGATTATAAATCAAGAGCACGTCTTGACGTGCGATAAATGTTTGCTAGAGAAAATAAAACCTCAACTGTATGAAGCATTTTTTCGAGAACTCTTCCTTTTGCTCGTAGACAAGAGAAGGACACAAAATTTTAGTAGAAATAGTATATTGAAATGTATTTTTTATCTAATAGTTCTCTTTGAATCGTTTGCTCATATTTTACTGCAAACACTCACCAAACGCATAACGATTACTGACGTTTTGTTGGGCAAAACAGCCTGATCAATACGAGATCCTCAGAAACTCCACAAGGAGCAAACGATGTCGCAAATTTCATCCCCAAGGCAACACTAAAGGAGGAAATGGACAGAAAAATGCAGGCAACACTCGTATGTGGACGGAATCATGTGCTCATGTTTCGGGTCCGCCATCCCGGACCCGGTGATAAAAATCTGTTCAACACAGCATCTCAAATTTACAACCCTTGGCACACAGGACGGAATGTTACCCGACTGTTGTGATAAATGGCTATTGTCTCACATTTGGGATCTGGCGTGGCGTGGCTCGCTCGGTTTGCTTGGTGGCATCCCGCCCAGACCGTCATAATTGTCATAAAAACCCGTAGGGGTGAATAGGAAAAGCGCCCGGGAGCGAGGCCAGTGGATTCAAAAGCTACCCGGTACGATGTTTCCGCAACCTGCTCGACGCTTAGGAGGTGAACGGGACACCGGCGCAACACGGTGCTGGAAGCTGGAAGAAGCGCCGGGCGGTGGAAAAAGTTTTGGCCTCCGGTCGGTGTAAAATTTCGAAGCTCGCGAATAAAAGCACATCCCCAGCCCGGTTGTCCTTTTCAGGGGTTCTCGCGCCCTATATGGTACGGGGTGGATTTTTTTGTGTCTTCCCTAGTCGCTTGGCTCGCTTTTCCATCGATCATGGAGTCCTGTTTCGTGGCCTTTTTATGATCTTTCCCCGGGTCCGTCACAACTTGGCTTGGCTCTATGCTGCCCTGGTGTATCATTCCGTCAAACACGGCACGGTGGAGAAAAAAAATACTTCCACTGATACTGCGAGCGGTTAGAAAGAGGATTTTTCACGGGCTTGGTCTGAACAACCCGAACGAACGGAAAACCCTCGAACGAATGAGCAACTTTCCGGCGCACGCTTTACTCTCTCCCACAAAACGGACGTGTGTTTGTTTATTTCATTTAATTCGAGACAACGGCGCACGGTGGGATACCGGCGCTGGGCCCGGGCGCGTCTACCCGAGGTGAAGTTTTAATATGTGAGCCAATTTTGTTAATTATGGGGATTCATTGCTGCCAGTTCCGCTAGTTTGCCACCCAGCACGGTGGCACGGTGAATCAAACGCGGCGTGTGGCACTTATTTCGAGCACCGTGTGCCGGGCGGGGTGTAAATGGAGCGCCTGGAACGTCTGGAAATAAAGACACAGACGCGACCAAGCAGGAGGCAAGAAAAAAACAACATAAAAACGATCGAAAAGAAAAGCTACAACAAACAAACGACAACAAGTGCGCGGTAATTAATATTTCGGATTCGAGCGGCGCGAACACGAAAAGAGAGAGAGAGAGAGAAGAAGGAGAGAAAAAAACACACTGTATTTACGACACTCCTGGCAAAGTGTCGGTGGCAAGTTTCGGGTCTTTTGCCGGGCTGCCGTGCCACGCTTTCCACGCTTTCGCAAGGTGGACCACCGGCACCGGTGGGAAGTGGGATCGAGGCGGGGCAAAACAGGCGTGTGCAAACGTGTTTCGTTTTTCTTGATGGTGCGCGATCCTCGACTCCGCTCCGGCACGGAAGACTAATGGAGCAAATTTTGACGTAAAACTTTGGTGCACGGTTCTCCCCGACGCTTGGCCCGTCCGTTGCTTATCCACCCAGCCCCACCCACCCGTGGGTGGCATGCGTGGGACGCGGGAAAATTTATCCAAAACTCACCCACAAGCATGATTTGATGAATGCGAGTGCGAAACGATGCGAACAAAAGCGCCACAGCCAGCGGGCCCGCATCGCGGCTCCCGGCCCTTCGTGTTGCGACGCGTCATGCTATCCCGCTCAATTGAGGGTAAAATTTGCTACAACATTAAACAATTTCATCCTCCCCGGGACCGGCCCGTTTGGGAGGCAAACTCTCGGCTAATGACGCGGAGGACATCGGCACGTGGTGGATGTGTTTAGCTTCATTTTTTTTTTGTTTTATACGTACACGTGTGCCTGTATGTGCTTGCGACGGGCATAATTGTTCACGCGGCATGTGCTTCATCAGTTATCAAGCTTTCTTAGCGTTTCGTTTCGTGTGCAAATTGAGCAATTACGGGTGGCGCAGCTCGCTCGAGCTGCTGTTGATGAATGCTCGTACTAACATTTTCGTTCTTAATTTGATTTTATTCAAAATATTTGCTTATAACGCTTTGCTAGCAGCGCTCGTTAGATTAATTATGGTTTAACAAAGAAATAGCAACAAACTCGTGGGAGTGGGATTGCCTAAGGATTGCTTTTTCCCAAGTATAAACGCCCTTGTGTATGCAATTCTGTGTTATCTTGCAAAACAGACAATAAAATAAAATAATGTTTAGGTGTAATGCGAATTGCATACGCTATGGCGCACATTAGAAGCTATGCCTAAAAGTATGCAATTTGCACTACAAACGTTTTATTAAATGAATTACTGATATTTTTTTTGTTTCTTCAATGTGGATAACGTTTCGTTCCTACGAAAAAAGTGTTTCGTAGTGCATAGTGCATACTATTGAGACGTTTTGCTCCAAACCGTTGGTAATATTATCCAAAATATGACTTACTAATGTTTCAAAAACACTTCATGTGTTACTGAGTTCTGTTTATCAATTGTAACGAATATCCCAGGATAACATTATCCGGAAGAGCGTTGTACTACATGCTTTACATCAGACAAAAAACTCTTCCGCAAATTACGCATACGATCAAACAGACCACCGTTAAAGCATTTTAAAGCTTTGCACAAAAGAAACGCTCCATCAAATTCCACACCTCAAGTGGCGCTCTGTTTGGCTTCCATTTCCAAACCGGATTGTATAGGATTTTCGGAGCCATTTTGTGTGCCATTGCTGTACCCGTTAGCTTACGTTCGGGCGAATCACAGGAATCCCGGGAAGAATAAAATAGTTTCGCTCGCACCTCGACCGTTTCGAATGGGCTGCAGCCCGTTAGATTGAGTGCGTCAGTAAAGAGGCCCGGCCGTTTCGCGGATCGTCACGAACGCGGAGCGCGGCATTAGCGAGGTGTTTAATGGGCTGTGTCTCACGGGCTGGCAGACGGTACGGTGGCGGTGTTAATTTCTTGCTCAGGATTCGAGTGCTTTTTGCCTCGTTTTTGTGCGAACCGGCAGCGAAGGGCCAGGTAAAAGATGTTTACATTACGCAAACGCGCTATTGCACTCGGTACAAATAATATTTGCTCGGTCGAATAAACGGCGAGCTGTTTTGTTTTCTTTCGTACGGATGGGAAAGGCTGTTTCGGCTGTACCGAGGGTCTGTTTTGCGAAGCGTAAGAAAATTAATGCTTCTGTGTTCGATGGTAATGATTCGTTTTGTTGTTGGTAGCGTTCTTTGGCTTTGCTGCGATTCGGGCCGTGCTGTAGCTTAACCAGATTGAAGCAGCTTCCAGCTCACGCCAACGGAATTCTTCCGCGAAAAGCCAACAAGTGCGTTGGAGTTGAAATTTAAAACAACGTTGCTGTTTGGCATATATGCGAGGGGGAAAAAACACCCACGCTTTTTTATCACTCTTACGGTACGGTGAACGTGAAGTTCTTTTGAAATTGATCCTTTCGGCCAAAGGGACAAAAACCCGAATGCTTCCAATGCGAAATAAACTATGCGTGGACTGCATGGTTGAGCAGACTGCGGTGCAGGCAAAGCCATGTAGTTCACAGGCGAGTGAAGTCAACAAAAAAGATATATGTATAAACCGAACCAAACGCCGGAAACCCAACGCCGGTGCGGCAGCATTGGAAGGCGTTTCGTACGGACAACGCTTGGCCGAAAAAAAAACCCCCACCACCACCAGCGGGTCTTTATGCCATCGCGTCCCGTCCACGATATTCTTGTCGGTCGGCCGGGGGCTCGGGGCGCCGCTCGTGGTTTGTCAGATGATTTTTATTGCATGTGTTGCATGTGTTTCGATTTTTGGTCCCTGCTTCGCTTCCCCGCTCGCCGTTGTTGCTGCTCCTTCGCCGCGGCGTCGCCGTGGCGCTTTGGAGTTTATTTTTTCGAGCCCAATCCCAAACACCTCCAGTATGCTTTTCGCATTTTATGCCCGTCCCCGTGTGCAGCCCGTCCTCAGGCACTGGTGAAGACTGGTGGTCCCCGCTTTTTTTTTACGGCCAGCCGTGAAATGTGTAATGCCGGAGCGAAATTCTACCGAAAACCGATGGTAATGCGTGTTCACAGATGAATGAAAATATGCGAATATGCCGAGCTGGCGATGGTGTACGCCGGATGTGGAATTTTATTTGTTTTTGCGTGTCTTTGCGTGACCTTGGACGCGTTGCGATACGCATACGCACTGTCGTTATCGATTGCATTTTTCCGCAGTCGAGCTGGAATTTGTATCCTCCCGGTGCCGCACACTGTTACATCGGAAACTACGGCCAGCGGAAGGCAGATTATTTACGGCCCGGCAGTTGGATTAATGGACTGCGGATTAAGTATGAAAACTTTTAGTTTTCAGCATTCCAATCGTTTCACTATTTTACTCTCGTATTTAAATGAAATTTTATGTTTTTTTATTTTTATTTTTTTAAATTTACCGTTCATTTCCATCAATCGCTTATGAAACAAGCGGTTCACGGAAATACTTTTGTTATTCTTTTTAGTTGTCAAGAACTCGTTACATTTACATTCTCTCATTTTACATATTGATTTGTTACACAATATAATACATTTGCCCATTATTTGTTAGTCGAATCGAATCGAAATCAAATGAATTGAACAAATCAATCAGAAACGCTTGAATAGCTTCGCCTGCAAGTGGCTAATGGAAATGAGATTGCATACTTCTAGGCGTAAATTATATTTTTTGAGCAATTTGCTCAGAAAGTATTGTCATTTGTTCTTTACAAATTACAGTAAGACATACATGATTTTTTTAATTTGAATTTTATATTTTGAATCTGTTATATGTATTCTAAAACTGAATTTCTGGCTCTTTTTAGGCCATTTCAACATTTTTCATCTTTCCATATCCTTCGTTCTCCCATTTCCATCATATTTCCCAATCAAAGAAAGCACCTTCGCTGACAGAGCCAACAAGCAATAACTCACCGGACGGCTACATCGAAACGAAATTATCGACAGTGGCACTTCCGCTACCAATAGCCGGTGTAACAGTAAGCGAACAGACTAACAAGTAGAGGCCCCTCAGCACCGGCCCCGTCCCGGGGGCGGAACGTAATTACCGTATTTAATCAAATGCTTTGCACTACAGCAGCCGCAGTTTGAACTGCTCGCATCGGACCCCGGCCCGGATCGATCGCTTCGCAGGCAAACGGACGGACGAGATTCCAGCGCGCCTTCAGACGGGTTACACGCCCGGTAAGCCGATGCCCGTTCGCAGCCGGGCGAGCGCGCGCGAAGGTGCGCTTAAATTGCGTAAACCTCACAAACAGTCAATAATAATCATTGTCGGTAATTAATTAGACTCGCGGCGCCTCCTTCCCGGTCCCGGTCCGGGTTTCGTGGTTTCGGTGCACCCCCGGGAGTGATTGCGCGCGGGTGCGCGCTGGATTAGCGAATGGGTACCTGCAAGCCGGGTTGGCCGTGAGGTTTTGCGGTTTAATGCGCCAACCCCCAACGCCCGGTTCCTTTAATTCCCGGCACACAACACCTGGGCTGACTTTGACCAGCCGGCCATGGAACGAGGCTTTCGTAATCCCGTTTGCCGGACACTCGCACGACGCTCGTGGTGGGTGTGCCGATGATGAAGAGAACCCGGTGGAACACCGTTTGATCACGGCGTGATGAAGGTTTTGCGGTTCATTTACTCAGCCCGAACCAGTTACGCGAAGGTTGGCGGTGCAATTAGAGTTCTCGGCTCGGCGGTGACGAGAGGTGGTGTGCTGTTTGTAAGCGGCAACAATTTATCACTCAAACTGTGCCGCTCTGTTTCTCGCTCTGCTGTGGACTCTTGATTTCTTGCGCCAGCAACACCTACCGGCCGGCACTAATGGCTGTGCGAAGCGTTTCACCGCTGGCGAAGGTGAAAAATGCTCCACGCATGACAGGCTCCCGGCGCTGGCCCGCTGTTGACTCGAAGCCAATGTTTCATCGTGTTCTATGCCAGCGTCCTGCTGCCTTCAGCCGCGGCTGGCTGGGGACCAGCCGGGCAAAAATTTGCTCCTCCACAGAATCACTCATCACATAAATAACCATAAATAATAGCACCTTTTTCTCCGCAGCTCTTGTGTGAAGTGTGAGCATTGTTTAACGCTGTCGTTAAATGTGTTCGGTGGTGTGCGCTTTTTTTCTCTCTCTCTCTTTTCCCCAGCGTTACTTTGTTAATACATTTTCCTCAGGGGAGGTGGTGATGCGTGTGCCTGTGTTTTTTTTCCTGGTTCTTCCTTGCGTCAATTTTACCTTTATGATCGGCCTGAAACGTCTCGTGCGTTCGGGTGGGAAAGAATTTCGTCCGGGCTGGCAGGAGTGTATCCCGGAACGTCAAGTGGAACCGGCCATTGCGAAATACGCGCCGGTATGAAGAATGGCAAAGATGTTAATTTCATTCCCCGAGCCAACCGAGGCCGGGCACACATTTTACGCAGGTCCCAGGGCTGCGGGGGAATGCCAGCCGCTGGCAGGCGCGCGTCGTAATGTACGCCCACGTAAGATCTCTCAATAGCTTACATTATGATGTAATACTCTCTCGTACGGCGCACCTGTCCTGTCCGAAATGGCAGGAAACACGCTGACATGCTAACACGTATGAAATATGTTTGGCCGCCGTGCGCGTGATGGAATCCGCCACGGATGTATGTGCCTGTCGCTGCCACGCGTTGATGCTGGGCTGTTTGCTGGCGTTGATTATGGTTGTTTTTTGGGGCGGGGATGCGGTGTGGGTTTAGATGGTTGTTTCACACAAAAAAAAACGGGGCCCAAAATAAAAGTATAATCTAGAAAATGTTGCTGTTAACGCGTTTAATGTGCGGGGTGATTTATGTGACACTTTTCATTTCACCGAAAAGGTGCTAAAATACATACAGATTGCAATCGCTGCTGGCAGATTTACAATGTGCCGAGCATTGCTAATGATTTTTGTGTGACAGTTTTAATTTCTTTAAATACGCCATTAGCCAATGTACACATATGCCTGGCAGGTTAAGACTCAATGCAAAAAATAGGCATTTTTTAGTGAAACAGTGGACTGAATGGAGCCAAATTGCGTTGTTTACGTGTTTTCTGGGGTTTTCTTATATGATTTTCCAGCCTTATGGAGTTAATTGGCAACGATCATTAGAATAAAGATAGGTTGCATACTTTTTGGCGTCTTGTTTACCAAGCCGCCTTAAGGTATGCAATAGGAAAAACAATTGCACAAGCTAGCAGATTAGCTCCAACTGAAAGCAAAACTTATATCGAACTGACTCACAAGGCATTAATAAAGCCTTACGTGGGTGTTATGCAGATTGCATAATTTTTGGCGCTCTTTTGGCACTCAATTGTCTGTTTATGCAGATCCAAATAAAACAAATGAACATTTTTAGACAGTCAAACAGGTTTTAACGCGCTCAACTATTAGCTAGGGACTCATGGAAATCTTTAGTGTTTGTTAGCCGTGAATTGCATATGTTTTGTCTATATTGGCTCGGAAGTTTTCTTCGGGTTTTTTTTTATATTAAAATTATATGATACTAAGACCATTTTTGCTTGAAAATGATTATGTTCAATGAGAAAAGTGTAAGGTCACCTGAAAATATCGCTCTTTAATCATTCTCTCAACTGATATTACTGAGATGCAGGTACACCGTACGACGTGAAGTCCCAGAGAGCTTCGAAGAGAGCTTCCACGTAATAGTTCATACGTAATAACCGGTTTCAACAAATCGAAACTACTCGTTTGCTTCAAACTCACCCGTGCCCCGTGCCGTTCGGCAGCGAACTTTTCCTCATTTCCATGGAACAAGCAAAACACACTCCCAAACGTGCGATTTACGCAGGTGGCTGCCGTGCTGCCGAAAATTTCCACCATCAAAGCAACCGGCACCGCTTTGCCCAAGGCAAGCACCGCTCAAGGTGCTTTTCATTACAGCCACCCGCGCACCGGAAGAAAGTTGCGCGAACGGGGTACGATCCTCTCGTGAGGGGCCAAAACATTTTATGAGTTTTTTGCGACCATCATTTGCGTCACGACGTGTGTGTGTGTCGCACTCGCGTGTGCAATTCGTGTCTGATGATAGGCAGACCGGTGTGCCGGTGTAGCTGTGGGAAAACTCCGAGACGACTAGATACGTTCCCAGCCCCGCATCGGATGGGTTTTCAAGTACGCTCACAAACACTTTTTCTTCCCCGTGCACACATACAGACGTCCATAGAAATTCATATAATTCAGTATCGGCAGCATGTGTGGCAGAGCTCGTAAATCATGCGCAAAATGTGTGCTCACGTGTGGAAGCATCCATTTCCTTTCCGGTTCCCCAAAACCCGGGACCGTTCACGAGCCCGGGGACACTTCCTGGCGGGATGGTACCGGCACCGTTGAAGTGGAATAGTGCGGGACTACTTCTGTCGTCTCGTTCCCGGTAGTTCGCAACAAAAAAAAAACTCTGTCCTACTTTTTCCCAACGCGCAAATGATATAATTTCGAGTGTACAGCGAGACTGGTGCTACTACTGCTGCTGCTGCCTTCCGGTTTGTTTAACAAGCAGCAGCCACCCTAATAAGGCGGCCACTCAGAGGATGTTAAAGTTTTCCGGGTACGGGGAAAGTTTTCCGTTAGTCAATCGTTAAAGACAATCGCCCGGTGCGCTCGTTTTCGGTAGTTTTTCGGCGGGTGGCAAGTGGGAAACGCTGCTACCGCTGGTTGCGAACCGGTAGCAAAGTGAAGTTATGGACTTCTTGCGGGAAGTTTTCCTGGCGGAAGCCGGCGCTCTTCGCGGGGTGGTTCAGAGTGGAAAATGTTGTATCGGTCATTCTCATGTGCTTAACGGGTTTGCTGGCGTCGGGAAGTGTGTTTAAGCTGGTTCATTTGCGATGGGAACAATGCACGACAGCAGTAGAGTGGTGAGCAAATGTTATGATAGTGCGTTGGTAGTGCAGTCTGTTCGTGAAACTGGCAAATTAAAAGTTTAATAATGCATCATTGAGGGGTTCAGTTGGCACCTTTTGTTAAAACAGGCTTATTACAGCTTTTCTAATACGTTAAAAATGTGCCTGTTACGTAAATTGCATACTTTTAGGCTGCTAAAGTTAAATTACGCCAAAATGTATGCAATGGGCAATACACCAGTGCTTTAATGACACTTAATCTGTCTGCTTCATTGGTATTTCCCGCTGGGAAGCTTCTTTTATGCAATTGCCATTGTTCAGGTAAAAAACGCCACGGCAGAAAATCAAACAATCAAACATGTGGGCTGTCTTTCAAGCTATCTTTAACTAAACATTGATGAACAACCCCGATGGTGCTGGATATTCGTTGGAAAAAAAGTCCTAAAAAATCAATAGCACGCCCTCTGATCACGATCGGAACGTGGCAGGAGAGCGTTGTCCACCTGTACAGCATTCGCCGACGGGTAGAGTTTCGAAAACCCGGCGAACTTGCAACATGTCACGTAGCTTGTTGGTGCCGCAAACAGCACCCGTCACCCGTCGAACGTCAGACTCGACCGCGGACCAAGCGGACACCCGGCGATGACACACGTGAGCCACAGGGCTCTCCTGTGATCCCGCTTTTCCGGTTCGTTCGTTGGAAAATGTTATTGCATACGGTTGTGCCGACCGACGCAGCGAGTGTCGTTGAAATGTTCAATTTGAAGTATCCTCCTGTGGCGGTGCACACGAACACTCGTCCGACACCTGGCCGATGTGTGTGTGTGCGGGAGTCGGTGAAGCAGGTCGAGCGACGAGAGCTTCTATTTGTCAAAGGAACACTAGACTCGCGGTAGGTGAACACACGATGCACACGATGCACTTACTCCTTCAGGCGTGCGTTTCTGTATGTGTGATCCTCAAACACGGGCGACGGGTTGACGATAAACTTTCAACCTTCCAATACATTGATTCCCAGCGCCGTGTAATGCTCACACACACACACACACGCGCACACAAAGGCACACGCAACCAGTAGAGGCGGGTAAAGCTTTTTTCGTCCTAAACCATCCGACATCGCGTTCTGGTCGGCGACGTCGTCCATAAATTTTTGTTTCACGCCATAAATCGCAAAGCACCATAAATTTTCGCATACCACACATCCGCAGATTGCACCTGTTTACTTTTGCAGCTGGCACTCAGACCATACCCGCCCGGGGCAGACCTGTTTCGCGCTCCTCGGCCACGTCTAGTTCGCAAGGAAAAGGGTCTATTTTTCGTTGTTTTTTTCCCCGCTGGCACGTGTTTTTGCAGCAGTCTGCACGGGTATGTTTGGCTGCCAAACAGAGCGGCATCCTCTAAAACTCATCACCGCCGCAGCGTGTATATTGATGCCGGTGGGAACTGTTCGTTAGTGCATGTCGTTAGTGCGCACAGTCTTCGGAAGCGTAAAGCAGCAAAACAAAAACGAATGCAACACAATCATCCCGAGATCATAATGGAGACGGTGCGATCATCAACATTATTACCGGTCGATGCCATTATCGTTAGCGTTTGCGTCTCAACTCTCGCGGGGACGGAACGGTTGCTGCAGTAGCTGCAGTGTCTCCGGCACGCTGGACCGGGCCCGCAGAGGAGATAAACCCCGACCTGGGGGGAACGTTTTTTTTATCACTTAATCGCTGGAAAATCATAACCGAAGCTCAAGCGGTCCGATAGATCCGAATCTGCTGCCAAGTGTGCACCGTCCAGGCCCACTTTTTGCGCCGTCTAATGCAATTTAACGCCGGTGGACATAAAACACTGCTTGATTGGCAGACTCTACCACGGTGTGTTTCTGCGCGCGCGTGTGTGTGTGTCTGTGGCGGTGTGCGGAAGCAATAGAATCAAAATTCGCTTCCTTCCAAGTGTAAAGAAATAAAAAAATATATATATCGGCTTCCCCCGGACACGGCGGGATGGCATCAGCAGAAAATATCCGCCTTTTTTTGTTGCTGTATATTTTATTACTCCGTATCGAATGGCCAATTTATTACGCCCGCAAATGACCGGTGTAGGTCATCGCTATCGGCACCTTTTTCACCGGGGTAAGGTGAGCCCGCCGAAAAAAGGTGGAAAAGTCTGACATTTCGGGTGAGTGTTGTGCAGGCGATTGATCCGCTAATAAATTTTATGAAGCACTCCGGCGGCCATAAAATCAGCGCACCCGCGTGCGTATACCGCAGTGCTCTCATCAACGTTGAATGGTGTCGCATCCATAACCCTGCCCTTGGTGTGCTAGGTGCTATTACCTGCCGGCTGCTGATGCTGATAACAAAGAGATGCGTTTTTGATAGAATAGCTTTTAGGTATTGTTGGAGCGTAGGTTTAAATTTTACGGTGCAATTATGGGGTATATTTGGCCGGTTTTTTCAAAAAACTTCTTTAAAAAGGTGGTTTAAAATATCCTGATATCACGGAGGATATTATTGGCAAAAAAAGAAGCATTCGTATATAAGAAAACGAATGGAATGAAGAAAAAATAATAATCAGAAGGCAGCTGTTCTTCAAACTGACAAATGAAGCATTGATGTAGCGCACATTGCATACTTTTTGGCGCAAATTAGACTGTCTCAATCAGCCAAAATGTATACACTTTGAAGGAAAATTGATTTACTAACGTATTAATAACGCTCAATTTAAATTATTTTAAATTATTAACCAAATTGGCGTTAAGAATGGAGCTGAATTAACTTTATTCAATAAAGTCAACAGATCTTAGATTATGGTTTATTTTAGGCGGATTCGGTAAATAAAATCAAAATGTAAGCAATCAGCACTACATCAACGCTTGATTTTCGCTTAAGGGGATTGAAAAATTTACTCTATCAATCAAGAATACATTATTTTATTTAACAAATAGGTGTGTTATCGACCGTTTGAAAGATAATTTTTTAACTAAAATAAGTCAACAAGCTTTAACTCCTCATTTGGGAAATGCTCTGAATTTCTTCATCGATCACGTCTGAATTGCATACTTTTAGGCTGAAAATTTTCATATAGCAGCATAGTATGATTATATTAATGTCATATTTATATCAATTGAATAAATCACATTGATGTTTGCAAAAAAACATTGAAATAAATTTCCAGTAGCCAACAATGTCTGAGATTTATTTTATCATTACTCAATGCATTGAAGGAGTATATTAATTGTATAATAAGCTCAACGCTTAACGACCAAAAAGCGTCATAAAAATCTTAACAGCAGCGCGATGCAAGCAATTTGTCATGCTAACCAAATTATTGCACACATGGGACACCTTTGGAGGTGTGTTAAAAATGCAGATTCCTCAACAAATTCTTCGGTGTTTTCAGGGCAGCGAGAGTAAAAGCATAATTATGTAAGTAAAACAACCCAACAGGGCAGATAGGCTTCATGGTTGGTCCGCGGTCCCGTGTTGAGCCTGTGTGTGTGTGTTTTTTTTCCACTCTACCCCATACCATATTACTCCGGTTTAACCTCGTTTATTCTCTACTACTTACATTAAGTCGCGTACTGCCCATTTTCACTTAATCCCTTCCTACGGCCTTTTGCCCGGGAAGCCAGCGTGTGTGGAGGTGTCGTGCTCGCTGTTGCAGCGTCCACTTTCGCACACGTTCGCGTCGTCGTACCGTTGTCGGTGCCCGGGGAAGACACAGCCATTTCCGGAATACATCGAGCGGCAAACTTTTGATGTGCACTTTATGCATCAAATTTGCATTTGCAGCGATCGAGAAATCTCTCGTTTTTGTTGCCCGTCTGCTGCCATTATGTCTCTTTTACCTCTGTTTCGCTGGCTCGCTTGAGCCATGAATCAGAATCGAGGTTTTTTTGCGCTCCATTTTTTTTCTGCTAGCGCGATGCTGTAGGATAAAAGGGTGGAAATGGTTGCCATTTCGCGATCCCTCTGTTTTTTCCTCGTATTTTTCCCCCTGTGTCACGCCCACGATGGCGGACCAGAAGTATTATAGATGGTCAAATGGCCGGCACTTTGCCTTCCACTGCCACTGCTCCGCTTTTGCCGCTTTGGTTGAATGCAATTTTCTCGATGCTAAATTAACAGCAACGAGGGCACAGCTGCAATGGTGATGCAAATGATTTACGTCACACTCCCGCCCACTTTCCATGTAAGCGCGGGACCAATTAGGGGTGAACGGGCCCGCACGCCAGTTTGCGAAATCTGCGGCAGAAAAGGGGAAAAACGACTTTCGCGACCCGAACCCGTCGCCGAATCGGGCGTGAAAGTTTTCACAATCATTTACACATTTGAGGCGGAAAACAATCGTGAAGTTGAATGTCAGAGGGTCCGAGCATGCTGCAGCAGTGGCAAGCCAGAGCTCTCAGTTTAAACGGGTTCTAAGTTAAAATAGAAATAATTAAAAGTCAGTCCCTCTTCGGTGGTACCCACCGCATCATTCAGCGCATGGCCTTCAAATAAAAGCTATTGGAAAGAAATTATGACACAGCCATTTCGCGTGTGGCGTTCGCATAGTTTGACTACTTCTGCGGACGGAAAAACGCGCTCCTTCGCCCATAATTAATTTGTCTTTGGCCCGCTGCACCGAAGTGATTTAAAATTACCATAATGCTCCTTAATGCATTCATCTTATTTTTGTGCACTTTCCTTTTTCCGACCGTCGGAGCCGCTCAGCGTTTGCGCGTCGTAGTTTGAGTGGAAATGTGACAGCCGCAGCAATCTTGTGACAGCTGTCAATTGGCTTCGGCGAGGACGAAACAACGAAGCAAAAAAAAAAAACGGCTCACATTCTGCGGAATGACGCCGCGTACGTTCGCGGCCATCGCACAGAATGGGGTCGACCGATTTGTTGCAAAATCGGTTCTTTTCTGCGCCGTACCGGGGAGTGCTCTTGCGTGGCGAAATACGTCACTTGCTGTGGGGCGAGAGGTTTGGCTTGCATTTGTCTCGGTCCATTTTCCACACACCAGTGCGCGGAGGAGAAGCACCGTAGTAGGCGCAGTAATGGCAGAAGCAGAACGGTACTAAATATAACCGTTGAAGGGAGACATAAATAGGACCGGAAAGTATGAAAATAAAATAAAAACAAACACCTCCATCGCGATTGATATTTTTGTTGACAGTTTTTTCGAGGAGTAAATTAACACACGCGCTGTGCTGCGCTTGGGAGACACGAAAATGGGTATTAACGCTCCAAGACTTCACATCCAAATTAGAGAACATCGATTTTTCATTAGCCCTAATCCCGCCCGACGCTGGCCAGACAAAATGTCGTCTTCAAGGGCGTCCCCGAGACCCGGACGGTTTTATAAAACTACTAAAGGGTTCGGTATGACCGCGTGCCAGCGTGTGCGCTTGTGTCAGCAGCCGCGCTAAGTGGCTCGTTTCACAAGCGTTTCACAAGCAAACCCACACACGGGGGGGGGGGGAACATGAAATATTGCCGTCCAAATTTCCTTGGCAACTTGTCGATTTTTGGGGGGGGGGGGGGGGGGGAACCATGAAATATTGCCGTCCAAATTTCCTTGGCAACTTGTCGATTTTTTGGCACACGGTTTTCCCGTTCGGCCGACGGTGCTTAAATGTGAGTGATGAGAGGATTATTGGCCTGTCGGGTTGGCTATTGACGAGCGCCGAATTGTATCCGGCACGAGAAAGTGAGGATGAAATGTGGGTTTGATGTGGGAATGTGGAAGAATTATGCCTAGTGGTATGAACGTTTCACACCGTTCAGTGGGCAAAATTTACAATACTGACAAAATAGCCTTAAAAAGTGTTTATAATCAGCATTGTGCTACTGATTGCATACTTTGTGGCGTAAGTTTGCACAATATTTCCAATAGTATGCAGTTCGCAAGTAATTTTTCTATGAAACCATTTTTAAGGGTGATTTCATCAGGTTTTAAGCAGTTAGCAAGATTGTTTAAGATAGTTTCAAACACTTGCTTATGTTTGTTTCGAATTATAGATTTTCTGCCGAGAAGCCCTTTTCAACAAGTGTTATCTTCAGAAAAATCTCGGCTAATAGACAAGGGCGATAAGCGAGATACACAAATTGCGCCTGTAAGTATGCTTCAAAGCATTAACGCCCGAAAGTATACACTTGTCAAACGAGTGTTCTGATCTAAATGCATAATCTTCTTTAGAAACTCTTTGAAAACGTAAAAAAATACTCTAGTAAACCCGGCCGAACTGAGATTTAACATACGTTCAACATCCTGCACACGGCACCAGCAGTTCGTTAATCACCCCGGGCACTTGTCCACCCGAAGCAAGTAACGCCGGCATGTTTTAAGCTGCCGCGCAACATTGTTTCGCACAACGGTTGCGCCTCGGCAGTTCGCTTTCCGGTATTAAAATCATTCGCAACAGCGTACAATCTACATAACATTAGCACGCCGTTGTACTCACCCTCTGAATGGGTACGATTCTTTCCACCGGCTGGTGATGCGGCTGCTGCTGCTGCTGCTGCTGCTGTGGTGGGAAGCTCGTTTGCTGATAAGTCGGTTGGTGCTGCTGCTGCTGCTGCTGAGGGATCGTTTGGTGGTAGAATTGTTGCGGTGGCTGCTGCTGCTGCTGCTGCAATGGGATTTGCTGACCTACCGCGTGTTGTTGCTGCTGTGATGGATGTATCTCGTACTCGGGACCCTCGGCTGGTGGAGGCCAAGCAACGCGCTTCAAACCTATGCCGCGTCAGAGCGAAAAGAAACAGAGAAAGATTCGGTGTCTAGTGAGTCTAGCCGAGTACTTTATCCACCCAGCGGGGTGGGAGGAACGTAGAATAAAATAATTAAATTGCTACAGCGATTCATCTCCAGTCGCAATTTTTCTTTCTCATTCTTACCGCCCAGCTTGCCACCCTACTCTCCCCACCCCTTCCACCCACCCGAAATGCAAGCGGGTGCGGTGTTCATGTCAGTTAGCGATGGTGTATGTTTTATATTTCTCATTCCCGGCACTCAGTTTGCTCGCTTCCCGGGGCGGAGATGAAGTGTGTATGTGTGTGTTTGCTTTTCTGAAACGCTGCCGAAGGGCGCGGGAAGGCGAGCGAGTGGAGGAGGGGCACAATCCGGGAATTATCTGGCGGACACTTGCCACAGCTAGTTTGAGCCACACTAATACTGCGAGCGGGTGCTCTCGCCCGACGAGCTAAAAAGGATACAGAACCCGTTGTCTCTCACTCGCTCTCACCCTCCCGGTACGCTCACAACGCCCAGCAGCTCGTCTGGGAAGATAAATGGGATTTGAGTGGAAGACTTTTCATCTGATATGTGTCGGTAGCGGCGAACTGCGGCCTTTCTTTGGCCGTTATCTTTTTTGATGAGCGGCTCTAAATTGCCCACCAAGCTTTGCCGGCATTATCCAGTTAGTTGGAACGGCGAAGACGAGCGGGAAAAGTAAAAAATAATCCTCCCCCTCACACACACACCCAAACACACACTATCATCTTCAGCCGTCAACCTTTAAAGCCACCGGGTGGAGACAGGATCGCGTCGCACTTGAGAGAACTTCTCAGCTCAACAATTCAGTTCAGTTTGATGGAAGATATATTCACATGGATCTGAAATCGCCACCCCCAGAGTCAGTGGGAGTCAGTGGACTTATCCTGGTTTAGTGGGTGTGAGTGATGTCATTTTTTTTTCTACGCGCGAATCACCCCAACGGACCCGCTGCTGTTGACGTTTGTGTAAAGTCGGCACGGGAGCGGTCGGGGTGCGGTGCACGAAACGGAACGAATAGCCCACTTCATGTCGCTCGAGCCCGATGGTTCACGAGATTTTAATTAAAACAGACACTTTCTATAACAAGTTTTGAAAAACTTAATTTGCTGTATGAACTCGGCTGCGTCTGCTTTGAAGTTTCGCGTTCGCCTGTCTCTCTCTCTCTCTCTCTCTCTCTTTCTTCTCCCTCTCACTCTTTTCTTCCTCCATCCTGCTGAGAGTTTCTTTTGGATTCTGGCCTTTGTTGAAGGCCGCAAGCCTTCATTCATGCGATAAGATCATTCGGTGGCAGTGCGAAAAAGACAGTTTCAGATCGTGTGTTTTTTTTGGTGTACTGCTGTGGCAAGTCCCGCGTGGGTAAGGGGTTTGGATGGCCACAGCAAAGTTATTCTTTTCGCAAGTCGCGCACTTTCGCCAAAGTTTCTGCCTTTCGACTGAGGGTCTGGCTGGGTTGGTTTGATGTATGATACACTTCTTTTTTCGCGATCCGTCCATTCGCCGCATACTCATTCTGTATGGATTTATGTGGGGAGGAATTCTTCGCAAACTTTGAGTCGATGCGTTTTTTCCGCTCAATTATTAGTAAATTAATCAAATTTTCATTTTTCGCTCCGGGACAAGTTTTATGTTGTGAAGCGTGTGCTTCAGTTTAATTTGACAGGAAAATTCCACAAGAAAAACATGCCCCCGTCTGCACTGGCTCCTCGGAAAATATGCGCACGCTCAGTTTTTCTGTCGGGACGGCAATAATAAACCGTTTTTAAAGCCCGGGTGCTAATGACCGCCCCTCATTCTAGGCGGCGCGTCACCACGGCAGCTTCACTGGATTATGATTTCTGCCCATCAGGGATTTATCTGGTAATTAATCGTTCATTTGCTGATCCAGTGGCAAAGAGCCACGACAGCTGAAAGCCTGCCGGGCTCAAGTTCGTCAAATTTAATGATGCCGATGGTGATAATCATCGGTAATCGGCTGCCTAGAGATCTGCGTTGGCAGCCGGAGGGGGGTTGAGTTTAGGTTAATGCATTAGCTGGATTACTGAGCTCGGTAGGAACGGGGCTGCTGGATGGGTGGCGCAGAACGTGCCAAATTTATGCACATAATTTGTGCTCGCAATAATGTTTTTATTTTGTTTGCGAATTTTTGACATGGAGGCGCATGGTGTTTCACGTGAAAAAGGCGTAAATTGTACCTTATGATCTTTAAAATTATAGCGTAAAACTGTATTTTCCCAGAATTAAAAGGCATCCCGTATGACTTTGCAATATGAAACAGTATTCAACTGTAAGTATAGGTTGAATAAAACGAAAATACTGAATACCGCATACCGTGTAAAACAAACCCCCCCAACGGCGCGAATAGCATTCGCACAACCAACCCAATGACCCAATTATGACGGCCCAAAACCGAAATCGAAACCAGACGCCATACCGTGCGGCAAATGCCACGCCGTGCGTCCAAAAATACGGCCAACGGCTCCTACCCTCTAACAACACATTCTACTAAGTAACCGCGGGAGTTATGACCGCATTCCATACGGGTTACGGGCGCGTTCTAAGCGTTTTTGCTGCGCCGTTCGATGTTGTGTTTTATTTTAGAAACGAGCTTGCCCGATGCATTTCATTCCCCCCTGAATGTGGTGTGGTTGGTGTGCAGCGTGGAACCGAATGACTCATTCGGTGTATGAGTGTGTTTTTTGTCTTTCTAGGTTGATTTTGCTGTTACATGCGGAATGGAATGTCTGGATGCGTGGGTTGGATCTTGGTGAAAAATCTATTTTTAACAAACCAGCTTCCAATTTCTTCCGTATATCGTGTTATCCATCACCCAATCAAAAACCCAACGTGATGATTCACACCTTCCATTTTCGATCGACGATGGATGGGCACCGTGTTCGCCCGAAGATCTGGTCTCTATCAACGGTTTATCGGCACTGTCACACGCTTTCCGACTTAGGGGTAGGGTATAGAACGCACCCCGGTTTTGAAATTTTAAATAGCACAAACAATGATCACTAATTAGGATAGATGTAAGCAAGTAACTTAGTAAAACGGAAGCAGCAGATTTCGTTTCGTTTAAATATAATTGAACTTAAATTTAAAACCAAAGCCAGAACAATCAATTTTCACTTTCAATTTCACTCTCCCTATTAAAGCGTGATTCAAAATGCACAAACCTTGCTGTAACCAACAAAATCACTCTTCCTGCAATTCGAACAACTTCACAAACTATTCAGGCGAAAAACTTCACTATCAAACACCCCTGAACAAACTACCCCAGCGATAGGGCACACTTTCGGCACAACTGCGCTTCCGAATTACTCCCGCACGACGCACGTCGAGTGCTTGAAACTTCGCGACAAACTGAAGCGGGCACCGGCACACTTGGATCTGGCACGCTACCTGTACGGTTGCTACGCCCGAGTCATAGGGGTGATCCTCTTCACCTCCACACCGACGTCAGTAGGCCACGATCATGGTACCGCTCTGGTCGAGAATGTGTGCTTGCCAGCTAGCTGGTAGTGGTAAGGCCAGAGACGGCCGATTTTTTTTCCACCAGGTAGAATAACACCAACAAATACCACGCCACCACCACCACCACCACCAACGAGGTGATGGAATCCGTGTGAAAAAAATGCAAAAGTTAACGAAAGTGGAGGCCGTCAGTTATGTGACGGAATTTTCTGGCGTCCTCTTCGTACCCGTTCTCGCGTTTAATCTCCCCCCTCGCCGTCGAATAAATGTCTGAAAATGAGTCAGACACATTCGGGATCGTTATCGTGCCGTTCGAGCGAGGGTGTCCCGCCCGTTCGCACCAAGCGATGAGCGATGAGTTTTTGACACCGGATTTAATTAGTTCGTCATCGTCCGCGTTGGAACAAAGAAAGTGTCTGACTTACAGGAAAGGTTGGAGTTTGTTTTCACTTGTCCCGTGTCTTTGTACCAGCATGTCAGGATCTTTGACCCAGAGAAAATGTTTCAAAAAATGGTTGGATAAATCATCGGCCTAAAAATAAGTCGTCCCATTAATGGACACAGATACAGTTGGCTGTCCTCGAAGTGTGTTGTGTTCGGCCGATCATCATCTTCAGCGTGCCCTTGATCGCTGGGTGGGCGACGACGTCTGCGACGTTGCCGAAACGACATCACCAGGACACAAACGAAATGAGCAATTTGTTGTTGCGCCTCATCAGCGGGCAACCTTGCGCGCGACTGACGTTTGCGCCGTGACCATGAAGCCACCTCAAACGAGCTCTTTTATTTAGTTTAATCATCGTTTTATTTAGACGTCGTTGACCTGCCGCACCGTCGGCTATGGAGCAGCGAGGCACAGCAACGTATAAATACACATTCGTCAAAGCATCGTATTCCCGTGCACCGGACACGGCTGCCGTGCAGCGCTGGCGTTAAATTGTTTATTGGAGGATGAAAAATTGCGAGACACTTTTCATCATCGTCATACGTGGGACGTGGTTGTGTGCGGATAAAGGAAACCCCACGAGCGGCATGGGTTGGGAAGCGGGTTTGCTCTTCATGTTCAAATGACAAATCCTCAAATCTTTCCACCGTATTACACCCAGCGGGGTGTGGTTCGATCTTTTGCGAATGCTCGACAACCCGTGCTCGACGTTGTGCGCACTGATTTGACCGTTATCCACGTCCACAAACCGCAAAGCAGGGGCCGTGGCGTTGGGGAGGTAGAAAAGATCAATTTCTTTAGACTTTGCTCGGTGAGCTGGAAAAATAAATGTGGACGGTGGGCGTATTCCGGAATGTGAGGAATCCGGTTACTCAGCAGCGATGTGACAAGCTGTCTCGCACGGTGCGGATGGGTCGAGCATGTGTATCAGCTGTATCGTGTTGAAGCGGCTTAGGTGTTGGAGAGAGAGAAAGGCAAAGGGTTACTAGCGGATCTAGTACTAGTTGCACATTTTATTATTTTTTAGTGAAAGAAGGAAGGAATTTTCTCCCTCAAAGTAAAGTTTGGAATTGAAGTATTTGAAGAGATTAGATCCCGAATCGAAACTTTGCACGATTAATCGTGTGATAAAAAAAATTATGACCATTGAGTTTTTAATTCGACATCATTTGTTTAACTTTTTATATATGATTTCTAGTAATCTTCTTTAACCATTATTATTATCGAACGTCAATACTCGTCACTTGATCAGAGTAAATAATAACAAGTGCTTAAAAAAACTTAAAAAATACGTTTGAAATACGTGTTATTTGGAGGATAGCACATTTTCTTACAAATTCTCCAAATTCTGATCTGCGCACGTTCGCTTAATGTTCCCAATGCATGGGAATTCACGGCATTTTCTGGCCCGCCCCTAGAATCTCATCGATGCGATGACACCGTGCCGGGAGCGCACAAGACACAGTGAACATACAAATTTTGCTTTTTAAAAATAATGAAAGCAACAACATTAAGAAGAAGAGAGGAAAAAAAACAACACACATACAACACCCACCCACCGGCCGATGTTGCCGGCTGTCTCCTTTCAAGCACACAAACTGCTATCGGCCAATGTTTCACATGGCTGCACTATCTGCCCGTTCCGCTCCCGGTAGCATGCACGGGCCCGGGCAGGTTCCCGGGCGCATTGTCCCGACCGAGGCACCCGGGGGGCGCACCGTGTGCGTCCGGACGCTGGGAGCCGGGGCATTGAAAATAACGAGAAAATTTATTTAAAAAATAGAACAAAACCGGACTCCAAAGAACCAGCGGGACGACCCCGGCACGACCGGGCCCGGAGCTGGCTGGCAGACGCATGCCATAAATGCAAAAAGCGCTGCCAAGTGGAACGATGCGATGCTGTCAGTTTGTTGACGATAGAGAAAATCCGAGCACGAAGATGCCCTGGGTCAGAAAGCGATGAAGAGCAGCCGCATGGAAGAGGAGGCAGCGAAAAAGACCAAAACTGCTGCAAAAGTACGGTTGCACTTGCGTTTCTGGCAAGTGGCACGTGTTGCATATTTTTCGTGCCCACCCGTGCGGCAGCGCGGCCCCGGCCTGCCAGACAGTTCGTCGGGTGGATTTTCCTCTTTTTTTCCTCGAAGAATGTCACTCGGTACGCGCACTTTTCGGGTGCTGCAAGAGAGCGCTTCCCTGCCGGTGCATCCGTCGTGCAGACCGTCGCATTGGTTATGGCGAAAGCGAGCATAAGCGTAAATTCCTTTAGGGATGCCCACGGTGGGGCGAAGAATGCCCCATTTGCCCGGAGCGTGACGTGAGTGGTAGTTGCCGTCTTTGCAATTGCACACACACACGCACACACAGGTTCGTGCAAAGAAACGCAATTGAACAAACACTCACAGTTCCGATTCCGATCCGGACCACCTATAGCTTGGGCGCCTTGGGAGTGAGTGCTTAGGATCATTAGAAAATAGTATCAAAATTGGCACCGGAGCTCTTGTTTATTTTGAAGCGCTCGTTTCCAAATGCAATTGTGGAGATGCTAAATGTCTCATGGCCTGCCAGGTCGGTTCAATGGTTGTGGTTTCTGCACTCCAGTTCGGGTTGGAACGGAGCGTAATAGCATCTGTGCCGATGATACAGGCTTTTAGAGCAATTCCTAATACCCCAAGCAAGATGTTGGTTCGTTTGATGGAAAATTTGGAAAGATTGGAAGAAGTGTGTTTGAACGATTTTGCCCGAACGAAGCCATTTTTGCTGTCTGCATTCGAAGTGCTTATGGCTCAAAATACTAGATAGAAATCGAGGTTAGACGGAGCAGTAGGAAATACTTTTTTTTAAAAGGCCGAGTATAGGCACATAACTGCATAGCTTGCATAACTTTGCATAGCTTGCCAAGTACGCAATTGGCTCTTGATTTATTGAATAATCACCCTTTATGCTTTTATATCAGCTAAGCTTCCGTAAGATTGCATTCATCTGGGCTGATTTCTCCTACATGCCCGAAGTTTATACTAAACGAGCGGTTTACGATCACTTCATCAATAGTTGATGATTGATGGTCCAATAAACAAGTGCGTTCGTTAAAGCAACTTAGGTTTATGGAGATATCACACAGAAAATTACAGAATGGTTTGGCGTAAAGCATCGAATTTTATTGTTTTTGTCGATTCACTAAAATAAGGTTAAAAAAGGGCCATGGAAGATTCTACACACATTCAAACCAGCTCGCAAACGTATTAAAAATCTATTGACCTATTGATATTCCATTATGCAGCTATTCTCGTGCATATTGCATACTTGCAGGCTGATTTAGCTATTTTTCCCCAAAATGTATGCAATTTGCCATACAAACTGTACTCCTTCACGTGAAACTTAAGAAAAAACGCTGTTCAAAGCACTCTGCATGTATGACGTGTTTTGTTTTTAGTACCGATCGAGAAAACACAGTTAGTTCGATAAAGAATTTAAAAACGATGGTGCTCGAAACGGACCCACCAAATAAGCTCACAGTTTCCTCACATCATGTTGCGCATAGAAATAAAATTCACGCTGACACAGCCTTTTTAAAAACAGATTGAATTTTGCATATATTATCTCCATTCTGTTCGCTTTTCAGCCCGTGTCTTTGCGATGTAAAGTTTTGTCACAGATTTTCCTTTTTCCGATTTCTTCTGCGAGCTCTGCCCAGAAACCCCTGCACCATTGCTGATGAGAAAATATGACTGCTCCATGGTGCAAATCTCAGCTGACACGTATTAGCCGTTGCCATCCGTTCTGGGCACGGTTAAAAAAATTCGTGCTGCCTTCGGAAGGCTTGGAACCCACAAAAAAGAAGTGAAAAGTATGGCTCTTGAGGACACATTTGCTCCATCGTTTAGAGTGTGTGTGTGTGTGCTCGGGTATGAACATGCCCGCAAGTGGGGCAGGTCGGTTATAAGCAGCAGAAGTTGGTTTTTCCTCTCGTATGCACGAACAGCGTTTCACTGTAGTAGTACTTAAAAAAAGACGCTACTGGCGGGCTTCACATGATGGGAAGATATGGTACTGCGAAAACTCTCCGCCAGTTTCGCCATCACAATGCCAGAACCGAGCGGCAGTAGAGGCAGCAGGAGAAGGAGCAAGAGAAAAAGTTTGCCACCCAAGATGCAACTGCTGCAATGCCGTGGTATCGGATCGAATGATACTGGACCGGTACGTGACGGTTTGACAAAATCTGGAACTAAACGCTGGTGGTTTTTGGTGACTCTGTCGACTGAATCCGTCTCGAATCACGAAACTGGGTTGATGGGTTCTACTGATAGCACGAACACAATCTTTTTTTGTACCAGTTACCAAATAAGTGAAAGAGGACACACAATTTTTGAAACATTTGTGAATGATAGAAGATTTCTAGCGTTTTTCAAAATTAACTCTTGAATTGATTTCTGACTCCCGAGTAAACCCTCCCGAACGAAATTCATTGCTAAACATGGAATGTTTGTGCATGCCAGCCCGCTTGACCTAGCAAGGATGCCTTCTGCCCGCCGGAAAATGTGCACCGCGGGAGATGCTTCCTATGCATGGTGAACATTGAGCATTGCCCGCTGAAAAATGTAACTCGAGCATTCACCGTCAAGACGAAGTCATAAATATGTTCCTGCGGCGCGCGGCTCATTTCGCAGGCAGGCAGAATGTGCACACTAGAGACGAATTTCGATGCAGATCGCATGAAACTCTCGCCCACGGTGGTGCAAGGTGCAAGCATTCGAGCATTCCATACGCGATGCTTTTCTCCTGCACAGCGTGCACTGTAAGGATGCATGCGAGCATACCCGCATTGCATACTTGCAGGCGGCAGGCACCACCTCACGCAGGGCTCCGCGTGACGGAGCCTGCGAGCGAAACACATTTATCGATGCTAATGAATGTTTTTTTTTGTGTGCGGCTGGTTTTACCTGGTGGAAGGATGCTCACTTTTATTTTTGCATCGTTTGTGCCTCGCACGGGTCGTGGGTTTGCTGCATGTAGGGCTGCTGCTTCTCCTCATTACGGTGCCTCATTTCGGTAAATTAGTTTTTCATCGCGGTGCCAGAGGAAATGAGGCTAAATTCCAGCGATGGGTGGTATGCACGGTACGTGTAAAATGCTGCCATATAGAGTATGCAGCACACCAGCATTCGACCATATGACGCGCGTGCAGACGAGAGTGCTGACATCCTGGTGCGGCGATCCATCACGAGAGGTTTTGCGCAACGGGGTGTGATATTTGTGAAGAAAATGTTACTTTTATAACATGTTAAATTTGCTCAAGGATCCGTATAGAATAGAGCTGTTTTGTTAGGAAAGCAATGAAAAGAATAGATTTGCTTTTAGCTGACTTTGAAAACTTTAAAGAAATCTTGGTGCAGATTGCATACTTTAAGGCGCTAGTTGGTCTAAACTGCCCGAAAGTATGGAATTCTCACAACATGGCTGTATAATATTTTATTATTAACGACAAATTAGTTTGGCTTTCTATTTTTATATCGTTGGGCGTATGGGAAGGACTACATAGATGAATTTCATTGTACTTCCACAGTTTTAGTTGTTTTTTTTTTAAGTGGTAAAAAATGTAAATTTTTCTTTTCCTTTTATGCTCGTTTGAAACACTCTTCATTGGCATGGAAATGTAAAAAAATACTCAAGTTTAAACCATAGTTTTCTCCTGAATCCCGCTTGGTTAACTATTTGGTTCTGTGAATGAGCATTGTGTGCTCAATCTGCCATTACAAATCACTGCATGATTCACTACCAAATGTAATTAGTTTCCCATTTATCTTCACACCTATCGCCGGGCAGCGCGTGCCACCCCAGGCACTTGAGGGGAACAAAAAATTGGGACGTGTTTCATTCGAACAGGCGTAATTGTATTATTTAATAACCGCTGAGCTCGGTTCCGTAACGGGTTTCGCTTGGGCGCTTGGGCAAACAACAGGCACTAAATTTATCTTCGCCCCATTGCCGCGGACCCTGACCCTGAACGCTGATTGACGTTGATCAATCTCGGAACCCTAGTTTGATTATTATATGCGGCGACTCGCAGCGTGCTCGTTGTCGCCGAAGGCAGGTGATGGTGGGGGGAAAAAATGGAATAATTCAGATCCACATAAAGTCCATACGTAAGCCGGGAGCTCCATTAGAAAGAGGTAGAGCGAAAATCACTATTTGTTTCCGAAAATCACTATTTGTTTGAGCAACTATTTGTTTCCAGCATAAACAAATAGTTGCTGTCGGGTTTAGTGTGCCGTCCTTGAGCGAGTGGGCACGGTTGAAGTGGGCTTCGTTCGAGCTAATCGATTTTTATCTACCCCGTGGCGGTAATTGGTGGCAAAGGGCTTTTTTCTGTTTGTCCAATGAAGCGGTTATTTGTAGTGGTTTGGTGCATTTTTAGAGTGTTCAATGGTTGGGAAAATTTTCGTTTGTCAAGTGTACTTATCTTCCAACCTACGTTTGCTTCAGTCAACTTACCTAAAATAGAAGAAGAGAGAACATAATATTAGCATAATAAATGTTTATAATCAAAGGTGTTGGTGTGGTAAAATACGAGGAAAATTGAAGCTTTAAAATATTTTTAAATGGTTGTGTTTAAAGGATGTCTATAGTTGGAGAGCAAATCATAGGTGGTAATAATTTTAGACCTTTTCTATTTTTGAAGTTTCCTAATTGATAATGTTTGATTAAACAAAAATACTGTTTTATTAAATTATCACAAATCAACCAGTAACTAGTAGCGAATATTCATAATTTTTTTTCAACTAAACCTTAACATAGCAAACGTATCATTTTCTGTGGCGGATTGCATACATTCAGGCGTAAACGAATTTTATCAGCCCAAAAGTATGCAATCCTATTCATAAAGGCGCTCTCAGCCCAAATTTATCGTTTCACTTGTCTATTCTTAATACAGCTTTCCGGCTGAGTGCCCAATTTTCTTCTCAAGCGTCCTTGGAAGCAACGAAATAGCTCACACAAGGAACGGAAAGCAACAAAACGGCACCGTTGTTGAACTTGAACCGCATATTGATTTATGTCGCAGCGGGCACCCATTCCAACCCAAGCACACACGGAAACACGAACCATTGGCTGCAGTTGCAGTTGCGTAATGTGATCCACGGTTTGTCGTCGCGGTTGTGAGCAATAAGAGCACACGCTCGATTTCGTTTCTCTTGCATTCGTTCGTCCGCGGCCGTAAACTTGTCGCTTTCGCCTCCGAAAAAGTGGTCGAAGAAAATTTGAAGAATGACTCGCAGGGGCGCTCGCAGAGCCAGTTTCACCTGGCAGGGATTTCCACCAGCCATCAGGTCCTCCGTGCCCACGCGCCGTATGATGATTTGTGGCGAAAGGAAAAGCAAAATTACCATCATTAATTTGATGGTCGTTTCCAATAAGCTACCGAGCATGTTGCTTATTCCGTGCGCTCGCCCTTTTCTCTCCGCGTGTACCCATTGCTGGAGCCCATTAGCCCGGGCTCGTTTGTTTCTCGGTCGAATGTGTGCCGGAGTGGTGTGGCGAAAACCCGCACCATGAGACAGGCATGATGTAAAAATTGTTCCACAGCGCGTCCTCCGCGCTACCACCCTCTGCCGAAACACGCGGGAGCGCGATCGGCGTAAATCGTCGGCCCCGGCACGTAGGCACGAGGCACTGATGTTCACATATTTGCTCCTCTAAACTTGGGCAAATAGAACAATGGTGGTGCCGTGTGCATCCCACCCGCGGTCTGCTGCCCACAATGTGACATGTAATGCGGGCCGCCCTGACGGAAAACTCGGCCACCGCCACGCGCGGTGGCGGCATGATTGTTTGTGGAAATTATTAATCACACGAATGCCACGGCCAGTGCACGCCAGAACGACGCAAACGGCAGCGGCGGCCACGGTAAACGCTGGAGTCCGCTTCGCACCGTCCACGTCCTCTTTCTCGCCGGCGTCGTCGTCGTCGTCGCTGCGTCCGGCGGCTTGGCTTTTTCACCGAAGACGCCCGTCGCTGATGGGCTGAGTTTGATTGGTTGTTTGTACTTGATTCGGTCGGTTGATTTTACCTCGCGCGGGTTCGCTTATCGTTTGATTTCACCTCCCCCTAGCAATAATGGATTCCAGCGTCTGCTGCAACGATCGACGAGGACGACGACGACGACGACGACGATGATGATGATGATGTGAAGTTTTCGCCGTTCGCGGAAACCACTTGCCGTGCCGTGGGAGAGTACCCCATGCCCAAGTTTCAACGAGCGCACAAATCCAATAATAAGCTTTCCAGCGGCTCGTGAACTGATAATTGGGAGTGCTGTTTCTGCTTGTACCGGGCGGAGCCACTGACGGTACGATAATGATTCGAACGTGAGCCATAATGGTAGAAAGAAGTCGGTGGAGTGGTACCGGCCCGTGGTGGAGTGTGATTTCAGGAATGATTCTTGTTCGAAATTAATTTATATCATTATCTCATCGCCGGTCCCCGCGCGCCAGCACGGGTCGCTTTGAAGGATGCTTCGTTTATGTGTTTTTTTGGTTTTGTTTCAAGCTTTTCTAATCGATCAGTGACCTGTGTGTGTGTGTGTGCGAGAAGTTTCCAAAGTCAATTAAAAGGGCGTCTATCGCTTCGGTTCTTCAGATCGCTTCTCTCCATTAGCCCGATTAGCTGCGGTCCGATGTGGGGAAATCGCGTAAACGGACCGTAAACGGACTCGGCTCGGCGTGACTTGCCGACGTTTGCCGTCAGAGGGCGCTGCGCCAGAAGGCGCTCGCTCCAGAGGTGTCGAAACACGCTCGAATGATAATAAAATATGACAATCTGTGAACGATTCGTCCCGAACGAAGCCGCCCGCCCCGCCCTAGTCTAAAGGAGCGTAGCTGCCCGTGACGGTGGTAAATTGCTTCGGGTTTTCTGGATGGAATGACAATTTACGACACCACCAAGTGGATTCCGGAGCGGAAACGTACTCGTGCGCCCGCCATTCGCCGGCCATCAGTGCGGTCATAAATATTCCTATTTCCTAGCGCGCGCCCTGGCCCCTTGTGCGCCAAGACGCTGCGGGAAAGGATATGAGATTTTCCCTTCTGCGTATGTTTGTGTGTGTGTGTGTGTGTGTGTTCGGTGAGTTTCTTTTGCTCGGAATCTTTCTTCGTTCGCGCTGGAGTTGGGTTTATTTGTCCCACCACCGCACCCAACGCGCCCGGTGTGTAATAACTTTATGCTTCTCGGCAAAGTCCTTCACGGACACCATGCTGGTCAAATAAACAAAAGTGCATTTTCCAACTCGGTGTGTTCGATTGGGTTGCTCGCTGCGCTTTATGCCCGGACGGTGCAGCTGCCAGTGCAGACGTCCGGTGGCCAGCACGGCGCCGAACGCGGTGATAAGAGTGCTTTGGTTGCTTGCGGATTCTGGGGCGCTGTCGTTCCGTGCAGGCACCACCTCCCCGGAGGGCGACACATTGCTGTCGTTTTACTTTTCGGGATAAGTGAATTCTATCCGGTTGCATTTCTATCGGGGTGGTGGTTTTGCTCGTTGTCAATATTTTGCCCTCGTGTTTCGCTTGCGGCCAGTAGATGGGTTTCTTTGGCAGGCAGCACAGCGTGGAAAAAAAGGGGTGAATGAAATGAACTTTCCCACCTCCCAGGGTGGAGTTTACATTGGATGCATGATGCATTGGACGTATAAGACAGAAAAAAGGAGACAATATGTTGTGCGGTACCGGGTTGAGTGCTCGTCTTGAGTGGTCTGGTCTTGTAATGGGTGGGGCCTTTGTTTCCGAGGAGAATGTGAATCAAAACGTATCTGGAAGCCTGTCCTGTCCATGACTCCTAATGACAAGTAGTCCGTGGAGAGTGTGAAAGAGGCATCAGATAGAACAGCTCGTAAAAAGCAACTCTCCTCCTCCGGAAATGGCCGCTGCCGCTATGCCAGACTACGACGCGAGCGCATCATTCGCACAGGTAGTAAATAGCACAAGATGAAAATATTATTTCCTCTTTTATGGGCCGCCAATGTCGGGTGTCGGGAGCTGGCGCCAGAATATGCTTTTTCCTTTCGCTGCGGCGTTTCGTTTCACTTCATCAGATTTATTCCCACGCTTATGGTTCTGGTGAGAAAGAAACATCAATCTAGTAGGCCCCGCGGTCACTGTGATGTCGTTTCGTAGACGATCGTAAAACCGGAATGTGTGTCGCGATTTCCAAGCGACGGAAAAGAAATTATGAAGAAATATGTTAAGGACACGAGATAAACTCGCGTCTATTCGTTTCGGGTTTTGTTGAGAAAGACTGTTAGATGAAATTTTCCCCGTAAGAAGGCTCCCAGATTCTCGGCGTAAAATATTACCATCAGTAAATGAACAACCATAATGTTCTGAAACGATTCATCAGCGTCAGCACCGCTTCTTACATCGGTACGACCCAATCGATTGTGGTAATGGTCATTCGAGCTTAATAGTGGCAACTGCAACGAAAACTACGACCACTGCGAAGCGCATCAGCCGGTGTTACACCATAAACTATATTGATTGTCTCCGTGGAATTGATTCGTTGTGATTTATGATGTTTTCGACGTGCGCTCGAGCCACTTCTGCAACGCTCGGCGCTCGGGTCATAATTTCACCAAGACGACGGACGGATCGCGTCCCGGTGCTTTATGGGATAATTGATCGGAATTTAACCGCGCAGATTGATTTCACTGTGACCGTTCACTTTGACGGAGTTTGATGTAACGCTGATGTGTCACATTAAATATCGACATGAATTCGCTCGTCTCGGCATTCTTTGTTTGTTAATTTTCCGGTTGGTTGCTTCTTCTAGGTATGTTTGTAATATTGGATGGGATAAATGATTATGGATTGCATTCACATAACAAAGTATGTTGAAAAGCATGCAATGTTATATTTTTTAAATATTTAGCAAATGAATTAAATATTTGCTCTGGTCTAAGAATCGTATATAACTAATATATAGCTAATAGCTAATTTTGAACTACATAGTTTGAGGCCAGGAAAAAATGATTTCACTCACAATAATGGAATGTAAAATACTTCAAGGTATTTGTTTCATTTTTTAACTATCAAGAGGCTCTTACAATGAATCATAAAACTTTCAACTCAATTTAATTAAACTTTGCCGAAATATGTGTCAAAAAACTTATAAAAAAACGAAAAATCTAAAACAGGAAGGGTGTATGATTAAGCACGCAACTTGTTCTGCCAATGTGATTTCTCTCCCCCTGCCTAAAAGAACAAAAAATACAAAACTCGCGATATGCCTTCAGCTGAAGCCTCATTTCCCACGGGCTGGTTTGTGTGTTTGCGTGCGCCCGGCGCGAAAGGTGTCGAAGGGCAATAAAATTGAACCGGTTCACGCCAATGAACTATAAATAATGGGACCCACTTCCGGCAGGTAATGTGTTTTCTTGTAAAAACACACACTCGTACAAACACCGCGCGTACGAAGCAACCCGGACAAACTCGCAAACAAATCTGGCGCATTCGTGGCAAAACGGTTGTTTCGGGGGTGTTTTGGGCCTCGCCACCATCTGGTGCGCCGATCGGCGCTGGTGACAGTGCCCAAAATCGTTGAATAATGGGAACCCGGGCCCGGAAACGTACGGCGGTGGGTGGCGAATCCACGCCCGGGTGGATATGGTTTCTTATTGGAAAAGTTTAATGCGTGGGTTACGGGGTGGAAAAAGTGACTCCACGCGAGAGTCTGTTTACCATATCAATACGCGGTACTTTACGCTCGCGGGCAATAAATTACACATTGTTTAAGTTGGTTTTTTCCTGTGAATTTGATTCGAAAGTAGGTTTCCGCTAGTTTTCGATAAATCAACGTGTATTGTGGGTGAGATTTTGCATATGAGTGGAGGAGTATAGGAGAATTTTCAAACAGTTGACCTGGGGTGATATTTATGAAAGACTCTCTTCTTTAAGAGATGCCTGCAAGGCGCCAAGCTTGCCTTTTTTTTGAAGAAATTTCTCTCAATCACCGGTTGTCATAAAAACCTTCCCATTATCTTAATCGAGCTGTTAACAACTGATGATATCATCTAGACATAGAGATGCAGTAAAAAACAGGTGTAAATTTCGTGTTAATTGATGATCTAGATACATAACTTGTTCACTTCGGCATGTTGGGAAAAAACACTAAAAAATCGTTAGCCACAACATGGCTCTTATCTCACAAGATAAATGGAAGTAAATAACTGATGAGAGTAACAGTTAGTTTTTGAAGTTTTTAGCCATTCCGGCATTCGGACAACCGAATCAAAAGCTGCCGAGAGCGAAGCGTATAACAAACGCCCCACGCCGTCAATAAATAAAACCAATGCCCAACTCACGCGGGACACGCCAAATCATAAATGGACGGCTTAAGCTCACCATTGGAATCGCCGTTCGCCGTCTATTGCACCGATAGTTCACTCCGTTCGAAAGTCGGGCTTCTGCGGCCGCGTTTGGTACGCGTTTGAATAAGTGATGCGCGGAGATTTAAAAGTTCATCTTTCGAATCGGAAGTTGGCAAAAATGTTGGTGCACGAAGGCAAAAAACGCGGTACGAACTGCCTGAACAGAAATCATTACGCCGTATGTAATCTGCAGTTCAGTGCTAGTCCCAAGCACTATGCTTCGTTGTTTTTCTTTTGTGAGTTGCTGGTCGGTTATTTATTTTAAAGCCATCCTGCCGCTACTTTTGTCTCAACGCTCCACGTGTGGTTTTGTTTATCTCGTTCCGTTGCAGTGGCCGTGCAAACTATAAATAAATGGTGTGTGGTGGTGTTGCGTTTCTTTCTCGTTTTTTGTTTTTTGTTTTCGTGCTCCCGCTCCGGCGATTCGCGGGCGAGCATGAATGTAATACAAATATTGTGCTATCGCCTATTATGCATGAAACATGATCGCGGGGGAAAAAAGCACACACCCAGACACACACACACACACACACGAAACCAAAACCGGAGATTCGAATCCCAGCGAGTCAAAAGTGGCCACGGAAGTAAACCGTGCGAGCGTAAAACCCCTTTCTGCCGCGGGGATGAAATAAAAAGCTGCAGTCCGCCGTGCCCGCCACGTGGAATGAATAAAATCGTTACGGCAGCGGGGGTGAATGTGGGGGCAAAAAAAAGAAAGGCGAACGAAAAGGGGCATGCACATGAAGGCATCATAATGTGTAATGTATAAATGAGTAAGCAACGGAGAGAAAGAACGCGAATAATAAAAAGCACCCAGCTTAACAAGTCAGTTACAACGAATGTGTTGTAACAACCGACCACCGGCTGTCCGGTGGTGAAAATCACACAGCCGGAAAAATGCTCCCAAAACGGTGGGACGGTGCGGGGCGAGCGGTGCGAATCCGAGAATTGACCGTGTTGTAGTGTTTTATTAATATCGTTTTTTTTCGCTCTCCACGTTCAATTATGTGCGCCCCTGTTGCTCGGGGAGGAGTTGGAGCATCCGTTTTTGCTGTGACCGTGTTCCTGGACTGGTCACAAGCTGTTTAGCGGCAACCGCTGCGGACACGCTCCGGTGGTGGAATTAACCGGCCGGATTGGATGGTTATGTTTTCGATTGTCTATGGGCAGTAAAGGTATAAAATGGGGAAAGCACTCGCGATAGGGCCGGGAAATTTGATGCTATCCGCAAATGGATTACGGGTTGTGCACTATTTGAGCAGATCAGAGGCAGTATGTTCGATTCGGAGTAATTTAACACTAAAAAAAGACACTTATGAGGCTGTTTTCAACGAATATTTTCCCGTCAAATGTCAAAGGTCAAACACTCATGAAAATGATGAGGAACAATGCCAACAGCATCTATCGGTTTTCTGTATCGATTAAACAGATTAACCTTCACCCTTTATTGCCAATTTATCTTGGCATTTTTTCAGGCTTAATGCCTATTACGAGAAATGTAATTAAATATGACGGCAGTCAGTTAAAACCTAGGAATAACGCAATCAACAAACCTCCTTAAACCTACTTCCTTACATTTGCGATAAATATTTAATAACATATTTACAGTGTTTTAAAAAATATCAATTTCGGTTTCGGTGTAACTTTTGTAAAACATTTGTGAAACTTAGTACACAAAATTATCACAAATTTCACACAGCCCTAAAAACCTTGTTTTATTGAGCAATGCAATGTTGTTTTTAAAAAAAGGAAAAATATTATTGCATATAATTATTAACATAAAAAAACGTACAGAAAGTCTCACTGGAAATTACAACTCAACAAAAATATACAAAACTTTCACTAGAATTGTTATCGCACTGCAAGAACACCGGGAGCAAACGACACAATCCGCCCCCACGCTCGAGCTGCGTGCACGTGCCAGCCCGGAACGTGTGATCGGTCGCTCCCACGCTCCACCTTCCATTACACGTCGGGCATAATCGGGTATTATCACAACAACGAGACAACGGGTTGACATATTGCAGCCGGGTGCGGGAAGGGAAGAAAGGGAGGCCACCGGAAGGCACGTGGATTGAACATGGCACAATCAAACGGACGGCTGCAAGTCGAGTGCATTCGGTGCTGCATCCCGGTCCCTACCTTCGGCGTCGATTGCGCTGCCGGCCAGGCCCGGCTCACGTTGGCCGTCGTCCTGCCCGAGCGGGTAGCGAACGTGCCCGTGGTCGTAGAAATGTAACACCTGGCTCGATCCCGCCGGCTCCGTTGCCCCGGGAACAACATCGCAACCCATCGGGTAATTGTGACGGGTGCTCATTTTCCAATCGGGCGCCGGCGTCTTCGAGGACGCAGCGATGGGGGTGGTTTTTTCCACCCCCGGCAACTGCTCGGCTGCGACCGTCTCTTCCGGGACGGTCGGGAGCGGCTGGCACGCCGGCACGTCGGCTCGCATGTCGGCCAGCGCGAATCGGGGATCGATCAGAAACAGCCCGTGCTGCTGGTACACGTCCAGCGGGTTCCAGTTGAAGATGGCCACGCTCGCGAATGGATCTTCGTGCTGCGGTACGGTGGTGTGCGCGTCGTCGTTCGCCAAGTGCGCGTCCCCATCGTCATCGTCGTTGTCACTGTCGTTGTTTGCAGATTTTTCGCCCTCCACGATGGAGACGCCCGGTCGTTCGTGCGACTTATCGGCACCGGCGTCATCGTTGGCTAATAAATTAATTAAATTATCATCATTTATCTCCGTTAGTGGTGTGGCCGCACGATTCGCGCCCGTGCTGACGACCGCGTCGTCCGACTCCAGCGTCTGCCCGCTGAGCCGCCGCTTCTGCTCGAGCAGCTGCTTCGAGAAGGTCAACAAATCGTCCAGGATGCGTTCGATCACGGGCACATTCTCCACCAGCTGACCGAGGGCACTTATCGATGCGTCCGCTCGCTCCACCGTCATCGGCTCCGCCGTCTGTTCCACGCCGTTCGCCTTGAGCGCATGATTCAGCTGTTCGAAAATGTCGTCGATGTCATCGCCGCGTGTCCGCCGTTTCGCGGTCGCGACGGTCATATCGGTCGGTGCAGGGGGAGGGCTTACATTTCCATTTTCAAAGCGTGCCCACCGTCGGTACTCGTCCGGCTTTCCGGGGGAGGGCGGTGTGGCCGGCCGGCTGACTGGAGGTGCGCAAAGAAAAATGCAAACAAATCAAACAGAGCAAAGAAACGACACAGAATACGTGGCGACGTGGGGTGGGGGTTGGTGGTCGAGGGGAGAGGGGAGGGATGGAGTGTGGGCTGAGCACATTGACCGACCGTCTGACAATGATTGCTCAATTAATGTTGAATGTGAAAGTGATCGTTTGTCGATGTCGGGTAGATGGTTTCCATCGCTGTAGTCAATCTTTTCCACGAGCAGTTTGTTTTTTTCTCCAATCAGTTCATTCAACCTTGTGGGTTATGAAAGCGTTCTTTTTGTGCGTGCGTTTCGGTGTGTTGTGTGCAGAAAATTTCATCCCCACACCGCTGGGAGGTGAGGTTTATATATAACTTTTTCCCTATGTCCACGCTCGGCATCCGCTGTTGTCATTTCAGTCGTTGCAGTCATCGCACTAGAATGGAACGGAATTCCCAAATAACCTCAACATCCATCCGACGGAGCTGACCACCGGTTCCGTTGCAATTCCGTTCGCACATACAAACACACACACACATACAGAGAGGAAAAAGGTACTGTTGTTTGTTGGAAGTTTATGTCTCGTCGGACGGAATGGATGAAATTTGCCGGGTCGTCTGCCCGGGCAGATGGAAAATGTAATGGTCTCGAAAGAATTTCCACGCCATATTCGCTGTCGGCAGGGGGTTTCATCATGCGTAAAATGTGTCCGAACGATTTCGATTGCGTGTGGTGGTGGTGGTGTGATCGGGGTCTGCGCGTCTGCAGGTGAGCGTACGGTGAGCGTTACGCACCAATTTTCTCTCCACCGTCACCGGGTGCGTTATTTTCCGCATCGCTTCCGTGCGCCGCTGCCGGCGATGCTGTTCCGGTGATCTTGCGCTCCTGCTCGGTGCGTTCATCGGCGGCGGGTGCTGTCATCGGCCCAGCCACCCGAGGGGTCTGATCGCTCAATAATTCAAATCGCCCAAATTCCAGCGAACGCTCGTCGAACGGGCCAAAAATAAACTCACCATCGGTGAAACTAATCATGCGCCGATCGCGCACCGTCTCTTCTTCGCCGGGTCTATTTTCGGCCGCAGCGAAACGGTGCCACGCTGGGATTGATTTATCCGGCACTCGCTCGGTGTCGTGTTTGCACGGTGCTTCATCGGTGAAATTGCTTGGCAGCCGGTTCGCACCGTTTGCGCTGCCGTCCAGTGTTCTATCATCCGTTAAATTTGTTTTAAAATAATCAACATCAACATTAGCTGCGGGCGCGGGTGGAACGTGCTCTGGGCGGGGGAAGGATCGAAACGATTCGTCGTCCTGCGGCACGGTGCCGAACGTTCGGACGGTTTGAATGCCGGTGACATCATTATCACCACCGGTGAGGTCAACCGTGGGCAGCAGGTAACCGTCACCGACGTCGTCGTGCTGGTCGTCGTCGTTACCGCTGACAGCGGCGCTCACTCTCGGTGATGGGAAAATTGTCGGATTGACAGCCCTGTCCGGTGTAAACGCTGCTGTTGCAATCGCGGGCGACTTGCGTCCCGCCTCGGGACGGCTGATTTGCTCTGCAATGGTGCATTTTTTTAATCGTTAATACTGGATCCAACTGAGAAGGGCAGGGAGAGCGTGGGCGAGCGAGGGAACGAACTGACGACGAAGTGATTTGACGGTTGTGAAGCGAGATTGTTGAGAGTTTCGAAATCAAATTACCAAGATTCGATCGACCGAACGTTCTACTTTGAAAAGTATTTATGCTGAACGGAAGAACAAACGTACGGAAACAGTCCTCCAGTTTGCATCGAAACGATTCCTCGAAACACTCTATCGTCCGCCAGCTGATCGCGGCATACGTAAATCGTTCGGACCCTCATTAGTAGCGGTTCGTGCCGAGATAATTGTAAGTGACACATTCCATCAAAATGTTTGATGTGTTCCTCTGTGTGTGTGCGGTAAAGCATATCCTTTTGCAAACGGCGTTTTTTTTGTGAAAGTTTCCAGCTAATTGCTCCTGGTCAAAGGTGGTCAAATGATAAGCGGAAGCAAGGCATCGGTGTTCGATTATGGATTGATTCGAAATTAAATTATCAATTGACAATTATATCTTTGCAGTGAAAACATGAACTAGCGCCTTTCGAAGAAGCCGCGAAATAACTAGTTGTATTTTTGGTGATGTTTGACGAGTACTTGGATATCACATCGACACAATTTTCGATAATCACACCAATGACCTGATTTGTGTTTGGAGTGGGCTGATTAAATTATGAAAATGAGTTCATAAATCGATTACCGAGCAAGTGTCATTTAACGAACTTATGATTAGCGAAATATGTGTCATTTTAATGCCTATTTATCGACTGGAAGTCATTAATGATGCGTTAAAAGACTTGCCGTGTGGATAGCATGCTTTGAGCGCCTAAATGTATGCAATACGTGCATGGAATGTTTTCTTGAAGGCAAAATGAAAGATTTGTTTGTCGGGTCGTTACAAATGTTTACTGATAATAGTTACCGTTCAATCAAGTAAATGTTGATGATAGTAGCTGAAAAATGCAATCCGCGTATGATATGCAAATAAAGAAAGCCAAATTATTGCCAGAAGAAAAAAAACGCAAACGCAATCACGCACCACCTCAAATCAATGCAGGTGTGGCCGAAAGCAATTTCTCATTTTTACGACCATTTAAGTGTGTACGGACGGGTCGTGTTGGGCGCATCGAGTGTACTGGCAGTCGCAGTACGGCCGGCACCACTTCATCACGATCATACGCGGCACTCATCAGCGCACTCATCGGCACTTCGGTGCGCATCGCACACACGGTGCGCATTCAATTGATGTGCGGCTTCAAACGAGCCGGTCATAAAATGCATTCCTTGATTGTTATTCCAAACAATTCCGACAACGTACTTTTTTAATTTCCGTCCGTCCCGATCCGCCAAGCTGCCTGGGGCCGTTTTCGGGCCGCGCGCAGGGACAGTAATAAACGGATACAAAACAGAACAGAGGAAGAACGGAGAGGAAAAAAAAAGAAACGCAAACCAACGAACACACACGCACCCAAAATTGGAACATCCAACAAGAGGGCCCGCTGTCCCGCGAGGCACGCGTGTCCTTTAATTGTTTTATGCTCGAAACGGTCATCTAGTATGATGATTTTTCCGTGTTTTATTCATCAACCGAGTGGGGTGGTGGTTTTTGTTGTTTCCCAACGAGTTTTCCCCGAGTGAAGTTTTATTGCAATGAATCACGGCACAATCAACAGTGCGACGAATTTTTAATCCATCCGTTCGCTTTTATTATCCGCACTAATTCCATCGCGCGGTCAAATTTGCTCGCTGTTATTTGATACGGTTTTGATTGATATGATAAACAACGCCGTCAATTGTGTGCAATCAGCACACGGGACGGGGCGGTAGTATTGGTATGAATATTTGTGCGATGATGTTTTGTCATTAGATCGAATACTTACTAGGGTGTGTTAAAGATTGGTCTAATTAATGGAATGTTTTGAATTAAGTATTACAAAATTTCAGATTGATCCCAAATCGTACAAATTGATTTTGAAATAATCGACCACAGTTAGATTCACATAGCAAATGTCTTTAAAATATGTTGTCTTAAAATTTAAGAACATGAAATGCGGATTGCATACTTTTGGGCTGATTCGAATAAATGGGCCGACATGTATGAAATTTGGGCAATAAACCATCCTTTTTAGGTTTGATTTTTATGTGAAATGTTTGTTTGCGATACCATAAGTGGAAACTGACTACTTCAGACCAGGAATTAGCAAACTTACAAATAAAAAAAAAAACATAATCCCTCCCTTTCAAAGCAAAGGGAAAACTCTCCCTCGCACAATCAAATCGCACAGTTAAAGTTTCGCCATCCGAAATCTTTCGAACAAATCGAACCCCATTCTGCCTGGCCCGGCTATCGCAATCGGCATCAAAATAAACTTCACTTCAAACGTCCGCCAGCCAGTTCGTTCGGACTCGCAAACGCACTCCGCTAGTGGCAGCCAGGGAGCAGATAATTACCACTTGTGGAATAATCCCTTCCGGTGTCAGCGGCACCGGCGTCGTCCGATTCCGGCTCGTGGACGGTACCAGCGCCACAGTCGCACGGGTACGGTGGCGGTGGGGGAAATTCGAAAATCTCATTAATTTTTACGCTCGAACCGGAACTTCCCGAGCGTGCCCGGTGGCGCCACGGTGCGGTCGGATCGGCCACCGGATACGGTGGCGGGGGCGGTGACAGTGGCGACAGTGGTGGTGGTGGTGGCGGCGGCGGCGGCGATGGTGCGTCATCCGGAAGTCGGCCATTGTCGGTGGCCGATGCTTCACGGTGATAATGACTGCGAACGCTTTTATTATCATAATTACAGTCCACCCAGCGCCGGGGCTGGTGCCTTTGAAGGTTATCATTAGCGCACTCGCTGTCAGCGCGGTCGCCGCCGCCGCCGCCCGGGTACGCAACATGTGGCCCGGGCAGGGCCGTCCACCGCTGGCCGTCGTACGACGGTGGGCTCGGTGCGCTCATCCCGGGTGACAGCCGCTGACAGACGAGCTCGGCTCGGCGCTCGGTCCGCTCGGGCCGGTGATAAATTTGATTTGAATTTAAATTAATCCAATTACGATTTGGCTGATTTGATACATTTAATGCTGACGAATGCGGCGTCCGGTGGCCGGTCGCGTCCGCGTCCCGGTCCCGGGCCGCCTCGTCTGTAATTAGTTTTTCATTGTAATTATGAACCGAACCGGGGCTCGGCCCGGGCCCGTGGCCGGTGTCGCTGACGTTACTGTCAAATTTGTGGTCGGCGCCGGGACGCTGCAGCGGGAAGTGGGTGGCCGCGTGGGGGGGCGGCGGCGACGAACCGGGCCAGCCGGTGACCGGGAAGCGGTCGGGCGATCCGACGGCGGCGTGTTTGTCGAAGTAATTAGTGGTCAGCTGATCGGTCACCTCGATTGGACGGTCGTCACACGTCAGCGTCGTCGTCGTCGTCGTCGTCACCGGTGAGCTGTGGCCGCCCGGTGGGGGCGTGCAACTTTGTTTCGGCGGTTTCGGCCACCGTCCATCAATATTTAAATTCGGTTCCGTATTTGAATTTAAATTGAATTCGTGATGCGCCTCGACCGCATCGTCCACCGGCCACGGCTGGATGCAGCTGACGTCCGTGACGGTTGGGTGACGCTGGAGCTGGTGGGCCCGGGGGGTGGTGGACCGTCCCGTGGCCGGTTTGTGCTTGAGCGGCGGCTTCGAGTCGATACCGTCTTGCTGCAGTCTCGCCTGACCCTGGGCGGATTTGCTGCGCTCGTGTAGCTGCAGCTGCGGCTTCCCAGACGGCGTTGCGCTGCGGCGCCCTGGCAGGACCGGGCTGGCTGTGGAGGCCCGGGACGTGTCCTGGAACAGGCGCAGCATCGCCTCGAGCTCACCGCTCACGATCTTGTCCATCGGGAGATAGTAGCGCCGGGGAGGCGGTGGCGGTGGAGTTGGTGCCGCTAGTACCGCTTCCTGTGCCTGGTGCTGATGATGATGATGATGTTGGTAATGATAATCACTACTCGCAGCGGTTCCAGCAGCCGGAGAACAATCGCTGCTCGGCGTAAGACGCACGTCCGGCGCGGAGGTGGCTACACCCTGGGCCACGCCGTGTCCGTCAACATGATTATCATTTTTATCCGGTGGCCGGTGGCCCCAGTCCGTCAGGACGACGTTCTCCCGATCGAACAGCGTCCGAAGGGGCTCTATCTTGTGCTGCCGGCGGATGCGCTCGTCGAAGTGGATGCTATCGTGGCTGCCGTACCGGCGGCCCTCGATGGCGAACTCCCCGGCGTACGCATCGGCCACCGACGGCGACGGCTGACGTTCGGCTGTCGCCGCTGGCGATCGTGTCGGTGGCCACACGTTGTCGCACGACCGGTGCCGCCGTTGAAGCGGACGACGATTAATCTTGAGCACCGTGTCCCGGTCGATGCAGGGCGTTGCAGTTGCGTCCACGCGCCAACCGGCGGACGGCTGCCGGGAGCGACTGGGCCGTCCGTGCCCGGCTAGCGTCGTTACCCGATCGGGAAAGGGAGATAAGAGCGATAATATGTAACATGTAATTAATCAATCCTTTACCTTGAGCTTTACATACCGGGCGTGAAGGACACACACACACACAAAACTCAGCCGGCCGATGTACACGAAGATGATGATGGCACGCAAAACACTAAACCCACACGTACACTCGTGAACACACACAGAAACCGGATTTACTGTACACCGTATGAGTAGTTGACGGAGGCGAAATATGTGACATATACAAACAGGTTGGAATTAAAACGAACTCATCAGTTACATCATGCGCGGCGCTGCAAACACAGCTCTCGATTGGGAGTGGTAGCTCAATAGCACGCCCCCCCCCCGGGTGAAATTGTCCAGAAAATTCCTTCCAATGAGCAATTAACGAACACTTTCCACACTCAATCCCAAAAGGGATTTGGCACGGAACGCTTACCCACCCTTCGGATCATTCGAATTCACAGCCGTGTGTGTGTGTGTGTGTTTGTGTTTTTTTTTTTGGTTTGATCTGCCGTTCCCTGTGACGCCTTCTCGATTATCCGCACATCAACGCCCCACACCGTGGGCAGCCGAGTGCTTTTACCACTCTGCCGTAATTAATCCCGATGGGAGCGGATGAACGCGGCGCTCATTTCGGTGCTCCAGTGACCCACATTGTGACACCCACTGGAACCGATGATTGATGGTGGGATGTGCGTCCGGAATGGTGGGAATGTGGGAAAACCCTTCTTTGTTTGAACGGCTGTCGGGTTGCGAGAGGATTCATAAAAGTTGAGATAATTCCAGAAACATAGTCATAGTTGACCGTTTCATCGAAGGTTTTCCTTCTAAAGGTCCTTTTCCAAAGGTTTATACAAGCTGCAGGAACTCGTTTTTCGTGTGTTTTAATATAACTTGATATAAACATATACAAAAAAGTGCAATCTGTTCACGAAATGCGACTCATTGCAAAGAACTACTTCGAGATATGAATCTCTTCGCCCTTTTCAACCAATACTAGTCTAGATGAACAGAATTGACGTAAAACGCATACCACCAGCGTCGTTCTAACATTTTCTAACATATTCCAGTAAATAAGAAAAAAAGCTTCTCAAAAAAGTTAAAGAATCGACTCTTGAAAGACTTGGATATCAATACACTCTTTGAAAAACTCTCAAATGTCTTCCAAAATAAGAAAAGAGTATATAATTGTAGAAGCAAATTCGACTCATAAAACGAGTCAAAATTCAAAAAATTATAAAAATAACTTAAATTAAAAAATATAGCAGAATCGAACTAATAATCGATTGCCTCTTACAGTCGAAGAAAAATACAACACCGATATAAACTGGCAAAAACGTGTTAAAAAGAGAAGGGATTTCTGATTTAAAAAAAAGAACTTCTGACTCTCAAAAAGCATGGTCAAAATACCCGAGTTGGCAAACACGCAGCGTTACGTGTTTTTTATGTTTTAATCCGAACGAACCGTTGCACAACGAGCTGCCATCTGTATCACGCATTTACGCATACAGCACGTCCATTAAAAATACGGATTAAAAGTTTCCGTTTTCGCAAAAATCGAATTAACGACGCGCACATCGGCCGAACCGGCGCGTTCGCAAATGAAACGAAACGGAAAATGGCAGCCCCGGGTATCCGTTTTCCAGCTTTTCCCGTGTGTGCAGGAATCCATCCATCTGCTCCAGTTTTGCGGGTTTCACGTGTTTCCGATCCGATCGGGAAATCGATCGAACGGATCGATCGGTGTAATCGATTTGATTAAGCGGATTCTGCCGCTCGCACATGTAATTTTTCTCCCCGTAGTGCCGGAGAGATAGAGAGAGCTCCAAAGAGATTGGTGGTGGCATCACCACGGACAGTAATTAACAGCGTTGCACCAATTTCACGCACCATCATCGGCACAGAGAGGTTTTTTTTGGGAGAGTTTTTCCTGTGTGAGTGGCTGCACCAGAAATGCGCATTGAAGGGCATTTTTCAGCCGGAGTTGGTATTTTTAATTCGTTCGTCCAATGCTTTCGACGGCTGAGACTCGACTTTTGGGAAGAATTTGTAATAAAAAGCACATTCTATCACATGGTAGCCCGGCAGACTCCAGCAGCAACCCTTCTCCTGCAGTGGTAATGATAGTTTGAATTTTCCAAGACGCAGTCGACGAGAAAATCGAAATCACGAAAGCAAATTGTAATGGACGCCTCATTATGGCGCGCCAGATTACGTCGGCTTTGGGTCCGGGATTATTTCGAGCCGGGTCGGTTTCGGGGTCCCACGGCGTATTCCATAATTACCCGTCCTGCTGAGGGTTTTTTTTCCCCCCGTTGGTTTTGTTTACGGCCTTCTCACTCATTTGAACGATTGGCACCGGCTTATCATCGCGGGCTGTGTGCACTTATCGCACACCGAGTGCACGATATGACTTTCCTTTCATATTCTAATTACTTTTCGCTCCCCGCGCACACCGACAGCGCCGGATATGGATTATCGGTCGTTGTTTGGCCCACTACGACTACCGCACGGTGCGGGACGTCGACGAAGCAATTAAAATAAAATGTGCTAATCGGGGCAAAAATGGTTCCGCCCCGTCAGCGTTCGCGGCCCAGCCCACTTCTTCCGTTGGGTGGGGGACGAGCATAAATAATTAAAGGGGTTTAATAAGGTTCAATTGAGTCCTTTTCCCGGGGCGTTTTGCGCTGAGCTTTTGTTTCTTCCAACTTCGTTTTTCGCATCCGCGCGTCAAACGGTTCCCGTTACGCCGTAACGCCTCCGCTGAAAAGTGGGCCGGGAAGGATCCTGCTTTCCCGGAAACGCTTGATGACGCTTGACTAACAATCGCAAGGATAATAGTGAGCATGAGACGTTCCCGCGTGAGGTGAGCAAAACTTTACGGCAAGTTGAGAAAAGTTCCTGCATCCTGCATGGTCGTTTGACACGTACCCGTTTGACATGAGCCACTTCGCAAAGTCCACTCAAAATTTCCCACCACCCGGGTTTTTGTGTTTCCATTCCGTAGAGGGGGGGGTGTTCCAGGGCCGGCAACGCCCAACATCCATCAATCAACGGGCCCCCGGTTGCAGTAACGCCGGCACGGTCACGGAAATGATACTACATCGGAACTTCTTCATCCGTCCAACGTGGGAGGGCGTGTTCGTCCTTGCCGGGCCGTCCACACAACCTCCCCCGGGGGTCAGGTGGCCTTGCCCCAAGGGACCCAAAGCGAAAGGGGTCCCCGTAAAAGCGAAAACCACCAACACCACCCATCGGAACTTTAATCAATATCACAAACAATCGAGTAACTGTCAATTGCCGGTTTGGATCCTTCGTCAAGCGCAACGCGTCATTCGGGGAGCGAAGTCGGCACGTGAAACGAACACCCTTGTCAGATGGGAAAGTTTTTGCCTGCTTTCGGTACAGAGTACAAGCCAACGCTCCTTGAGGTACTGCGTTTTTTATGTCCGGTTGTCGGGTTGTTTTGGGTGTTTTTTCTTCACCTCAAGAGAAATGTACTCCTTCTCAGCAGGAAATTATATGATTAATTTTAACTCCAGCGCTTCCGAAGCTCCAATTTCCGAGCGGCTGCGTTGGATTCCGTCCACCCTGGAACGGGGGGCGTGCCAGGGCGTGCAATTACAGCTGACGACCATCGGCTTTGATCGAAAGTGATTGAGTACAAAAACGCGTCCCGGGTACGGTTTACGAAACCACATCATACATCGATGCATCGATCTCCCAATCCCATCGGGATGCATCGCAGAGAGGGCGCCAGTGCGAAATCAATCAAACGTTGGTCGGATCAACCGGACTATCCCGGAGCGACGACACTTAAGCGCCTGCTGCTGCTTGACGTTTCAGGGC
>KB672490.1:13044677-13101358 GCA_000349145.1 Anopheles dirus
AGAGTTCTTAATTGGCTAGTGTGCTACAGTCGCGGAGATGCCGGGGTATCGATTGGCAGCGATATATGCAGAATATGATTTAGAACGATGGGCCAAATTGATAGTAATTAATTCAGTATTGTGTGAGCAGTGTGATTAGGGAATGGATCGGTGAAATTTCTGCATCCTAATAGGGCACCAAACCAATTACAGTTTCTCAAGATCTGTTTATTAGATACAAAACATGGGAAGACTTCGGGAGAACTATCGTTTCGACGTATTTTGTGTGTGTTGATCGTATTGAACACAGAACTGGTTTCAAATGTTTGATTCTGTATGGTACGTACAATGTTTGTAACATAATTTATGGTTCACATTTTGACAGCTGTCACTTACAATATGACAGTTCATTTGACGACTACTTCATGTAGATTGCTAGTATCTAGTGACAGGAGATACTGTGTAGTGTTGTGTGGAATAAGGAGCAGTAGAATAATAAGTAATAGTAACGACAGCAGAAGTTCTAGTAGCTGAAGTGATGGTAATTGTAATGAAAAAACATAGGTGGTTGTTGTTGCAGTTAGCACCAGTGGTAGTAGTAGTGGAAGAAGTAACTAAAGTATCAGTGAAGGAAGAAGATAGAGCATCCAAAGTAGTAAACTATAACCAGTCGTATAATCAGTTACTTCGAAGCAACATTTAGTGTCAATCAATATAACTTAAATCAATAACTTTGATCAATAGTCTACTAGTTCTGATCGTAAACCTAGTTCGTTGAATCAAGAATGCGCTGAAATATTCACCTTCAACCTTCACCTTCAAGAGGCCTTCTCATGTCTCAGTTTTCAAAAAAACTCAGCATTAAAAACTCAACCACATTTCAATCAATTAAATGCAAAACCCCTTCAATGTTCTCAGTAGGTCATCAGGCAAGTCTGGGAATGTCTGCGCGCATCGTATGAAAATAAAAGCATTATTTCGACATCATAGAAAATGCTCTCGGCTCGTTCCCCCCAGGGACAGACCAAGATTAAAGAGTACTACTTCCAGTGAATAGTCACAGAACGTCCGGCGTAGAGCTCCGGCTGGTTTGAGAGCGGGCTGACAGACACAATCCTTTGACGGCTCGCCGAGGTTGCGTCCGTCGGTGGGACGGTGGCCGCGTGGTTACAGACACGGGCGAGCACTGGAGCAAGCGCCGAACATTTTCTCCACGGCGCGTCCAAATAAATCAAATTCCTCGACGGTTTCCGGCACCCGGTGTGGGTTGGTGTGTTGTTGGGTTTGAATTTTCTAACCCCACTCGGTGAAGCTGGCGGGCCAGTCTCGTCGGGGTCAGCGAGGGGTTGATGTGACCGGGCCGTTATACCGCAACCGTACCAGAATAACCCCGGCCGAACGGCTTACATGTTGGAGCCGCCGCTATGGCAGCGGCCCCGAAGACAAATTCTTCCCGTGGCGCTCGGAGGTGGCAGCAGAAAAGCCATCGTTTGGCCCCACCAGAGAAGACCGGCCCGATCCGTGTATGCATGTTCCAATCACTCGGTGCGAATACAGCTCTCGTGGGAGAGCTGTCGGCCTCGAGGTTTGGCCAAAAATATTTTTGGAACGTGCCGTTGGCGTATGCACACACCCACACACACATACACATACGCGAAGCGGCGTCCTTGATGCAAATTGAAAAACGAACGAGATAAGCGTGGAATGCAAGTGGGCGTCTGTGGTGGGGCCGTGTGTGGTTTTACGGCTGAAATTGGCCTCTAATCTTCGGATTACAAAATAGATGAAGTTTGCTCAGCAATCATTTGTCGCCAGGGGTTTGGAGCGTGAGATTTGTGATAAGCATTAGGAATGGGGTCATTTCAAGAGTTGGTTTGTGTGAGTTCACATGGAAAGTGTTGACGTTCATAGTCACTCCTCAACGAAGTAGAGAAAGTATTGTAAACTGTTACTAGTCCAGAGTAGTTTGCTTGATGGCATGAGTTCGGGGATGATAATAGTAGTCTCTTTGCTCCAGTGCGTTTATAGTCTAACAACGAGCTACATGCCACCTGAATTAGTTATTCGTAGAAAATCTTTGATCGTGTTACAAGCCGTAACACAAACGAAATAGATCCTCTGCTGCCCCTCCTGCTGCTGAACAGGTGGAAATCAATTATTCGAGTGACACGGTGCGTTCGAAGCTACCACCGAAGTGGCGGGGTAAGAAAGCGCTTGTGCGTCACTCAGGCAGGCAGCAGAGGGTACTCAAGCGATATCGTCAAGAAAGACTTGAGTAAGGACCGGGCCAAGTTATGAGCCGTGTCGCCCAGGTAGCCGGAGCAGCGAATGTGTTGGGAAAAGTTTTATTCATAAGAAAACTCCTGCCGAACGGGCCAGAACGGATGTTCCGTGCGGAACACAGCCTCCCCATATACTCCCCTGCCACGACCCCTCGGCATTCCGAGTCGGGTTGCGTTTTCCTTGAAAGAAAGATGGTGAAAATATTTGCTTATCTAATTTACAGACGAAAGTTTGCTCGTTTTCCAGCCCGGTGAAGACACCTCTCCTGCACGTGTGCGGCGTGTCTGCCCGACAAAACGCGTGTGTGCGTTCTCCGTTTCTTCTTGCGCTTCTTATTTTCTACACGTTCCCTTTGTGCAGGACGTCCACATGCGCAGCCTCCGCGCTGCTCTCGCCCGATGATTGAAAGCCTCATGTTCGGTTGGCGTACGTTTTGCGACTGTTTGCTCCGTGCGCCGGTTGTGCGATTTCAAAGGTACTGACTGGCCCGCTCCGCACGCGACAGGAGACAGGAGGGGCTGGTAGATTTTTAATACCGAGCATACCGATCACTGCAAGCGACTAGTGTAGTGGAAGATACCTCCGGCCCACGGCGCAAACACAGTGCGAGAAAGTTTGTCTTTGGTCCGATCGAGCTGGCGCCGGGTATTGCACTCGTTCCACGCGCACCCCGATCCGTGTACAGCAACATATGCAAATAACCCTTATGAGGTTCGGAGCGGAGTGATATATTTCCTCTGCCGAGCGCTGGAAATCGATTCCGGGGCGATGATAGGCGACGGCGGGCGATCGGGAGGCAGTATTTGTACAGCCGCCCGTCGCCGGAGTTCGGTTCGGCTTCTTGGCCCAACGTCGGCCCCGTCGGAGCCTCGGTCGGATCGGTCGTAAAGGCGTGTGGAATAATTCAAAAAGTTTCCTCCGAAACGAAGTGAAAACTTCGTCCCGGCGGGGCAGTGGCACGGGTGGGGCCACGGGCGTAAAGTTTTTGGCACGTTATGCTTTTGCTTTTGCAGTCTATAAATCATTGATACGATAAATCTTTATCAGACACTTGTCGGATTAGTTTACAAACATGACAATTTTCTTCGTCCTTCCGTGTGCCCCCGTGTGGCGTTTAGCAGGAGGCGAGTGCGAGTGTCGATCGGTGCCGAACTGCTGGTGGGCTCGTGTGAGGTAGGATCGATCCGCTCCGGAACGGGTGTGGAACGTTTCGTCGAAGGCGTGGTGAAAGGTCGCCTGAGCGGGAACATCTGTTAAACAATTTCAACGTGAACGAGCGGGCCTCACGTGGGAGCAACGGCACGGAAATGCATTTTATTCTCACACAAACCTCGATAAGCAACTCACTGGAGACAAACCGATCTTGGTGTGTCGGTTTGTTGCTTTAGCCACCGTTTGTGTACCTTTCACCGTGCGGAGAATGTCTCCACGCACGATTCATCTTCACCGGAACCATTTCAACGTGCTACTTCTGTGGCCTGATGCTGATAGTCTTCCAACACGCATCATTCTTTCCGCCCGACGGCTCCGAACGCACCGCAGGATGAGTCTGGGCGCCGGAGCTGGGCCTGGACCAGAAACGATTACGGATTACATGCAACGGCTGAATGAAGATATAAATCCATCAAGATAAACATTTAGATATTCCACACGACTGGCCGGGAAAAGGAAGCCACCGGCACGCTGGCCACGGTAGCCGTGATCGTCCCGACCGTCGTCTGGAGCAACAATTTAATCACTCCGAGCAAACGAGACCGGAGAGGAACGCACGGTAGCGTCGATGGGCTGTGTCTACGTGCCATAAATCATACCAGGATTTACTCCCCCGATGGTTCCCGCATGCACCGAAATTAGTCCATCGATCGTGCTGCTTCTTTCTGCCAGCGTAGACCGTCATCTCGCACTGTGACCAATTATTCGGAGTTGCGCTGGAGTGCCGTCCCACCTAGTACATGCTCTTTAACCTGCCACCACCGTGACCACCGTGACCGGGAACCAAACCAGTGGCGTGAGCGTGCGGGTGACGCTGGGAACGTGTGTTTACGAGGTTTTTGTGCAATAATGCCTGCCAGCAGACACTCTCGCCCACGTGGCCGGACGATGACGACGAGCACTTAGGTGAACCATCGGGCAGATCGCTTTCTAAACCAACTGTTATCTTTAGATTTTGTGGTAAAACTTGCACAGTCTGGAGAGAGGCACTGAGTGGAAATAAATTTGGGACATAAGGTGGGACATCATGCAGGACGCTTTTTTTTGTCAAGGGAAGATAGATATTTTTAGTCATCCAATCTTTTACTTGGTGTGTTGTAATGTTCTTGCTTGTCATGCGGACAACATGAGATAACACTCAAACAAAAGCACGGATGTTTATCGAATAACTTGAAAGTTCGTCATGTTTTTGTGTTAAACTCTTTTGAAGCATTTTGTCTGAACATAAGATAAAAGAGATAAAACTCCTCTTTATTCTTTAGACACTTTTTTATCCTTAGAGATTTAGATTCCAAGACAACTTCGTTGGAGGGATGTTGATATTGCATCTGATCTAGTAATCTAATATTCAGGTTTGATTGCAAAAGGAATGTTTGGTTTCAAACTCATTTCACAATGTCCCCCTGGACCGTACATCGAGATGCAACCATATATAGGAAAAAGACCTTGCAAGAGATGCTAACTTTTCCGAGCCGGCAAAACCTTCCAACAGGAAGCACACATCAACCAACCGATTTATGACCTAAAGATGGTCACCAGCAGCCCTCAACGACTCTGGAGTCAATCAAGCTGAACACTATGTTAAAGCCATCGTTGGGTTTGGGTTGCGAACCAAAGCCGCATCCCAATCCGATGGCCGAAGCCACCGGAAGCCTTGTTAACAGGTTCGTTCTGGCACGCCAACAATGCCCGATGCATCCGATGCCCGTATTCCCCGACTCATTCATACCGAATGAAAGCGTTCCATCAACCGTCCGGGAGACACTTTCTACGTCCCGAATACATGTGTACCCAAGCTGCGGTAGCCTTTTGTCGTTCCCGGCCAGCTCCGGTTCGGTTTGGAAGCGATAAATTCCGGTTTTAATAGCTCGTAAAAGAACAATACCGGTGGCTTCATCATGATATCGCAGTTCGTAATTTGTTTTTCGGCGATTAACTTCGATTTCCCTGGAGAAGTTTGGACGGGCGCCCGGAACCGGAGTGCCGCTTGCAAAATGGACTACACGACCCTCATCCCAGCACTCCCAGCACGTGTGATGAATGGTGCGCAGGGATTCTCGGGCCGGAATTGTAAGATTCTAATCCCAGGTTTCGCTCCGCCGATGAGTTTGCGACATTCGGCCTGAGGACGCCCGGCTCAACATCGTCCGACTTACTTCATCATCAATTCATGCTGTTCCTGCTGCTGCAGCTGCTGCTGACCACACCTCACCGGGAGCGAAACGACGTCACGCAGGATGCGAACGTGAACGACGATTCGTCTTCATAAACATAATAAAGCAATTTTGTGCGACTGCATGCTCCCGGCCGTTTGCCAGCGTGCGTCCGTTTTGCGGTCCGCGGCCGTGACGTTATCGCAACAGGGCGCGGCGCTGGTTTCGTTTTCCAGCACGGTCCACGCGCTGGCCGCTCATCTCGGGTGGACATGCAAATGGGCAAGTCGTTTTAATCTCTTTCGAGGCGAACGCGGGTACGCGCGTCCTTGCCGTGCTAGTCATTAGGCAATACCGGAGCTAGGGGCTGGATAATTTGCCCGGAAATCTGTTCCGTAGCCAAACAATTCGTCATCGCCCCATTCCAATCGGGGAACGACACCTTTGCGAAAGGTGCCGGCTCATAATGGCGTAGGGATGAGCGTACGGGTTCTTGTTGCGTCACCGGTTTTGGTCCCCTGGTTGGATTTTTCTCGCCAAACAAATCGCTCTCATAAATTACGATTCATAATCCAATTTTGTTAAAGCCTGCCGGTGGCTTCCTTATATCCGCTAGAATCGCAAAGGTTGGGATAATGCGTGGTATCAAGCTGTTGCTGTGGAGAAAATGTGTTGGAAAAAGGGCGTGTCCAGCCTTTGGATAAGAAACTATAGTATAACATTTGTTGAATTACTAGCATTACTAGCAACTAGGGATATACTATTGACTCTACTATAGACTATACTAAATACTATGTTAAAAGTTCAGTTCTTATCCTAAGAAACCAAAACATCTCTTGAGGCCGAAATAATCAAATGACGAGCTCGCAATGAAATAATCAAGACAATTGAATACACATGACACGGATGCAAAAGAACGACGAATTGTATCAAAAATCTATTAGTGTCTGGCAGGCTAATTTGAAAAATTCGATATTCATAATACGAACGAACCTACTCACTGATGACGACATGGCATGATAAGCTCTTCGTCTGTTTGCACTCCTGAATCCAGATGTGAGAATGAAATTCTTTCATCTCTACTTATCGCACCCTTGTTTGATGTTAGATTTTGGAACGAATTGTTGTTCCCTTATTGATGAGCTGCACAGAACGGACATGCATGATGAGTTCCGATTGCATTATAATGCTTGTGACTATATGGCGAGTGGGTTTGAAAACTCTTTCACACGAGAAGAAAAGATTCGCATATGAAGATGTTTCCTTTGTACTGTTTTTGGCAGATCAATTCCAAACTCCGTGCCAGTTCAATATGGGATTGAAGCATAGCCAATGCAAAGTTTTCCCGCCTGATCCTAACAGGTTGATTAGCCTAAAAGTTGATTGACTTCACCGCTGCAAACACTGCTGCTGTTCGATCATTAACAGCCGTCCTTCCAAGTATTGCCTAGCCGGCCCCATCACAGGCATGCTTCGGAGTCGAAGAATAACACATTGCAACTAAGAGGGCGGCAAAAACCAGCTTCTGAATATTTCAGGATAAGAAAAAAATCATAATAAATACGTTGTTTGTGTTCGAGAGATTCCAAGCATTCCGAGAACGATGAGTTCAGAGTCTTGGGTACGGTGTTTCTTTAACAGGAATAACAATTTCCATATTGATTAATTCAGATCGGGACAACATGTAGCACGTCTATTGACACAGCATTCAGCAAGCAGTCAGGTAGATATAATATCGAATGGTACATGAAACTGCACTCGTCAGCAACGTCAGCAATGGTCACGATAAACGGATAACTTCTAGTAACGCTCCTTCTCTTCCAACATACCTCCTAGGGCTACGATACTGAGAAATACGTTGATGATACGCCATCATTTTCACAAGCACAATTTTTGGCCAAAAACACTTCGATAAAACACTCTACTGCGATAACTTGTCCCTCTTTTTACAACGACCGTACCGCACTTTTATTCGTACACGAACTCCTTAAACCACGATTCGCGATTCGCAACAACACTAAAACACGTTCGTTCGATGAGTCTGTCTCTAACTGGTGTCGTTCGTTCCGGACGCAGTGCGAACCCAACTGGCCGTGGTTGAAAATTGAACGAAACTGGAATCGAATCCTCTTCCCGCGGCTGAGAATATCACTTGGACGCTTCGTTATTGAGAGAAAACGAAGAACAAAAAAGCAATCTTCAACGAGTCCAGGGTATTTTTCTCGCACGGTGGTGCAGCTGCTTTATGTCCGGATCGGTGGATCGTTTCGCGGAAAATGCGATCCCATCGATACTATCCGGTACCTTGATGTGGCCGTGAGTCGCGTTCGAGTGAAGGCACTCGTTGGCGGTGGCGACTCACCATAATTTTCACCACCGACGTAGTGGGTGTCGAGGGTGCCCCCTCATCTACCAGCACTACAGTCATTAGCCGGTGTTGGCAGCGCGTACGGAGGATGCATTTGAAGAGCAGCAGCAAAAAAATGTACGTCATAGGTTCGACCGATCGATGTGTACACCCGCTTCAATTGCTAGTGAGGTGTGAGTGCTGCTTTTAAAAATACTTCTATCTCTTCGGGACACGCTCTAGTCCACAGAACGGACTCTCTTCGTGCGTTCTTGGTGAAATAAAATCACCATCGGATCGGATTCGTAGCTGCCCGCCCGAACGGTCCGGCACTTCTTCTGGACAGCTGACTCTCCAAGAGGCTGCCGATATTTTTGAGCGGCTTGACATGGGGTCGTCACTCAATGCGACACGCCACGCCTTAGTCACGTTCGGAAGAATATTCACGGCCACGGGAGCAACGTGTCAACTCTATTTTCATACCGCCAGTTGCCGTTCGAGTAAGTGATCGCTGCCGGAAAGCCGATCGCTGACTAATGGCAGGCATGTCAAGTGAGCTGCTTTGTTGTTCGGGGTTTGGGCTGATATATTTTAAAATACCTTTTTTGCCGACTTGGCTTATCGTTTCGCACACACACACACACACCTGCATCCCTACGCTACCCCCGGACATTAACCCAAGCGGACAGACCCACTGGCAGTTGTGTACGTTACGTTTGTCTAATAATAGCACCATGACTAATCTTCGCGACTCTTCCCTTCTGCATCGCGGTAGTGGTGGTCGTTTCTACGTTGTTCTTCGCACCCAACACAAGTGGATTGCCGGTTTTTTATATTTCGCTGATTCATAGGACGATGCAAGCGAACCCCCAACCGCACAGAGATAGGTCAGTTTGTTGCGCTGTAGCTGGTCCGCTCGATCCACTCGTTACGGTGGGACAAATGTGTTGCATCCACTGCAAATCATGCCATAATCTGTTTATTTGTTTTTCCTCGCCGAGAGCAGCAGGATGATGCAGAAGAATATTTTTACCCGATTTATCCTCCTTCCGATCCTACCGTATTGCGATGTGTGCTTACAAACAATGCATCCTCATAGTGTGCTTTTTTTATTTAAGATAATTGAACAGTGACGAGGTTGACTGGCCGGATAATTATGTACCGTAACAGACGTTCTGAAGAATAATAAACTGCGACAGGAAATCAATTTTTAACCATTCCGATTGAAATGTTCTTCCGTTCCGCACGGAACATCCCAGAGAACAGACTTGCACTTAATTGAGTCCGCTTTATCTTGCGTTATGATGAGTTTCGCTTCCGTTTCGACGATCGTTTCGACCCGCGTCGCTCCCAGCTACGAACAGATTGTCTTGATGGCTGGATGGTAAGATTGATTGTGACGTTTGACACACCGGATCTATTATTTCACGGGGAATTCTGCAATTTCCTTCCATCGCAGCGGCGATAACCGATCTAGTGTCAATTTTACTCACTCTCACCCGCTTCCGTTGCCACGCAACGGATGAACGATTGTGTCCCGTTCAGTCCGGAAATTAGAGAGAGAACCTGAACGGCAATCGTTTCGGAGCCGGTCGTTTGGTTGGAAATGGGAAGGGTTTCTTCGCTGTACGCAAAAGATGCGGGAAAGATCTTATTCCTCGTTTGCAAATTGTTATTTAAAAGAAAACACAGCAACTGTTCTGATCAGAATAGGATATTGAGGTAACATTTTGTAGGATATGTTCCTCCTACTGTAGTTTATGCTTTCATATAATAAATTCAGCTTATAAACAATCTATTATTCCGAATTTGAATTTGGTTACAAATGCTCATAGATTCTAAATCATTTATAACATTGACGGGATCATAACACAACAAAAACTTGAGTCACGCATATAAGTTTACCCGTTTTTTTGTATTAGTGTGACTTTTGGAAAGATTTTCCATTTTTATACGTAAAGATATACAGGTTTCTCGATAGTTTATTTGAGTATTATATTATTTAAATCGTCCCTTTGCTGAGATAGCGTAATTAAATCATTACCGGACGTGACATTAAACAAAAACGCTTCCTTACCATGCTGTAACTGACAAGAAATCGATACACGCCTCCAGAACGTTCCCGCATAGCTTATCGGCAGATTGAAAAAGTCCATCAGCAGTGACACAGACAGAGTCGTCCTACCGACTCCCTCGCCCGAACGTCCGTGCCAGCCAGGACCCCGGCACACGGCACCAGGATCCACCGAGGACAAGACATTATTGGCTTGGTGACTAATGATTAAATTTCCGTGTGCAACTTAATTAACCTTTCCCACGTTTTGCGCTCCGGTCCGGGGTGGCCACCGGCACCATCAAGATATCCGGCCGGCCCGCCGCCCCGGTCCGGTTGCGAAGGGGAGCTAATTTTCACGTTGAAATCGGAAAGAATCGCTCGGACGAATCGCCTCCGGGGTGACAGACTAACGATCGTCGCTCACATTTACACTTCCGGCGAGGCCGGACGGGACGCGGCCGTGCACCGGCAATGTTTTGCATTAATGAGCCGTCGCTCGTCCGTTGTCCCCGGTTTCCCCGGGCACATCGCCTCCGTCAGGATCGACGGCGTGTCCTGGGGCACTCGGGGCCATTAATCCTAATCAGGGCACTCGGCATTCTCGCAGCCCAACTCGTGTCCGCTCCGAACATGGCGAGTTGGCGAGTCGTCCTGTGATTCATTTTCTTTTCATAAATTCTGTTCCAAAGCGGTTGCGGATTACTTCCATCGGAAGCCATTCGAGCACCGCCCGGGCGAACTCAACGGGATCGGGTTTTGACTCTGGCGAATAGGGAGGCTGTTGAGGAGAAAAAATCCCTTCCCACCCACCGGTGGACACCACTTTGGTGGAGTTGTGGGGATCGGTAGCTCCCCGGGCGGAAACGTTGAGCTAATGATAGCATTTGCCGAGCCCGGCGGAACTTCCGGCGATGTGTACCACGTGCCAAAATGGCACGCCGAAAGTCAGTCGCAGCTTGGGATAAGATGGTCCCGACCAAAGGGCGGGCTGGGCTGCCGCTGCTCAACGGGGCGAGAAAAAATACGGCTCCATTCATCTCACGTTCAAATCTAATTAGCAAGAATGGAATTAATTGCAGCACTAATTAATTAGCATACATGAAATATTTCCTTTTTTCGCTCCTCGCAGCACCTCGCACCCTACGCGCCGTTGGTGAGAACAGTGCGTTTTGGTCCTTCGAGCCGGATGGGAATTGAATCAGTCGACCAGAAGACAAACGTTTGCTAGACGAGCCGGGGTTTCCTGTTGGCCCACGGACATCCGGCTGACTCGTTTCGCATCGACGTACCCTACGGCGGTAGGAGTCGTGTCACTTCTTTTTTCTTCTTTACTGCCCCTTTACGTCAAGTTAGCTGCTCGGTGGCTGACTTCTGTAGCTGCCTTAATACGGCTGTACGGACGGACAGTGACGAGACGAGCACCTTGGCCAAGTGTTTACCCTCTATGCGTTTCTCATCCATTGAAATTCTCTAGTTCCGCTTTGGCTCCCGGCTTCATCCTTACGCCACGTCCGAACGCCTTTGCGAAAAGCCGGGGCGCTGATGATAATGGTGCTCACTGCTGATCGTGCTGATGGTGGTGCTTAAGTATGTAAACATGACGCCAGAAGTAAATGACAACATCGGTGATGGTGCTGTGATTAAGTCGTGAGTACGTGAGTAAAATCATTGCAGCGCACGGGAGAGATCTGAAGTCCGCCGTACGGGAGTTGGGTGGAGCCCGAGCCGGACGGTCCTTAACCAATCGAATACGGCCGCCGGAACGGCGACCGGGTGGGAAGAGCACGCGGCGCTAATCTTATTTCACTCCTTGCAGCGTGGAAGCGGAGGGGGGGCCCAGACTAATCCTGGGCCACTCGGGCTCGCCCCCGGATGAGCTGGCGACAGGTGGACGAGTTTTGCATGGGCAATTTCAGTGTCCGTTTGGGAGGCGAGCGAGCGAGCGAGCGAGCGCGCGCGCTCTCGCGCCCGGTTCGCTTAGCCTTGAGGGAAATGTTTATCAAGGCGAATGGAACGCCAGGAACCGGAATGTGTGCGGAATGTAATGTAGCCGTATTTTAATTGGGTTTGGTTATGAAACGTTCTCCCGGGTGAGGTTTGTGGTGGTTTGTTTTGTGTGCCGCCATTGTTCTGGTGCTTGAGGAAATGCTTAAGCGCACTTTTGTCGGACGATGTGGATAGAGAGATTATGTGAAAACTATCGTAGATGATACATAGCTGTTTCTCGTATAATATATCGCAACAAATGTTCACCCCTTGCTAGGTTTACAGTATTGGAACATTTTAGTACTGCTTAAAACTTTTTTTTTTAATTTATACCGACGTGTATTAACTAAGCTTTGGACCAAAACGGAATCTGGTCTTTTTTAACGGTTCTCTATAAAAGAGAGTATGATTCTATGCTTTCGTACATATATTCTATGACTATGCTTTACCTTTTATTACTAATTTTTGAGCTTTATCCAACAAGAGCCACAACTGTCAATGTTTAAATAGATGCTTGATACATTTCTTTAAAAGATTTGATATATTCAGTTCATTAGACTTGACTGTTTAAGCTCCTTACAAATGCTCCATTATTGACGTTTGTTCCTACTTTAAGTGAGTAAGATGTAAAGCGTATTGGCTATGGAGATTTTGGATAGTAATAATTGAAATATCGTTCCTAGAATTAGTTACAAAAAACCCAAAACACCCAACTATGAACATGCCACAGACATATTCTTACAAGAATAAAATTTGAAATAGCTCATCAGCAACAATTTGTTTTGCGCTTACTAAAGGCTGTCTAATGCTATTTTCTAATAGTACACCGCTCCAAAGCTGTCAAAAATATGTTATTTGCTCTCGTTTCACCGATGCTCACCTAAAGCGATCAAAAGCGGCCCAAGTTACTACGGAAACAATTGACTCCAGCAGTGTCTTTTCTGCGTAAATCGCCCCGCTCGGCTGTTTCCAAGACACGGAACCATTCGCGCGGCGATTACAAACAAGGTCGAACGCATAAATATGCCAAATATGAAAGCTTCTTGTGGAGTGTTTCACGCGCAAGGCTATTGACCATTTCGCGCGAAAACAATATTCACCGTTCGAGGTAATTTATTTCCAATTTTGGATAAGAAGCTCTTCTCGGACCTGTTTTTGAGTTGAGGCTCATCGAACCACCCCTGCCAGGACTGCATTGGCGTCTTTCGGTCGGCCGGGTTCGAAAGACGCGACACGCACACACACACAATTCGAACGGACCGTCCCCGAACGCATACGCCGGGCGCACGTACCGTGGAAAATCGGTGAAAAATTACACTCCCGTACCGCGGCCGGGACGCCGGGTCAACCGTTCGCGCGGTTCGTGAAATGCGAAATTCCTTCGTGGTTGGATTGGTTTTCGGTGGTTTGTGTGTGTGTTTTTTTTATTTCATTGCGGTGTTTTTTTGCCCCCCCTGCACAGCGCAGCTGGTCGTGATTTCGCGAGCGAAACGTTTCACCGGTTGCTGGTGGAAAAAGGCCGGAAAATAACATAATCACCAGTGAGCAATAGTAGAGCGGCGACATCAGCAGCAGCAGCAAATGGAAAAGCGGAACTGAAACGGCCGCTGGATAGTAGGATGAATGTTCGGTAAATTTAAAATTCTTTTGCCCGAAAGAAAAATATTTACCGGACGTGATTTATACATTTGCCGGTCAGCAGCGAAGGCCCCGATGTGGGGCAAAAAGTGAAAAACTTTCCGTTCGTGCGGTACACTCCGGGTTTCGCCCCTTTTTTCCAATTTCACGTTCAACGACCATCAAAGAATTGAAGCGCGAGCAGGCGAGTGGGCCGCGCGTGACAGCTTCCGCATGCTGTTTGCGCTGGCTTCCAGGGTGTGTGTGTGTGTGTGTGTTTTCCACTTTCCCGACTGCTCCCGAAACCCCGAAAGCACGACCCAGCATTGGCAATGGCGGCAGCGACAGTCACTTACCCGACGGCCCCATTCGAGAGGAGCTTCAGTTCGCGGTCGAGCGTTTCCTGGATGTTCTTCTGCGAGTAGAGATTGATCGGCGAGTTAAACTGCTTGTGCACAAGTCGTCGCTGCATCGCGGCCATCGTCACGTGGGGAGGTGGTTTTTTTTCTCCTTTCGATGAGTTTCGGCTGCTTCAAACTTCGAAACGGATCCGTCCGAGGTGAATTTGAACCACTAGCTTCGGGTGCTTGCTTCGATTTAATTTGATTTATGCTCAAATTAAACAAATGACGATTGAATTTCCGCGTGGAAATTCGGTGGAAATTTCTTCCCCCCTGTGGCAAAACTTGTTGTTCCGGCCGGGCTTGTGTACTTGGTGAGGTTGTTGGTGTTGGGCTCTAGAGCGGTGAGTGAAATTAGAGATTGTGGAAATAACAACAACAGATAAATGGTGAGCATGTCGGAATAAAAATAATGTTTGTGGTGTGTGTTTATCAAAGAAAAGTATATAGAGAAATCGAGGTTGCGAAGTAGAAACGAAAAGTTAACTGAAGCTGTTAGTTAGAAGAAAATAGAGGAAACAGGAACAGAACTACGTGAATAGGAGAAGATTTGCCGAAATATGGGAAAGCTAGCAATTATGCATCACCAATCTGTTCCACAAACAATCTGATAATATGTGTTCTAGAACTTTTTAATTGGTTGGCTCTATTGGTTGTTTGAAAATCTTGAAATTGTGTTCAGTGTTTGATGCATTATACTATAGAGAGATCTATAACTCCATTATGGTCTGTTGAATCAATTATAATACTGATTTTGCTAAGTAAACTGTAGTCAAATTCATAAATTCTTAATTATAAATGAAAAATAACACAAACGTTTAAACGATTCTCTCTGCGATGGGCGCTGCAACCTTGACTCCATATTTAGAACGCGTTGCGTAGAATTCAAAGCCTATCATGTCCAGCATGTTCCTTAACTTAAGCTTTCCTATTGTGCAGGGAAACGGTCCAGTTAAGATTCTAACCTGCAACCTGGGGTGCATAAGGTCATGAGCTACGCATCTACTCAAATGACTGCTCCGTAAGCGACGTCACATTTTCTACCAGGTTGAGTTTTTCTAAGCCCTACGCTCTAGTTAAAGCTCCGCGCAATAAACACCTCACCAAATAGAATAGCTTGTAAAGGCGGCTGGGTCATCTTATCCGACCGGTGATTTGATTAATATTTGAATCCGTGGTTTTGACCACAGCCAGCAACGCTGTGTGAGTTTGACCATACGCTTCTGTTTATTCCTCATCAGTTTGTGATTTTCCCACACCGAAAGCACACGGATTGATTGAACGTGATGCCTCCAATGCATCTCAGCAGATATTGTTTGATACGATTCGAGTAGGACTCGAGTGCTGAACAAAGGAATAGCAGCAGCAATAGCAGTGCGTTGGCGTGTTGAAGCTTTTGATCGGTTGTGCGAATCGAACGGATAGGGCTAGATGTTCGCCCTTTTCTGCACAATCGAGGCACCGAAGCGGGCAGTGCGGTCGAGTGGGTGATTCATATGCCGCCCGAACGCGAACTGACCGAGCGGAAGAAACAATGCTGCAAAAGTACGTGTCGGTGTGTGTGTGTGTGTGTGTGTGTGTGTGTGTGCGTTGCGGTAGGAGACAACGACGGGGTTCGGCCGGGTCGGGTCCGGGAAGGAATGAAATTAAATTTCAAAATTAATTAAATGCATTATGAATCATGGCGTGGTCTGGGGTGCGCGCTTGCTTAGCGAACAAGCTCACGGTGACCGAAATCCGGATGTTCGGAAGTTCGGCTCCGGCCAAACCCGGTGCGGACGGTGAGGTGATACGATTATGCCACCGCCCCCTTGGTGCCCCATCCCTCCTTTTCACCCATCCCAGCTCCAGCGCCTGCCGGTTAAAGTGATGGAAATAATGGTGGAAAAGATTTCATTTCGGCTTCGGCACGCCCCGAACCGATATTGAGCTATGAGGTTGGAAAATTCGCAGCATTTCCAGCACAAACCCGTGCACACCCTGCCGCTGCGTTCCACCGGGAAACCCCTTCCCCTTCGACAAAACAAATATCGAGCGCCCGAGGGCTCGAACGCGCTGGAAGACTTCCACGCCTTCGGTGGGGTCGCAAGATGCAACACATCACACCAGGGTGGGGTGGGGAGGGGAGGGGGCGTATAGGGATCGGAATGGTAAAACAACAAACCGCAAACCGGATGCAGCCGGTGGGTGAAGGACGGGCGAGACGAACTAAATGGAATTCAAAATATGGGAAAACATCCCGCCCGGTGCAGCCCTCCAGCAGCCGCCCGGTTCCGCCCGTGGTGGATTTCACTGCGAGTTGTATTATTTTCCACCACCCCCTTTCGGGACCACCCACTTTCCATAAATCTCACCATGAGAAGCCACGATGGATGCCGGACAGGTGTGGGCGAAATGATGAAGCTGTTTTTCGAGTCGACGTCGTGTGGGAGGCGCGCGATGGGGGGTTGCATTTTTGGGTGGTGCATTTTTTAAGTGTGTGTGTGTGTGCGAGTGTTAGATTTTCTAATTAAAACTTCCGTTTTCTAAGCTGTGAGACTTGTTTACTTTCTATCAGCAGCAGTGTTTGCGTTTCGGGTTGTGTCTTCTGGGCTTTTGTAGGTTTCCATTAACAGTTTGTCGAACAGCTAGACAGAAACTGGTTGAAAAATCGTTTTTTTTTTGTTTTTTACATTTTAAATTGTAGTTAAACGAAGTTTTGACTAACTTCATCGAATAGTATTGACATTTTATTCACTTTCAAATTCACTATAAATCGCGTATAAACTGCATTGTGTGGTTTTCGAATAAAACGAATAAAACGAGTAAAAAAGTATTTATAAATTTGAAAATACCTTCTACAAAAACTTTAATATTTTTTATTAATTTGAAATTTTGCAATTCAATGCTAGTTTATATACAAATCACAAGAGAGAGCGATATTTCCACAAACAATTTCAATTAGTGAAAACTATCAATTTCAATTCTCAAGCACTTTTACCCATATCGCTTCAGTTTTAGTCGATTATTCCTTCATTCTGTGTGTTCGTTTGAGCTTTTTTTCTTCTCTTCCAAATTGCGAACCGAAATCCATTTCAATCCCGACTTAAACGCTTCAACCTTCTCGCAGCACTGCCAAAATCACGTCCCACTGTAAGCCAACGGCTGCCGTGCGCCGTGGTAGTGAAAAATTATTTATTTAGAAAATTGATTATCAATTACAATTACACGGTTCGCGAGACTGCAGCCGACCGGCAGGCACACGCATATGGAGTACGTGGACCAGAAGGCCACGTAGCCAGCAGTCCACTGTCCGGCTCAGCCTGCAGGAGCAATCGCGCGATGCGCCGCACTTCATCGATTCGGACAGGCGGATAATAAATTTCAGCAGCCCGCGTGTGCCGGCCGCTTCATTTTGCAGTCGAACGAACGCAACCCGGACCGGACACTGTGTCCCCAGCGGGACAGTTGGGCTGTGGGCTCACCCGGGGGGTCGAGCGTGCCTGCCCAGGGTGGCCGGAAACACAGCCAGACACGGCTCACACGCTCCATTGGAACGGCGCTGCGATCACACGGAGGATTTCCTTCGCCCACGGCTGGGACGGCGTTGCTGGGCTGGGCTGTACCTCCACCCACTTGGTCCGGATGTCCTGATTTTCTCCATCAACATTTTGCACCACCGCGCGACCGAGCACCGCTTTACGCGATCGCGATAGCTGCGGGAGTCAACGGCGACACCGGTTGCGGATCTCCGATTTCCGATGACCCGTTCGCGCGGGGACGCACTTTTCACGGCGTTCGTTCGCCTTTCGCTCCGGTGCATCCTTGCATGCGGTTTCGTGCGCTTGTGTACCGTATTTGCACTCCGCGCGCGTTTGCGTACGCTTCGGTGCAGATGAATTTAGAATGAAATGAAATCGCCATGAAGAGATAAATCGTGCGCCCCGGTTAGATCCACCCGGGTGGCTTCTATCACTAACCCAGCTGTAACTGCCGCAAGGCACGCACGTGAGCGTTCTTTACCTTCCGCACTTGTGTGTGTTGGTGACCGAAACTCCCCCCCACACTCCCACCGCCCGCAGCGAGACCACCGCTCATGACTCATTCACCACACCAGTGAATAGTTCCCGAGGTTAAGTTTTCTTCCGCTCGGAAGCGTCCTTTTTCCCATTCCCGGTGGGGCGTGGGCCGCTTTTCACGGCCTTTGGCTCCTCCCCCCCCCACACCGGGTATGATTTATGCAACAAAAGGTGTACACCGGCGGAACAAATTGGGAAATTTCGGAATTCGATTAATTGGGTCGCTGATTGCATTTTGGCTCGTCAATGCCGGTTCTCGCATCCGGGCCGCGTGCACTCGGCGATGCATTAAGGCGACTATGCATTAGCCGGTCAGCCCGGAGGTGGTAGCGTGTGTGTGTGTATGAGGGTGTGTGTGTGTGTGTGTGTGTGAAGGTGTGTGTGAATAGGGGCCCGTTCTAGCTGCGAGTTCCAGAAGCGAGTTCGCATTTGAAACCCACCGGAGCGTTATCGTTACTGCGCGCCGGCACGACGGTAATCTGGTGTGAGTGATGAACGATTTCGGTGGTGATGGTGGTTGGGAATAGATTTGAATTAAAAATAATGCTCCATACCGGGTTTGCTTAGGGCGAAAATAATCGGTTTGATATTTGTAACATTAAATTTTCCATTATTGAACAGTCTTTTGCATTTTTAACGCATCGAACCTGGGTGAATTCAATTCCGGAATGGAACGTATTCGCAGTGTGCTTCAAGCGAAGTTTATGGTTTTATTGAGTTGACTTATTTCTCTGCCACTGTTTGGTGTTATGATATTCATGCGGCAATACCTGTTGTGTTACTCCTTGCTAAAAGGAATATATCGATGAAAAAACCATGTGCTGTTGTCAAGTTTATCATTTCTTTTTCCCTGAATACCTTCTTCTACATTAGAAGTATTACCCTGCTTATTTTAGCTATTGATTTTTTCATCCATTTTTGATAAGTTGTTCAATATGTTCTAGTGTTCATGAAACAAAAATATTATAAGCTAAGTAAACTACACCTATAATAATTTTTTTATGCAGCACATTAATCTGAATGTGAAATATTTTCGTACAAGACCTTCCAGAGAAATCAATTTTAATTAGTTCCGTGTTACAGGAATTAGTTATCAGCATGACTTTTCTTGTTTTCCATTCTAACTGAATCATATTTAGTTTAGAAGGCAAGTTCTGCTCTCTCTGTTCTTTAAAGTGTACGCCTTGAAAGTAAAAATAAATAATTGAAAACAAGAAAATCATAGCTGGAGGACTTTGGATTCAACTTCTGCTTTTGCTTCACGAAATATCTCATTCGTTCTCTAAAATCTCATAAAATCGATTCTAAATTCGGGGTTTTTGGAAACATATTATATTTTTGAAACTAGTCGCTCTTTAACCCGATTTTGAATTTTTGTTTCGAATACTTTACTTACCCACTATCTCCCATACAATACTGCGCTGTGTGCATCGTCGTGTGAAAACTCGAAGCAAAAAACAACAACACCAGTGCACCATTGCTACGTGCGTCCCGGATGACGGATCGGATAAGGCACACGGTGTAGGATAAGCGTGTTCAATTTCGAAATTTATGCGCTGACAAAGTAGATTTTAAATTCAATTCGTACCGAAGCTCTCGACTCGCAGCGCGATAGCGTTCCGTGCAGCGAAAGGGGTGGGTGGTTGACATTTTTTTTGCCCACCTCCCACCGGCGTCTCGGTGTGATGTGTTCGAGTGATCGGGTTTGGTTCGGTCTTTGTTAGGATGGATGGGACAGCGCTAGCTGGCTGTACCCGGGGGGAAACCTAATAGAGTGAAGGATTATTACTCGTGCTGCACTGGCGTGTGGCGTGAGGGAGGCAAAGTGCGACCATTGTGCTGGTTGTGACAGTAGGAAAACGGGCAGGGGGTTTTGTTTGAGATGCACTAGAAGTTTATGAAGAGGGTTTCATAATTCCAACCAGTTCGCTTTCGTATCCTCAGGGTCAGAGTTCACTATTGGCACATTATCATGAAAGGATGCGTCGAGTGCAAGGATGTGCCATCGTTACATATTGAAAAAATCACTGCTAATAACCGAAACTATTCAATTTTCCCAAAACGAAAATCGCAATAAATTTTCTATATTAAATTTGAACATGTGTCCATATACTCAAAACTCATCCTCACGTCAAACATTGCGCGGGACGCGTTTCGCACACGCTCCAACAGCTCGTCGATTGCGAAACAGGTTCCATTGTACCATCGCCGATGGCTCGACCGTATTGGCGGGGAGACTAAATTTAGTTCGAAACATTGGGCCAGAATAGCTGGCCCCCTACGCGGAATTTAGCCGATGTTCGTCTTCCACGCGCGCGACCTCGCGAATACACGGCGTGAAAGTTCCCGCACGGGAGGAGATAGAGTAAAGGTATGGCAGCAAGAGCAGCAGTAGCAGCAGCAGCAGCAGCAGGTGTGTCCGTCACGGACAGCTCGGATCCATGTCCACGTCCACCGTGGTTGAGCGGCGTCCCAAGCTGTAGCGTAATTTTGAGTGGAGGATCGTTAAAAATAGATTGATACCGCGCGTTCCATCGGACCGAACGGAAGGAATTTCAAATTTGCAGCGATACAGAAGCGTTACTTACGGTGGGGGAAGCTGAAGGACACTTGCTTTTTGTTAGGGAAGGAGGATGGTTTAACAGATTGTAACTGAATGTTAAAAGTAGCACGTTTCCAGAAGGTTCACTTACCTTATAAAGAGCAGTAAAGAAGTTTATCTACAATTTTCTTCAAATTTTCACCGAAAACGTTGCCTTATCCAATCACTCACTGTATCACTTCACAAATCAATTGTCCAAATTTCCTAAGGGAAGATAAATTGCATTCATACAAAGAAGCACAGGCACGCAACAGAAAACAAAACAACCGATAAACACTTCACACGTGTTCGCTCACATCGCGGGCAGCCTGGGGTGCGCACGATAAGAACGACCGATTCGCTGCGCTGCTTCAAGTATCCGGCCGTCAAGTGGGCCAAAATTTGCCGTCCTCGACTGGACGTCCCATAAACGCACGGACGCACACACACGCGCACACTGGAAAGTGGAATTCGCGAAAACGTTACACAACCCGGTGCGGCTCGGCACGTCACTCTCACTCACAACACACACACTTGAGCGAAGTTTGCACCTTCCAGTAAATTGACCCACACGGCTTGTGTGATAAGCGGTGGTAGTACCTTGAGAAATGAGGATGGAAAACCACCAATCCACCCAGACAAACGCTGCGAATCTACCGATCGACGAACGAGACAAGATCGAGCAAATGCTCGCCGCTCGGTGCTCGGTCTCGCTCGGGCGCGTTGCTCTGTCCTGCTCGGTAATAAATTTTCGTGTCGTGAGTTTTCACTGCCCCCATAGCCAACCTTCCCGGCGGCGTACGATTATGATACAAATATTCATGCGCAGTATCCAATCGGGTTTCATGGGGGGCTTCGGTCGGCCGTCTGGTGGCAGTCCGTGGGCGAAGGGAGGGGGGGTTGCTTTGCGCTCGTTACACTATATTTTCTCCTCGATCGTGATGCGTGGCGCGAACGGGTGGACGGAACGATGTGGCGGGACGTCGCATGAGGATGAAGATCATCACTACTTTCGTCACGGACGGTTTGTTATTAGGGGTGAAAATAAGTTCCTTGCGGTTTTGCTACCAGTTGGCGTTCACTTTTGATAAATCTGGCAACACTGTCATTTGGAACTGTCATCAGCAGGCTGTGCTATGCACTAGCTGTCATTTCGGTACGCTCGTATGCTTCGAAATGGCAGCTTATAGGGGGGTATTTCCAGAAATGGTTACTCCTGAATTGGAATTATTTGAAATAGCATCAAAAGGTTATCTTTGCATCGATTTGCCCTTGACTATTTAAATACAATATCGGTAATAATAATATTATTATTAATAATAATTATTATTATTATTGAATCTGTAATTTGACAAGTAGGAAAAAGTATTTGAAAGTGACAGAGTTGTTTGAACCCATTATATATTAAATTTTGAGCCCTGTATGTATAAGCTTTTATTACAAAAAAAAAAACGTCTACAACGTAAATTAACTTATTATTACTACAAATAAAATATCATCCACGTTAAAAAAAATAAAAAAGTCAAAAACGTCTGAAAATTTCGGAAAATTGGAATGGAACACCTACCACGACTACGTTCAAACATAATTTCTTCCACATGGCAGACAGACCGATATTGCAACAGTGGCCTTTGTTATGTGTGTGTGTGTGTTTAGTATTCTGATTTCTGAGTGGGGATTGCAACATTCTGAACTTGCGCCACGTCCCACGTCCGCACGCACACGGTGACGTGGCCGTGAAATATGGGACTGTGGGGAGCAACTATTCAGGTCGCGGGGTTAACATTCTGCGGGGTGTACAACGGATTTGACTTCGTACCGAACCGGTTACAGTTACATTTATATTTTTTTTCCTACCTACACATATTGCATTATTGCACTCATAATTACCTGCAGCTGCCCGTGTGCAGATCGCGGTTTAATTGATAGTTGATGTTGATGAAAACGGCAAGTGTTACATCATAATGAATGTATGATTAAAATTAAAAGCTTCGTGAGGCTACTGATGCCTTTGATTGATTGTTATTTAATGCGCTTAGAGTTTGACGTCAGTGGAAGCTGTCAGTTGAAATCTGAAGCGCAACAGCCACGAAATTCGCTTTAATTAAAACGCATTTTGCCGGGCTTTGTTTGCGAAGCCATGATGTTGTGGTGTGGATAACAAATTGTCATGTCATGTGTTGATAATAATGACGTTAGTTTTAAGCATATGGAAATTTCTATAGTACATTTTAACTATTGTTTTGCATTCTGCATTGAAAGGGTAAACTGGGTTTATATTACAGTCTTTTATCGATTTCGTTTCGAGTCAGCTACCACCAGCTATTAACAGAAAGAGCTTTTTGCAACAATTTATCTAAAGTAAAACAGTCAAAGCATCAATAGTTGCAATGTTTGTGCGGTCGCTTGGCAACATTCTCCTTCAAGCGAACTATCCTGACTCCTGACCAGCTGCCGAGAAAGAAATTCTTTCTGCGGGCGATAATTTGCCAGTTGCTCCCGGCGGTGGTTCGTGCTAAGGACAGGATGCTTATATTTAGCGAACTATGTGTACGTAAGCAAACCGACGATCCGATGAACTGTTTCCAAATCCGCGTGCGCTCCGCCCGTGGCCAAATCGAAACGCAAAGAAGCGACTGCGCTTCGTGTGCGTGGCGCGCTCCAAGCCGGAAGGTGAAAAATGGTCGTGAACTGTTCCTGCCTCGCACCGCGGGCCGAATCGACCGATCCAGTCGTTCGGCACGACGCTGGTGCGGCCAGAAACACGCTTAAATAAACACTGCCCCCGACCAGCCAGCGGCCAGTTGCAGGGAAAATGCTATTTTTCGTTGCCAAACGAGCGTGCCGCCGAAGGTGCCGGTTTGGGCCGTGGCGTGGACGGTTTTGGGTTTTATTTTTTGTTTGTGAAACGAAACGGACCAGCAGCTCGCGCAACAACAACAGGTGTTTTTCGTGCTCTTTTTGTTGGTGAGGCGGCAATGAGAGGGCTTTTCCGTGCGAATAACTATCGAGACCGATTGGATGGAGTTTGATGTTCCGTTTGGAGAATATTCGGGCGAATTTTATATAAATGCAATCATGTTTTGTTGAAAATGGCGAGTGAAAATGGCCGGATTGGTTTGGTTTGATCCATACATAATCGGCATTAATCTCATACAAAGGAAAATTCAACACACAGTCCATCCCCCCGACTGATAGGCGGATTGTTGTTTTCGAAAATTTAATCTTCTCCAACCTCTCGCTCCTATTTAAAACACCAATTGTTGGGAAAGAAAATACCAAACTCGTAACAACACTCCCACCATTCGCTCCCGCTTCGGACGCTTTGATATCGTAGCAAATAGGAGGAACAAAAGTTTCCCCGCAAACCGTAGATTAAAGTGCGTTAGAACATCAATGAAAATATGGCCGTCAAGACACGGGATGAGCCCGAATACGAAAACAACCGGCTTAACGCACACGGCCTCGACGCAAAACCACCCCGGCCCGATCGCCCCCGGGGATAATGAGAAAAGTTGCGATTGTTTTCGTCCGGCGCAACTGGGCTGGGCCGATGCAAACCACGGACGGACCCGTTTAGCGCGCGGGCCTCGACGGAGAACCGCTCGGCCAAATGTGCGTTCGATCTGTGGCGGAATTCGACGCAACACCGGGGAGGTGCAACTTTCGCCACATCATCGGCCATCGGCAGTTTATTATGATCTGCTTAACGGTGCGTCCGGCTCGGGCCAGGAGCGGGTGGTGTAAAACTTTCCGTTCGATTTACTGCCGTGCGGAGCGTGCAGGAAATGATTATTTCGGCAGAGGAAATATTTGTTTGCGGAAAACTTTTCTAATGCAAAACGGAAAGCTGGGGCTGGGAGGGAAAGAGCCGGCGGATGTGTTTCATTCCAGCTGCTCTCTGATTGCGCTAGAGAACGGAGGCGCATCCGCAGCAATCTAGTCCGGGTTTAAACCTGTTGATTGGGTCGTCGGGGCCCGTTACATCATGTCTTATCATCATAGCCATTATCTTGAAGAGTCTGTTGCGTTGTTTCGGAGTGTTGATGTTACGATAAGTATGGTAGGATGCTGGTGAGTTACATTCGAAACACGGCCTGAACTTGCTTTTCCTCATTAAATCGGAACCAACTGAAATGAGATTCGATGTTCAATTGCTTGAATTATAAAGATTTACTTTACCAGCAAGCTTAAAAAGTTGCTGCTCCTATTATTCCATTCGTCTGAGGTAGAATTTTCTTGTAGTCAACTTTCAACAAGCGCTTCAAACTTGCTTTTCAAATCCATACTTATTATGATCATCGTGAACAGTATCGTATATACTTACTGCAGTTAATATTTGTATTTTAGTATAGCTAGTTGAAGTACATGCATAAAGCTGCTCAGAAAACTAGGATATCTTTAAAAGGGAATCTTTAAAATAAAACTCATTTCATATGCAAATCGATGTATTTTAAAATTATTTGTTTTATGTGTTTATTCTATTTATTTTTGTGTAGATGGCAAGTCATGCTTACAAAACTTAATAAAACAATAATGTTTTGGATAGATTCGTTTCCCAAGACCGCTTTGAAAGCCTTCAAAACGGCTTATTGTTATAGTTATCTCATATATGATTGTCTAGTCTCAAGTTTGCCTAGAAGAATAAACTATCTAGAAGTTTATATTTCGTGTTTACCATCGAACCATTTTTACTAGGCTTTTGCTTTGGCAAACTATTGGTTAATGATGAAACTAAGAGCTCAAGAACTGAGCAGCAAGGACTATTAAGACGACGACAAATATTCTTTCAAAATTACTTACCAAATAAATCGACTTTTCATACTTATCGGCTAGACTTAAAAGTAGTTAACCGGCGAGGATCCTCCTTTTTATCAACACTTAGGTTTAGGCTTCAAGGTAAAACAGAATTTTGATCTTTTGAACCGCTCTTTTCGATTGCTTCAGTTTGACTTAATCATTGTTTGACTAAAGAAACTTGGGGTATTTTAAAATCTCCTTTTTTTTTCTTCATTTAATCGTCTCTAAATCATTATTGCAGCTTGTATTTTGAAGCTGAGATACTTTTCCTTCGTTAATGAAACTGGAATATGGTGTAGACAATTTTCCAAATGAATAATTTCAAGATTCCTGTTGTGAGTTGTGACTCGTTCAAGAAACATCTTATGCAATTAAAAGAAATCAAACCGCTCGAATCAACCACTCAATATGCGATCAGAAATAGAACTTTGCATCTATTTTTACCCTTTTCCATAACAAACGCAGTGCGATGCGGCGCGTCAAACGAAGCAGCGTCGACGCATCCCAGCCAGCGACATCAGACCCGAGTTTTCAGACAGTTTTATGTCCGTGTCAAATCACCTGTTTGGGATGTCGTTTTCAGCGAGTTGTGTTTTTTTACTCCCATCTTCATCGTTAAGCTGCGTTTAATTCATTATTTTGACGCGTGTTTCGCGTGCACAGGACACACACTTACACAGGGACATTGCGTGGCCCTACACAGCGCGCACTTTGTTGATGACGTTTCGACTGCTGGCCAAGAGTCGGATGCCACTCGGAGCGTCTCGACGGCCGCATGTCGGCCGTAGGCCGTAATTAGTGGGAGCGCGCGAGAGCGTGTGGTTTTCAAAAATAGCTCATTCACTTCATCGCCAAAATAAACATTGGAGCGGTTGTGCGTGGAGAGTGTGGCAGGGGTGGGAAATCGGCTGTAGAAAATAGGTCGCTCGAGAGGGCAAGAATAGATCGTCAGATTTCAGTGTCATTGGCTCGCTCGAAAGGGAGCAACTGGGAGGGATTTCGTGCGGAGTTGCACATGCTGCCCAAAGGTGTGATAGAAAGTGGCGTAAGAAAGTGTTCACGAAATTAATTATATATTTCCTCCTAACTTTTCCTCTAAAAAACAGACCACTAGAGAAGCTTTATTGCGCACTGCATCGATGCATGACAATATAATTACATCGATGGGTTTTTATAGCGACAGTTCAATTAGCTGGAAGAGACGTGCACGGTGGCGCCACCCTTGCGTGTTTGAACAGGCCGAGCAACAGCAAGCGGGCGTAAAAAGCTGCGGGAAAAAGGATGGCCCTTCATCTTAATGGTACGAGCGAGAGTTTTCCACCAGTCGCCACACACACTCAGCGAGAATAAAAACCGACGAGAGCATCAAATGACGTGCACCCGGATAAAGCGTTGCCTTCGCTGCTGGAGCGACTTGAAAGGGGAGCGTTTTAGGCGAACCCAATCTCCCGATCGCTGGCTCCGTGTGTGTGGTTTTCCACCCTCCCGGGAGTGCATCGAAGCGCACGGGATTGGCTTTGTTTTCAGCGCAAAAGTAAAATATTTACTTAGGACCGCTCGGGAGCCGGGTGGATTTTTTTTTGTCGTAACGTTTCCCTCACGCCCCTTAACCGGGCGCTCCTTGATCGGGTATCTAATGTCGTTTAATGTGTGTCCCTTTGCTACTGCCAGCTGCCAGCCTGCTAGATCGTGCGGCCACCCGTTGAAACGTGCTTCACGTGAAGGATCTTTGAGTCCGGCGAGTGCGAGTGCGAGGGTGCTTGGGCGTAATATTGAAATTGCGTTTCTATAGCGGAGTGGGACGGCCTGGTTCGCTCGGTAAGTGCTCTGGTAAATCCTTTTCCGTGAGGCTGATTACAGCAGGCGATAATGAGTGCGGGTGCGTATCGCGTGTGGACCGAAAACGAACCGGATAACGATGTAATTTTCAAGGAAAAAACATGTTTTCATCACGGAAAGTGATCGTAGTTGTAATGAAGATATAAAATCATAGCAGCTATAGTTTCCAAGAAGTAGCTAAAAAGTTCTAAAATTTATCGTTTCAAAAATTACAGAAAAAAATCTTGGTTTGATTAGTTAGTAGTATAATTCGAAACTTTTCAGGTTGAACTTTTCCTCAAATGAGAACTAGCGATAGCGTACTTAAATAGGGTGAAACTTTGGTCATTGTTTCTACTTGATAACGAATTTCATGATTTTCAATCAAAATTCCCATTTGATAAATATTGATTCATTCTCTACCGACACATAATAACACAACGACGAAAACAGAACCTGTCTCTAACAACTTCCAGCTATCCCTGTGCGACGACGGTGCGTTTTGACCTTGCCAAACTGAAATATGCACCGATAAGTGCGAGCGCACCCGATCAATAGCCCGCGCCGGCCCGGGTCCAGCTTCAGCGTGCATAATTTTCCGCACCGATTCACCGCACGCGACATCCGATCAAAACAAACGACGAGACCGGGTGGATCCGGTGAGCCGTTATGGAACGCCCGTCCACCCCATACGTCCACCCCATTAGCGAACGGCCGCCGGGGTCGGGACAGCCCGTTGGTCTGTCATTTCATTTCTACAATAATAAATCTGAAAACAAATTAAAATTTGCATAATTAATGTGCGCGGCCCGGAACGAAATAATAATAATGTAATGACTATTATTGTTATGCTAACGTTTGCTGTTTTCGGGTTTCGAGTTTGCCCGGGGTGGCCGTGAGCTTCCGAAAACATATTGGCGCGCTGTATTGCGTGTTTGTGACGTTTGCTGTTTTTTTTGTTGTGTTTTGCGAATTGAAATTGAAATGCTTGTACGGTAGCAATAATGATGCGGTGGGGCGGGAGTAAAGCGATGCAAATGGCCTCTTTGGCATATAGAACGGATGAATATTAATTGAGGGGAGGGTAAAACAACATTCCCGGCACACTTCAGTACATACATTCTAGAGCAAAACTGCAGAATTAAAACGCTAACAGCTATGCAAATACCTTATTTATAACCTTCTGTCAAGTTTCGCCGCTTGCATCAGCTTGGAAACGCTTCAACCGCTCTCGCACGAAACGCTTGCGCGCTCGGTGTATTAAATCGCGCCTAAAGTTATGCAGCCGTGCGCTACACGGCCCTCTGCACATTCGCGCGAATCCGTGGGATTTGTGCCACCAAATAGAAAGCTTTTAATGGGCGCACGTTATCCCAAAACGCGCGCTCGCGTGGTAATTAGTGTGCGCGAGGTAGGCACGAAGTTCGCCTTGAGCGGCCCGAAGATTCCCTGTGAGATTATTTCCTGTGCGAGCGGATATGCAGTGATGCAAACACCAAACACCTAATCATCTCATCGTGGCTGTCATTCGCCCGGCGAGGGGTGGCAAACTTTCACGCCCATTACGTTACGACGCGCGCGTCGGAGGATACATCGAAGTTCAGGCGAGCGAAACTTCACACTTTCTTGCGGCTTTCTGCGCTGTCGTAGCTCGCAGGAGCGTGTTGGAAGAGGCGCCTGCTCATAGGAAAACTTTTGTCTTCCGGTCCTTGCGGTGTGGTTCGGCAAGGCTTTGGTAGGGTTTTTTGGTGGTTGCCGGGGTTTCACTCTAAGCTTCCTGGCGGGCGTATCATAATGGATGGTGGTTTGTTCGTTCAGTATGTGAGGACCGGGTGGTGTGGTGGCTGGATTAGCAGGGCACCGTTGGGCCAAAGCTTACGGAATGGTTTTGTCACGTTCGCGTCGCTGACCGGTTGATTCAGCGAGCAGACATTATGTTGATATCGGTTTAGCATAACATTGAAAAGTTTATTTCAAAGCATCTCTAAAGCACCAAGCAGCACTTTACAGTGCATACAAACACAAAACCGACGTGAAACAACTCCAAAGCATGCGCCTCTTGTCCAATTCACCTGGGTAATGAGCTTGAGCTTGACTTCGCCTCACACGCTCATAATTCGTCCCATTCATGGTCTTATAATTGCATCCTGGTTGCCTGCACGGCTGTCAATGTGGTAGTGATGATGTTAATCATCCAGCCAGCTCCACTTCCAACGAGTTTCGCTCGTCAAGGCTCTAGAAATTATCCACTTAACCGCTGGATGCGATATAGTACTGTGTTTTTTTTTTGTTCTCCGCTTCGACCCACCTCTTGTGCGTTTATTTTAAACAAAAAAAAACCCGACGACCGGGATCGAGCGAATATGCTTAACGTGCGGCACGATCCGAAGCGCATGCCGTGTGCTGAGCAGAAAATTTCATTTTCTCGCCCCGCAACGGTAAGGCAGGCGAGCCGCTGTAAACTCACCGGCGGGTTCACCGGCGCACGGTAGCGTGGAACAGGTCGGGCTGCATTATTTAGAAAATAATTGCAAGTGTACATTAACAGCATTTGTTATCTCAAATGACTCAATTATATGGCACGGCGACATGCCACCCAGCGCACACAAACACACTCAATCCGGGCTCGGCCAGCGTGTCCTGTGAGAGTGTGTGCACGTGGAAAAGGCCATTCGTCCCGTGGTGCTTGTTTGGCCGGGTTTTCGCCCCCAAAATCGGGCCGTTTTGAAAAAGCTGCCGGAGACCGTGAACGGGCTCAGCCATCGTGCGACCTCGTTGGATTTGATGAGGAGATTGATTACATATGCAGTAAATGCGATAGTGAGGAGGGAAAGGCGCAAGAACAGAGTCGGGTTAGGGTTGGAGCGGAATGTCACATTCGCGTCACTGTACCCACCGGCTTCTCCCTTTTCAGCCTACTTGATCGCTTATGCGTTTTTGATGAATGTGAGTTGGTAATAGGCACCTTCACCACCCAGTAAGGCTTTACGCTTGTTCCACTTTTGCGTCGGGATGGATCGAAGCAGGCGTGGCAAACACTGAGAGCGCTCTGGAACAGGGAAAGCCGGTCCCAGTGGTTGTAAAATATTTTCCGAAACGTGTGTTTAACTTTTCACCCGCTTGTTTGCTCTGCCGGCTGGCAGGCGATCTCGTCGGTCATGAAACACGAACGCCTAGCTGGAAATTTTAAAGAAAAAAAAAACATGAAACATAACGCATTTCGAGTCTATGAATTCTGAAGAATTATGTAGACGGTAAAGTGGGCAAATTCTATTTCTTCGCTGCTCGAGTGGTGTGCTCATCCGTGAAAAATATGTTCCAATTTTCCGAAATGTGCACTGAATGTGCTCGTTTGTTTTAAATTTGCGCAGAATGAAGCAGAAAATGATTGAGAAAAACGTTAGATAAGTGTTCGTGCAATGCAGATTGCACACATTTTTGGAAATAACATAGTTCGCCTGAATGTTTGCTTTTCTATTAAATATTTATTAGTCAATTTTTATAGAAAACATTCCCTGGGTAGAAACATTCGAGAGCTGTGCTTACTGAAAATGAGAACGGTTGTAATTATGCCAAATCGATTATATTTCGCATAGTTTGACGATATAAAAAAAATGCAAAATTAAATTAAACGTCCTGTAGGTTGCATACTTTGAGGCTGGCTTAACGCATTTTCAACAAAAATGCATTATCAGCTCAACAAAAACATTTTATTCGCTAGTTTTTTTACCTGTTCGGTTGAAACTATCAATTTCGAATCATTTTATGTTTGGCGTTTTATGTTTCTTCGGTGAAATATTAATAAGCTCTGCTGAAAGCAGCATTTTAATGCCCAATTCCTACTTCAGATAAATTTATACATTCCGATTTTTGGTCTAAGAATGAAAATGATCAGGTGTTATTGAAGAGCAACAAGATCAATCACGACCATTGAACTTGCGATTTCTCAAAACGATTCTCAACTTCCGCAGGGTCCCGGCACTTTTACGATCAGACTAAACACCGCTCAAAAGCGGGACCGTTGTAGTGTCCCAATATTCTCACGGTTTATGTAGGTCTTTTCGCACACAAGCGAAAAAAAGAGAACATCTTAGTACATGTTAATGGCATTTTTATGTAAAAGTACCATCCAGTGCACATTCCAAGATTCGTTTTGATGTGGCCTGGAAATTAAAAAGTCCTGTTCATACCCATCGCACACTCACACACACATACTCTCGCATTCAAAAACACACCCAAGCAGAGACACTGTGCGAAGAAGAATTTCCATGTTTGCGCTTTTAAGAGTCTATTCTCGTTTTTACTACATACTACGGTGACTTCTGACATGACTCCTCCGGGCCGGGGATGGTTTATTTTCACACTTACAGAGAGCGCACAGAGTGTGAGGGTGTGAGTTGCAACAGAGGACAGCTCGGTGCTTCTGCCCTCCAGACCAAACAGCACCGGTCGTAAACATTTATAAGCTTTAGAACCGCAAACAGTGGCGGCCGGCAGGACATTCGTCTTGGAGACGGGATGCCGTGCCGCAGGTAAATAAAACGCGCCCGTAGTGAAACGGATGGTGACGGGCACCAATCTGATGGGGCCGACAATGCACCCGACACCTCGATTAACAGCCTATTATAGGTGCACGAGCCGGTGCTCCTGTTGCGGTGTCTTATCGCTCTGCCGAGGTACCTGCGTACCGGGAGTGTACGGCTGTCATCGGGTACCACCGTGGATCGTCGTGGACATGTCCGGATCGGAAGTCACACTCTTCTCTTACACGGGTGCCGCTCAGCTACCGTCTGCTGACCGTGCCTCTCCGGACGTCGGTTCGTGTTATTGTAATTGCATGTCGCCTTCCGGCTAGCCGCTCTGTCCATTCCGAGCCGGGAAGCCCAGCTGACATGTGCGATTGTGCCTTGCTTGGCCGTTAATACCGTGTCACCGTGTGTCTCGTCCATGCCGCCGTAATTGCACTCAATGCTATCGAGTGTACCTGCATGTGCGATACTACAATTTGCACATGAAACTGCAACTGCATTGTTACGAGCTCGTGCTCAAGAAACGCTTCAAGACGACTTTTGACGTTCGTCCTCGTTATCTGCCGGTTTGCGGAGCTGCGGTCAGCTGCGTGTGCGTTTCGTGTGCGGGAATTATGACAAATTTCCCCCTTCGCCCGAGCAGCAGGCCGGGTGCTGTATCTATTGACAGTTGCACCGACCGTGTCTCAAGTGTCGGCAGGCAGCCGGCATGGGCAGCCGCTTTCGCCTGGCACACTTGACAGGCGGCGAAAGCAGCGAACGCATTAAGGACGCAAATGGGTGTGCGTGTGTGGTTTGTACTAACAAAGGTAATTTAAGTTGTTGCCTCAACCCATTTGCCGTTCGCATCAGGTGGTCCTCGTGGTGAGTCGAGTCGTGTGTTACTTCTTGCGCTGTGGAGACGTTTACATAAGTGCTTACGTCGATGATAAGACCCTTCCGCTGGGCTACAAATGGCTTGCTCTTGTTTGATAAATAGTGCTGTTTGAAATAGATTCTGCTATCGGTTCGGTCGGGACGGCAAGGATAATGGCAAGTGTTGTTTTATGCAAATCAAGTGCTTGTGGAGCACATCCTGGAAATGTAATGTTATATTCACGTCAGACTCTCCATAGTTTACTGTCAGAACATGTAACTTCTATATACAATATATAATCAAAACCATATTAAAAACAAAAAATATTATGTTGAATAGTGAATCTATTCTATTCCTCTATTTGTCCCTCAGAAAAAAAAAATGTGAAAGAAATGTATGCCCTCAGTTCCGGTATAAATCCCGCAGAAACTATTTTACACCCCATTTAACAGCTCGTCGTCGCCGTGCAGGCACTTTTGTGCGTCGGGTTTCCATCGCAACCGAGCGCGAACTGTGAATGATTGTTGCAAGTGCAACAGTGCAGTTCGCAGGGCTCGGGTCCGGTCGGTCTGACTGTGGGCGAAGATCGCAGTCAGGAAAGCGCGTTGCCGCGTTGACCATAAAGCGGGCGACCATTGAAATTCATAATCGCCAATATTAGCACACGGACAAAACGGCGGCCGAACGGTCGTCGTCGTCGTCGTCGTTTCCATTCTATCGTTATCCCATCCCACGGTGGGACCTTTCCGGGCCCTTGGCACTGCCGCCCGTCCCAGCAGGGGCCGCCCGGTCGTCAGGCCCCGTCAGGCGTCGGGATGGATGAATGGAAATTTATTCAACGTAAAGTGAATTATTTGCGACATTTAATGAAATCAATTGAGTGAAATGTAATTCGCTCTGCGGAGTGATATGTAAAATTTGCCATCCCACGGGCGGCCGGGAACGGCTGTTTCGATTGGGCGACTCGCAACGGCGTACATATTTTCGAACAAAGCGGTAAGTTATTCTGGGCCGGGTTTTTGCTTGGACCCGATCGGACGGTCACTTTTGCAATGAATTTTATCGTTTCAACGTGAATTGAATTGTGTTTTTATTTGTGTGCTTGCACGTATTTCACGTGAATTGCATTATCTATTGTGATTTTTTGTTACGTTTGAGAAATGACCGCTAAAAACTGTGCATATTAAGCTGGGAAACATCCATTCTGCTAGAATTTCAATTAAATAGGTAAACACGGAAAAATCTGTATCAATTGAAATAAACATAATAATAAACAAATAAAAATGCAACTTTAATACAAGGTTAAGCTAAGAGCTCAACGAATATTTAACTTTTAAACAGCTCAAACTGTTTGAACAGTTGCAATATAAATCATATATGTTTCATCCTAGAACATTGTTTCCAGATTTTTACTTTAAAATTTGCTGGTGCATCGACATTAGGTGTAATAAATGCTATCTTCAGAGTCCTTTTGAGCATTTTGCTTCACAATTCCACAAAAATAAACTTATCAATAAATGGTGTTACTCGAATTCACCAAATTCTTATTTGATTAATACATAATTCAAATATAAACTTGGCAAACTAAAACCAAGCGCAGAACACCGCTTCGCTGGCCAAACCTATCCAGGCCGTCTCTCAATCTTGTCCCCCAGCACGTCGAGCATCGTTCACTATTCACGCTGCCATCATTCAAGTAGAACAGAAACTGGCGTAAATCGCCACTCGCTCACTTATTTGCCCATCCTTGCACCAGTATCATTCGTCCGCTCGTGCGCCTCGCCTGAATGAAGTTAAATTTCGTGAAAATGGTTTAATATTCAACCGAGTGTAAAGCGGTCATTCCAAAGCTCTTCACTTATCACGTTCGCGCTGATCGGTGGCTTAAGAATCGTGCTGCTCGTTGTGTGTGAGATTTCCATCCATATTGCTGAACGCGGAAATGGCAGCGTATAACGATTCGCTGTCGAAACAGCAAAACATACACAAAAAAAAACAAAAAGAAAACAAATGAAAATCTCCACGGACGGTGGCTACTCTCGTTCGTCCATCGCACCTTATCGCGCAACCGAACGCCGTGTGCCCGATATCTGGAAGAGATAGTTTATTTGCATGTTATTTTCCTTAACCTGCATTTTTCCACTTCACGCCGCTGCCGGTGGGGATTCGCGCTCGGGCCTCGGAAGCGCATACCGTGGGATTATGGTTCCCGGCGGTAAAATATTCCTCGCTGCAGAAGAGAGAAGTGTGAGAGAAAGTTCTTTCCTTTTTGCCATGTCCCCGACTTCCGCCGGGGAGTCTGAGCTTCGTTGCGTGACCGTTGCCGGTGCTGCCGGTGTAATCCGGAACCTGGCAGGAGCGCCCGGGTGGAGCGAAATAAAACAAAAAACTAGCGGCATTATGCTGTGCGGTATAGCCACTACTTACCACAATCTCATCACCTCATCATTACGTTCGTGATGCTCTTCATCAGCGGTGTTTGGGATGGGGGGCACCGAATGGCCCTCTCCGTTTACGGTGGATGCCGGTTGGATGCTGGTTTCTTCATCATAATCATCGTCATGAGCAGCATTTTCATATCCGTTTGCAGGGAAGGATGTACCTTGCCCGTGGGGAAATGTCGTGGTGGGTTTCTCCGAAGCGCGATAAAAAAGCATCCTCTCTCCCATTTCAATTGGCGAAAGTGAGTTTACACGTAAGAGACGGTCTTTATGTGGGAAGCTGGAAGGATGGTACTACCACCAAAAGGGAGCGGTGCATAGTGTTGCATGAGTCGTACGTTGCTTTAAGCAACGTGTTTCGAGCAAGTTGCCCGTTCTAGTTTGTGTTCAGTTTATCATAAGTCTTCTCGAGCATGTTTAATGGTTTCATCAACTTAAAACCTGCTCGTCGGATAGAAATTTCTCATAAAAATAGACGCGTGTTTAGCATTCGAATAATAGTTCTTACGAGAATTATTTAACACATTATTTCGTAATGTTTCCATACACCTCGGTGAAAGAAGCACTATTATTAGCACTCTGCCGTAATAACTCATTTGACTGATTGCTATTTTCATGCATTTTACACATGATAATTCGCCTATAAAAAAAACTGACATGGAAAGAAAAACTAGATATTTTTATCTAATTTTCTTACAAAACCAAAATTATCTTATAATCGGCAAAAAGTGTGCAGCAAATTATGTATTGAATCGATTTTGAACCAGTCATAATGGTTATTTAGGTTTGCGTTGGAAAGTGCATTGCATACTTTTAGGCGCAAATGTATTTTATCATTTTAAAAATTTGTATGGGATAGTTTTTTATTCATTTTTTAAATTGTTTTGGATTTCTCGTGTTAGCATTGTTTGCGTTATTTAAAATGACCCATAAAAAAAGATTGTCCTTACAAATAAAAAAGACCATTGTGGGCCAGGTAAAATCCTTGCCTCTCGACATATCACCGTTTCAAATTCTGGTTCGTACAATTTAACGTGCTCTTCTAATCCTTTAGACTAACCCCCTGAAATGTCCAGTTGTTAACGCTTACATCGGGGAAAAAACATAACAGTGAGTGCAACACTGCAATCCATTCCACATAAAACGACTTTAAGTACTCCGCTAGACACTATCAACCATTCCCACCGCAACAAAAACGTCGGTCGGCAGAGTGTATTGCTGAAGCTTTCGGGAGGGAAACAGGAATGAGGAAATCGTCATGCATAATCATCTTTGCGCACCAACACAATCGCTCACGTTTTCTAGAGCACATGAGCTGGAGAGCGAAAGAGTAAGAGCGAGCGTCGTCGTGTGTGTGTGTGACTCTGGACCGGGATTTTAGGCGGAAGGAGCGTGTGAAAGTTTGCGGAAAGTATTATTTATGTATCCCATAGGTAACCTAAAACTGTTAACGCCCGGTCGCTACATCTTTCTCTCGGTGCGGCGAGACCACTCGCCCATTCATTCTCGCATGTGTCCGTGCCGCTGTTGTTGCGCAGCGCGGCCAGGAATGAACTGCGTCCACTCAGATACACTCCCGCGTCGTCTTTCGGAAAAGCTGCAAGTTTTTACTCCACTCCACCGCAGCATCAGCATCGCAGCGCCAGCCGGAGCCGGGGCGTTGTGTTTGTTGTCGGCCGAAGGAAACAACACACGAGAGCGAAACCGTGGAAAACCCGAGCGGAAAGCACTTTCCACAAATCCGGTGCGCGTAGTTTGGGGAACGTTCGGCGGCTTAGAGGTAGAGCCGGACTGGGAGAAGCAGGCTGGGAGGGCATAATTCTCGAAACACCACCGGATGGGATGTGCCGGTTGCGGGAGCGGAGACAGGGCAGGCGGGACTCCCGGATAAAACCGCAATAAATCCGACGGGATACTCACTCCCACCGCACCGAGCGCTGTTTGTTTAGTTTTACACAAAAGCTCTATCTATCAAATGATAAGTTATAATCCGGTAGTTTTGTTGTTTATTGAAATTGTTTCCTTTTGTTTTCGCTCTTGAGGGACAAAGTGCAGATATATTTCTTGTTTCCCGCCGGTGGAACGAAGCTGCCCGTTGCGAAGAGATGAAGAACCTGCGGGCCTTGTAATGATGGTGTGGGCGGGCGGTGGAAGGGTACGTACTTTTCGAACTGTGGAAAACTATTTCTCATAAACGCTCGTGCCAATGATTATCCAACGGAAATATGTAGATACTTAATAAATATGATCTCAATTTTAACAGGTTTGAAGAAGGAAAAACGATACTCGTTATCTGAAGAAGTTATGTCCTTAAGCAAATATTTGTTGAAATGTTGACATGGTGTTTGATGCTACGTACATGTACTTCTGCTTTCCGGGTTAAGTTTTCTATAGCATCACCATGCTGGTAATATCCTATGGGAACTTCGGCCGTGCTATGGTTAGTACAATTAGGATTCGGTATATAAACACTTTTTCTAGGAAAACGTAAATGAATGTTGGTTAGTAATTAAGCGAATGGCCAGCGTATGTGAGTTTTCAACAACATTTCTCCCCCTATTGTTATTTCGTAAATGCTTCCCGATGATAACGACACCGGGATACAACAGGACCCGTTCCGATATCCTAAACTACAAGACGGTCCACAGTTGTTCTACGAAATGTGTCGTTATCCTTTTATCAAACCATGTTTATATTGGATATTTTGCAGAATTTCTTCAATGTATTGAAATATTAGTCCTAATTATGCATTCCCGTGACTACGGCAACAAATCCAAACCGAAATTTCCAGCAACCGTTTGTGCTGGGTTGCAATTCTTGGACATGATTATTTTGGCAATTTGGTCAAGCTTTGAAAAATATCGCGCTGTTTGAGTGAGCTTTACAGAGCTTAGAGCCAGAAGGAGAAGCACACATTTAGGTTGTTTTTTCGGATTTAATCACTCTGCTGGGAGTTTGCTCACGGGGTGGTATTGGTGTATTGGAAAGTATTAAGCAAATTTAATCGTGGTTTGCTTTAAATTATTATCTTTAATCCATATTGTGGAAAAGAATCTTCTACATATGAAGTATTCTGGAGTAAAATTGTGCATTTAAAGAGGTTAATGCTTCTGCTTGAAGTGAAGAAGAAGAAGAAGTAAAAGTGGATAACAAGTGAACAAATTTGAGATAGCGATTATTCAAGCGTGTGGTATTGCCCGTTTACATGCAGCGTAACTCGGAAACTGACAGCATGCGCAAAAGCTGTCAGTTGCCCATTTAACTGTCAAAATCGTTTTTGGGTTTGGCAGGCGAAACGCAAGCCCAACTCGAGAGAAACAAGCATTTGTTAGTTAGTTTGTCAACAAATATAGATGTTTGTAGTAAGGATATTGTGTTTTAGTCATTGTCATGTATTCGTTTGGTGAGTTTAGCGATAAAAGTTCACAAAAGTTAGGAAATGCAGGCTGTTATGATTATTGAATGTCTATTTTATGGCTATGGTTTACCAAAATGGGAGTAATTATTTAAACTACTAAAATTAAAATCAGTTTTTCGGAGTTTCAAGCTACACCTTGAATTGTCTCTCTGCTATGATATGAGAACATGTTATGTGAGAACATATTAAATCTTGTTAATAATAAGCCAATACGTTTGTGACTACACATAAGTTTGTATAACGTCTTGAGAAAGAGCTGTTTTGCGCATTTTTGGTTTATTATTCCGGCCGAATATAGACCGCCATATCCGAGAGCCAAGCACTAACACTCAGATGTACATTTTTGCAGTCACCACACCAGTCTGCCCGCTGCTCAATCACGGATAAAATTCGTGCCCTTTACGAGAAATCCACTTCCAGTCGAAATAATTTCCATGTCCGAAACCGAAGACGCGCCCGTTCTGACCATTTTTCTCTTCCACGCTCTCTCTCTCTCTCTCTCTTTCTCTCTCTCTCGTTCCCGGCACAAAAAGCTTACAAACTGATTACTGTTCCTTACGCTTCCTTAGCTTTTCCGCTTTCCGAATTTTTCATTTTCCCGCTGCACAAAGGAATGTACCGCGCCGTCGTCCCCGCTTGGAAACAATCGAAAGGAAAAGCATAAAAATCTTCGACCCACACCGGCGGCGGCAGCGCTCGCGGATGGAGAGGGAATAAATTTTTATTATCATTGTAAATGGATTTAATCCGCAAAAGGGCGAAGGCGAAGTGCCCTCGTCGCCGTAGCCACCGATATCCCCGCGGCACAAAGCGGAATCTCGCAAAATTGCTCCTCTCGCAAGCAGCAGCAGCAGCAGCAGCAGCGTAGCTAATAGCCATCCGGAAAGCACCCGGAAAGAATGCCCGAATCCGAAACGCGGTTGTTTTCCCTTTCCCGCTGTTTGGATGGGTACGGGAGGGAATGGGTACGTGGTGTCTTAAAGTTTGCGCGCCCGGCGCAGTTGGAAAATTGAAAACAGACAAATTTTTACGCTCGCCTTTGTGCGGGGCCTTTGTGTTGGCGAGTATGTGTGTGTGTGTGTGTGCACCCGGGCATGGGCTTTCCACAGATTTCGTTTCTCGAGTCCCCCCGGTGCGATTTTCCCACGGGGCAGCTTGTCGTCAGCTTTCAATTTTCCCCGGCCATGCCCTGCACTCACACCATCGCACCGGGCCCCCTTATGCCCGGCCAGCCCGCCGGGGAAAGGTTTCCATCTTCCCGGCCGGGGAGATCCGGGTGGCGAAAAGTCAGCAGTGCGGAAGGAATGAATGGGCGTACAAAAGGGGGAACGCGAAATTATCCGGAGAGCTGTTAAAGTTTATTTTTACGAGCCAAACCAATACCGGGCGCCACCTCCGCCTTCGGTGATTAAATACAGCGCAAAGTCGCGAATATTTTCTGATTTTTAACAAAACCCCGTCACATTTTTCACACCATTTCCGCCCGACGGCCACGGTTAGGCTTTCGCTGAACTTTCCCATTCGCCGACGGGGCTTAAAGACGCGAGCACGTACCGGCGGGTTGGCAGAAATCAAATAATAAACCCTGATCAAAGTTTAAGCAAACGGGCGAGAGCGAGAGGGCGCGCGAAAATGGGTGGCCAATAATTTAATTCGGTTCTTCCTCCCATTAACGGGCTTATCCTTTCGCGGGGATGGATGCGCGTCGGAAACGACATAGAAGAAGAAGAAGAAGAAGAAGAAGAATAAACGCACACGAACACGCTGAATGTGCAACCGACTCCGGGGCAATGTTGAACAAATTATCTTTCGCTTAATTCCTGCGCCCGTGTCTGAAATGTAAGGATAACGAGGATAATTTGATTGGAAATTATCTGCGGCGAGGGATCAAATGAAGCGTGCAATAATTTTATTACGCTGTTTATGGAAACCGCCCCTCCCCGCTCGGCTGGTGGCTTATTTTTGGATCGTGGAAGGATCGAAAGCTGTTGTTGTTTTCCACGAGTTCGTGCGGGGAGAAATGATAAATTTCATTAGTGAAAATTCGGAAGAAATTCATTCAAAAATGTGCGCACGGATTTTCGTCACATTTCTGTCAGGATCGTTTGCCTTGCACTGTTGCTGGAGATGGATTTTTCTATGTTTTTCGTTCAATTTTAAAGTTTTGTTTAGAATGAGATTTCTACGCATCAAGAGCGTGGGTAGTTTGTTATGCAGATTGCATACTTTCGAGGTGTTTTCATATAACTCCATCTGAAAGTATGCGAGCTTGCTGGACATTGTTAAATAGCGATAGGTCGTAAAATGATGAAAATGACACACACACACATAGTTTATAAAGTAATATAAAGTATGCAGCATGCATAACACGGCGCCTTATTTACGCATGGTTGGTAATATATTTGCCATGTTTTCAGCAAGGTTTATCGTGAGGTTTCAGTGTGTTTACCCCTGAAAGTATGCGAAAGTTGTTTTACCTCCAGTGCATACTTTTCAGGCGACTGAGACAAACTGTACCAAAAGTTATGCAAATGACACAGGACAAACGCTTGATTAAGGCTTAGTTTCCAGGTTATATTGTACAACATCCCTTCTTCTACACCACTCAAATGAAATGCAATGTCTAGCTCTCGACCAACGATTACACATATAACGTAATGGAAATGATGGTTTATAGCTCAATACCTTGAATTTTCGCAGCGAGATATCATACTTCTTATTAAGTATTCATAGATTCAACTTATCCATGTGCACCCTCTCCAATCGTTCCCCCCCCCCGCACCAGGCAAACGTATTCGGATTGCTGCAATAAAAATTCATCAAACCCATCTTACAATCCTTTATGCGCCGTAGCACTCACAAACCGAGCCCTCGCTCTCCATCTGTGCCCACTTTATTACTTACCTCAGCGTGACGGTGACCGGTGCAACCGTCTCGTGAGATATCTGCAGTAATCAAACGTAAAACGTATTCATCTCTAAGCGGGGGGACAACGTCGAGCGTCTTGTCCTGACGTCGGAAAAGCGAAAGCTGCTACCGGTGACATTCAGCAAACATCAACCCGAAATACACATTTACGGAGCAAGTGGAGCTTATTCTGCAGCGTTCTTCACCTGTTCGTTTCGTTTCGACGCAAAATACCTTCCCGGCAGAAACTATCTTTCCTTCCGATGAGAAAAAGCATGGTGCTCACTTTTGGAAGAAGAAAAATAAAAAAAACCGTTATACCTTAAAGCATGTGGCTTCGGTCGTATCTTCAACAAGAAGCTCAAGCACAAAAGGCACTGCACGGCGTACTTGCCCTTCGCTGCCGGGCTGACGCTTTAAAACCAGGCGCCGGTTCTGGAACGTGAAACGTGAAACGAGACGCAACAAAAAAAGAAGCTAGCAGAAGTCATCTTCTTACACTCGTTATGACGCTGGTCGACCAGGGGCGCGATGAAGGAATGTTACGGCTGGCGCGAAGCACTAGCCCGGCTGCTTCGCTCGAGCGATGGAAGCAGCGCGTTTGTTTGAACACTTTTTGATGACTCAATTTCGACATTGTAAAATTCTACGATAATGAGTGCTGGCTAGTGCGGGGCTGGAGAAAATTCGGCCGGCGCAGCATGGAGCGTTGCTTAAAGCGCGGTTCGCCCGTGGACGCCGCTGACCGGAATTGGGTCGGAAAATGATTTTTAATTCCAGATCCGCTTTATTGTTACTTATTGTTGTTCGGATGTACCGGCGGCAGCGTCGTTAAAGAGGCGAAGTATGCTTTCGTTTCGGTTCGGTGTAGATATTGGATGGAATAAAGGCGACGAGTTTCGGGCGTCTTTGGTGTGTTTTTTTCCTTCAATATTATGTGCGCAATTACACGAAAAATGTCTTGAGTTTTCTCAAATTTTAATAAGCAATCATGACCATTAAATTTAACCATTATTGATTGGCTGCACTGTAATCCCGCAAAATAAGAACGAATAATGTCTCCGATAACGACCAGCTGCAACTTTCGAAAAACCTAATCCAACCGGAAAACCAGTCCCCCTGTATGGAGTCAAACCCGTTCGAGTTCATTTGGAGCAACTTCTTCATACACACTTGAGCTAATAATCTGCTCGAACGAGCTCATAACCGGTCGCCGGTGCCGGTGCATTGATGGTGTGCTGGCAGGGAAGTTTATGATAACGGCACGACCGAAACCTGCCGATGTCACCGACCATACTGGCAGACTGCCTGCAATTTCATTTAAGCGCGAGCAGTCGAAAACTTGCCCAACTTTTCCCCCTGCCCGGAAAGTGCGATGCACATTCTTATCTAACTTGCAGAAAACCCACTAATTTCGCACTCACTTGCACTCCCCAACTTGAAAAAGACGCTTTCGCCACATTATCCACCGTATCGTGCACGGTACGAGCAGTTAAATGAGCTGAGCCTGGGAACCGGCCCGAAATCCGTCCCGCTTTAAGCTCTAGCCAATTATTATTAACTGGCGCGCTGCCGGCACAGCCGGGATTTCCGGGATCTCGGCAAAGGTATGTTGCCCATAATTTCGGACGAAACTTTGCCGCACGAAACGGCGCCCGGGTGCATCGTGCCACCGGGGCGGAAAACGGTGATCAAACGTGATGATGGGAAAAGTTTTGCAGTCACACATTGCGCTCGGCTCGGTGCGTGTCGCTGCTGCGCTCCGCCGTTAGCTGGCGACGCTTCATTTGCATCCCCGGTAAGCAGAGGTGACGATTGCGCGAGGTGAAAATACTTGGAAAGTTTCAACATTTCTAAACCTTTCGCCGCGCAACGGTTTCGCGCGGAACTATGTGAAAAACTGAAGCCGGAGTCATTTCACGCGAACGGCGTAATTAAATGGTGCAATATGGTATTGTCACGGTCGCGATCTTACGCGGCTGCGGCACCACTTTTCAACACCTCGCGATGGCATCTGCGAGTGCATTGTGGATCGAACTGAACTTTCGTGCATAAAATAATATCGGCTGCAAAACGTCGAGTGTGGGGATATTTTAATAAGGAAATTACTTCGACACGAGAGTGGAAGATGGAGTTGGGGTGTAGGGATGAAGTTGAGCGGATGCTGAAAAGTATTCAAATTTTTAGTAATTATTCCTCGCGGGAGTTGCGAATATAAATGGCAGTTTGCGGAAGAAATTAGGTTCCAACGTCAATTTAGCTGTGGAGCTAGGTAGATAGCAGACTTTTCTCGCAAGTTGTTACGATTTACTTATCTAAAAAGCGTAAATTGATCATCCATACCGCGTTATTTTTATGAAGATGACATATAGCTTGTTCGATTGAGTAGCCGCGCTAAAAAGCGCCTAAAAGTATGCAATCTGTTTAATGTGTGTCAAAAACGGTTCATTCAGTGGGAAATCCTAAAAAGCCGTCAAAACATTTATATACAATTGAAATTGAGTATTCAATAAATGTATAAATTTATGCAATTTTTACAACAATTTTCGAAGTTAAGTTAACGCATCCTTCTCTATCATACCGTAGTGTTCGACGAATCCACAAGAGTGCGCTACCAAAATCTCAGTTTATCGCGAAATACCGGTTACTTCGATGCTGGAAAAAAGTTCCGCAAAACAAAACGATAAAACGAAAGCAAAAAATCACAAATTTCTCACCAAAACACCACGAAGCAGTTCACGAACAGTGGATTTATTTGTCGTTTTTATTTAAAAACATGTACACTTTATTCATTTTGTTGTTGTGTTTCGCTTATCTTGTTTAACTGTTTGCTGTTTCCGGTTTGCTCAACCTCATCGAATCGTTCGCATTGTTTTTGCTTCTCTCCATCAAGTGTCTGTGTGTATGTGTGTGTATTTTTGTTGTTCATTTAAAGTGTTCATCCGCGTTCACCTTCTACTTCCTGACTCATCTCGCCGCTGTATATTGTTACATTCCCTGCGCGCGTCCTGGTTGGTTTACTTTACTCCCGGTCCCCCTGCTTTTTTGTCCAGTTCGCTACCGACTCTTCCGACAGCATGTCACGATAACGTTGCAATGTGATTATTTCGCTGGGGTTTTAACTAGTTACTAATGGATTTTTGTTAAAATATTTATTAGATTCTTCTGTTCAAAATGCTGCTGGGTTTGTGTTGCTGCCGGCTGATGCTTCCCGTTTGAACCGCAGCCGAGGAAAGGAGCATTTGAATGTATGCGTTTGTATTCGTGTGTATGGGTTTGTGTGGTTTTTACATTAAAGGGATGAAAATGGGAGGAGGGGGAGGAAACGAATGCGATGCAAACGCGTTGCTATTTTGCCCGATTACGCTTTGCGCTGCGTTCGCAAAGCTCTAGAAAAATTTGGCTTTTACCTAAGTATGGCGTCGCGTGTGACGAGCGTATATCTTCTGCTGTACTTCATCATCCACTCCACGGAGACATATTTACTATAACAGGGCCGCAGTGTTTTACTTCCAACACGTAACCTTCCCACCCTGCCGAAACTCACTCCTTTCGCGATGGGATTCGATTTAGCATAACGCCCTCTTTCGGGCACACCACTTGAGAACATTTCTGGTACATGACAAGGAGAAACACTGCTGGATCGTCCGAATAAACTCAACACTCAATCTCTCAAAACACTAAAAACGAAGGCGAAAGTATATGTGCGATACATTTTAGACATGCGATTCTCTTTTTATCTGTTTTTATAATGTTTTTTGGAAATGAACGTTAGAAAAGAACGGAGCGCGATGTGCCAAACAAACGAAAGAAACGCGTCACAGCGACCATCTGATCGTCCTCAGATAGAGTTTTAGTCTCTATGGTTTATGTACACAGTGGCAAATGAGTTTGGAATTGTGTCGAGATGTCAATTTATTTGATCCGCTTTCTGCCCCTCTGCAACAGGATCGTTGAATTCGTGCTAAATCATTCCAGATACTGTTGCATTCTGCAAAGTACTCTAAGAAGTTGCGGTTGCGGCTGTTGCGCGATGGCGATGTATGATCGCAATTTAAAAAATTAGCTAAGCTTTTGGTTACCTCTCGCAGACTCAATCAATCAAACACATCTCGAAGCCGAACGATGAATGATCCCGTCCTTTGGCTGTTTTTGGTATCGGGGTGTATGAATTCTTTTCTGTTTTTTTCTTGTTTATTATGTATCACATTCATTGTTTTTTTGTTGTTTTGCTAGACTTTGACTTCAGCTATTATTTAACACTCACCTTACGCTTTTGCAGCGCTGCAGCAACCGTTCTGCTAGCAACCTGACATGGTTGTAGTGCAACAGAAGAACGAAATCATATCACTTTGTAGATAGACGTCAACTCATACGGTAGCGGCTGAATGCGGCTGCCATCAAAACTTAAGTCTGTTTGTAGCGTTCCAGAGTCTTTTGCATCAGACGAGAAACAAGCTAATATCGATTTGTTTCCCCCAAATCAGAGAACGATAAGCATTTCGCTTCCGCTAAGTGGAATCTGTCAGTTAAGTTTTGCTTCTAGTTAAAAATACCATCCCCGACCGCCGCTGTGTCAAGCAAACGAGAAAACAGGAGAGTGCACTTACTACCAGTACGGCTGTAGATCTGCCGACGGCCCAGACGGACGCCATGGTCACGGTGTGACCGATCGCCACCATGTGGCTGGCAACGGTCAGCCAGCAGGCCGCTGCCAGTGACCGGCACGAGTGACTCATGCCGCTCCAAACGTGCTCCCCTAACCGCGGCGTCGACGACGAGCTGCCCCACGCCAGCAAAAGCGTTAGCAGTGCCGGTGTGAGGGCCATGAGCAACCGGCCGAAGACGGGCGTCGACGTGAGCAGCGCACCGGGGCTGCCATTTTTCGATGCCATCGCTTTGGCTGCCGTCTCCAGGCAGCTGCGGAACTCGCGGTAGTCCAGCCGGGTTATGGCACAGTAGTGGTTGAGCAGACAGACTCCCTCGCAGGTGCTTGTGGCGTGGCGCACCGAATTCGCTCTGTAGTATCTGTTCGGAGGAGTGGACGGAGAGAAGAAATTGAATATTTGAGCACATTCGTTATGATCTTGAAAATGATTAGTAGTTAATGTTATTTTTGTTACAGAACTTTATCAAATAGTTACATTCGAAACTAACCCAGAAGGGAAACATAAAACATATCCGTTGATTGAGGTAATTTGGTCCAACAAAGACTTTATTCAGACTGAATATATCTGAAATATTCCCCACTGTGCTGATTCCATTGTTTTCCCACAGATGGCGCCATAAATCGTCTTACTTCTACTTGACACCTTCCAAAAGTCATTTAGATTTTTTAGTTCCATTCTTTTTCAACAGATGGCACCGTTTATAATCTTACTCCAGTGTGACACCTTTGAAATAACAATTCCGATAACGTCCGCTCCAATTTATGAATTTTCGAATGAATTTCTCCACCGATTTGACCCTTTTGAATCACAAATGCATCCAACCGTTCTCCATTTCAAAACCCGCCAATAAATATGTAACGTTTTAAAAAGAGTTAAAGAAAAGATTAAAAAGCATCTTCATCTCCATCGTTCCATCATGAAAGGGCGGGTTGTGGTGAGAAAAAAAAGAAAATAGACAGAAAGATAGGGCCCCACCGTGGCTCACTGACACGAGATTGTAAATTCCATTTGAAGGCAATCGCCGGCTCGCTGCGACGGAAAACCCACACAGCGCCCTGACATTTCGCTGCAAATGACAACCCATCTCACATGGTGGGTGGTGGCGGCTGTTTTCAAAAAGTTTTCTGATTTCACACAAGAAAGATTATTGTTAACCCCTTCTCTTGCGTCGCCCCCGGGGTGGCTCCTCCCATCCAGCCCGTACGACCGAATGCGTTCCTTTCACCGCCACGGCGCTGTGTCATCGGCACACGCCAGAAGCCGGGCCCGGCCCGGAAAAGTGGCGAGGCGTTTTCCGGTCGACACTTTTGCGTTCGGGCGCCGGTTTCTTTGGAAACGTCCGAAACTTTCTTCCGTCGGGGCTGGAGCACCAACCCCGGGCTGGTGAAACCAACACCGGCAATGACATGTTCGTGCTCGGTTGGATGGAAAACCCAGCTCGCCCCCCCGTTTGCGGCGAGATGGGTTCGGTGGATGAAATATCTCCCTGCGAAGCTGCCCGGGAAGGATGTGTGAAAGGGATCCGAACTTCAATCACTGTGCGAGATAACCAATGATGGGCTCGGAACCGGGCCGGACCGGTGGGCTCACGCCCATCGATCCCAGGATCTGTAAGCCGAGCCCCGTTTTTCCGGCCGCTGCTGGCAGTATCGGTGTGCTTTTTTCACCCGGAACCGGCATCCGGGCTGCGGGTGTCGATGGCAGCAGCCATCGGTGGACGACGTGGTGGATCGAATGGATGAATGATACAAATAAAATGTTAGATTACTTTACTCTCCTTCTAACCCGGCCGGGAAGGACTCAACCGCCTGTCTGATACGTTCGTGATGTGTTCTCCCTCCGAAAAAAGGAAGATTTGAATCTGAATAAGCCATAGCAAATCCCGAAATTGCTCCTTTATGCGACCACACACTTGCGCCGCCGTGTGTTTGACGGTAAAGAGGATCATTTCTTGGGCTTTGGGATTGTGTTTTTCTTCCTTTTCCCCTGTTTTTTCTTGCTGCCGTGCCGGGAAGGACTCCCGAGCAATCGGAATGGAATGCCGATAGTGGTCACACGCTCACCCACAGATTCCCCCGGAACAGATAATGGAATGTAGCGTAGGATTTCTTGTGCCTAGAGGAGCTCCCGAGCTGGGTCGGTTTTACCACCAAAGTGTTGCCTCCTAGAAGCTGGAAGAATCGAATCCATACGATTTCCATTCGTCTTCATGCTCAAAGTAAGCCCTGCTTCCCGTCACACATACATACAAACATTCGGTGAAGCTTTACTTACTGGCCCAAGCGATGGTGTGTCTCGTGCTCCATCCTTTCCGGCACAACGTCGAGCGTTGTCGCAGTTCAGTGGCCGCGACCCACACACACACGTACGGCTAGGGCGAAATGGCGCCTGGCGCAAGCGAGGGCATATAAATTCCACCCGCCACCCGGCAGCGAGCCTAAAGTTCGATCGTCCGCGATGATAAGCCCCTCCGAGGGAAGGCCCGGGAAAGGATTTGGACATCTCGGCCTTTCGGCTCGGGCAACATAAACGCCGACGCTGGTCGTGCTCTGCCTACGAAAGTCGATACCGCCGGTCGCTGTCATTTACGGTGTTTTGTTCACGATTCATTTCCACCCAGCGGCGTGCCTTCGAACGTATCCCGCCCTCCGGCCAAAAGCGCCAAACGGGAGGACGGATAAAATATTGGAATCGTAAATGGGATTAACTAAAAATAGTGCAAAGCTCTCACGCGGGCGACTGTCCCGAACTGCTGGGTTGCTGTGTGTGCGTGTGATCCTTCGGGGAATTTCACGATTCTGACATTGTTTTATGAGATCGCTTTCAGAAGCGAAGAGGTAAAGAGAAAAGTACAAGAAAAAAAAAAAAAAAAAAACAAAACAAAGGCCGAGAGATGCTCGGAAAAGATTTGGAAAGATTACACGCGCAGTGTAAACTGAAGCCCGCGCGCCTATCGTGCCGGGATCGGGAAGGAGTGTTGTGTAACTTTTCCTCCCGAAAGAGGCCAAAGAATCCCCAATAAAGCGAGCGCAAACACACACGCACACGCCAGACAGTTGTTTGAACAGTTCGGAATCTTCGAGCAAATATAAGCCCATTCGGGAGCAATCTTAGGTTGGGAAGTTTCTACTCCGTTTCCAAGTCCAAAGCATGCCGGCGGCTCTGGGAAGGGGCTGAAATACGACTTACTTCATGAACTGCGCGTCGTCCGCGTTGTTGAAGCGATCGGCCAGGTTGTGCAGGGCGAGCGATGACACCTCACTCAGCCCGTAGTAGTAGGTGGTAAGGTTGTACTCCGGCTGCCAGACCGCTTCCTCCAGCTTGTTGGCTTGCTCTAAATCTAGGTAGTACTGCGTGTAGTCTAAGACCTGCGCGGGTTGGGCGAATTAGAGGGAATAATAGGAATTTATGAGCGGATATTTATGGCCGATACGGTTTTGCTGTTCGGAGGGTTCGAGTGAAGAGTGTGCTAAGAGCAGGAGGAGTCTGAGCTTGTAAAACGTTTTTTTTTCCACAGAATCTGATAAGGTAATCAGGTATTCAGAAAAGTAAATTTTCGCTGGAAATTATTCGAGTAAGCAGTTACAAAAAGTATGCAAATATATGGCTATGGTATTATGATTATCGAACGGTTTGGTTTTGTATAAACACTTATGCTTATGCAGATTTCGTGGAAAAAAAATAAAACACATAAAAGGTTTTGGAAACTGTGGTTGACATTTCGATTGCATACTTTCAGGCTGATTGAGCCAAATGTGCAGGAATTAATATATTCATTTTGGATTGAATCGTAATGATGTTCACTCCAGCACTGAAAACCTTTCCGTGGATTAAAAGATCTAAGCATATATTCATGCATTTACGCATCAAATGTATAGTTGAATTGGTAATTCAAATGAATTGGAATTGGTTGAATTGGTAGAAAACAGTAGTAAAAAATAAAAATTTTACTAGGTTTAACGTAGCTAAACAGCCTGAAAGTATGCAACCGTCATGTTATGTTTTTTTCATTCGCGAATTATTAACATGCCCGATTTAAATGAAGATCCTATGGCTGCTATTTTATATGCCAACATCCTTCATAACCTACCTGCCCTGTATCGGTGTCGAATTTGTACAACCGCATGGCGGGATTGTTGGACTCGCTGCTTCTCCGGGGGCTTATCGACGGGGCAATCATCATCCAGGAGACGGGTTTGCCTGTGGAGCAACAAAGCAGCGAACGCCGATTAGGAACGAAAAGTGCTACTAAATGCTTCATTGCGGCCATCAGCGGTCGCCCGCGACGGGACGGGGGACACTCACCAACTTCATTATAAACCACTCGGAACGAGTCGGAGTGCAGGTGCCCGAAGAACTGTCCCTGAATGATCGATGAGTACCGCTTCACCAGCCGCAGATAGCGCACGTTGTTCTTCTCGGTGAAGCTGGAGTGCCCGAACGGCATCGTGTGTCCAATATGGCGCTCGTCCGAGCCTGGTGGTATGTGTCCTACGATATATACCTGCGCGCGTGTGGGGGGAGAGAGAGAATGATTCGAATCGGTTTCGGTTAAGTCGATTTCGGTTCCGGTCGCCGACAGCTGGTATCAAAAATTCAATTACGGCATCGTAAAAACTTAAGACCGCCAATTTGAGCGGCCCACCCGCTCGAACCACGTCACGGTGGACAGAAGTTTGGGAGCCCATGACAGCGGGATTTTCATATCGGCTTACATCACCTGTGAGCCGGCCTGATTGGATCGCATCAGCCGGGGCTCATCAAATCATGTTAAGTTTTCGGTCTGCGGTAGCCAATGAACCACAATCCCGGGGTCGGACATATTGATTCGCATAAAATCGCCATAAAACCACAACCGCACGCACACCCACACCCCCACACGCACGCACACACCAGGTGTGCCACGATGGGGTGTGGGTGATCGGTTCCGGGAAAGCTTTTTCAAATTGGTTCGTATAAATTCGGTGACGGTGGCCACACCGGTACACCCCCCGGTGGTTTCTGAAGGGGAAACCGAATGGCACGTAAAAAAGAACGCAAAGAAGTCATCGGAACACCGGCTCGAAAGTGCCCCTGTCGGGAAAGTGCCCCCGGTATGACTAATGGATTCGAAGGATTCGTTCGTTCGCATCGACGACGACGCCGGGCGCACTGTGGGTGATGAATTATAGAAGCCGATGTCAAAGACCGTTCGCCGTTCGCTCGGGGGGGCCCGACATTACCGTAGGCGACACACAGCTCGCACCCAAACTCCTTGGAAACTAAACGAAGGAAGCCCGGCTAATGTGATTTCGACCCGGTGGGAGAGAGAGAGAGAGAGCGAGATTTCGAGATATTGATTCGGTAGATGGCAGATGTCCCACCGCAAAAGGTACGCCGGCAGAAATACGTCGTAAACTCCTAAGCTTTACACATCAAAACGATGCTCCGGCTCCGCAGCCGGAGCCTGTGAGCTGCCACACTTGTGACAAGCGGTTGAATTGTTAATGCATGTAAGATGTAAATCCGGTCGAAATTCCCAAACGAGCCAACAAAACAGCAAATCAGCAGCCACCACCCGAAGCAGCAGCAGCAGTGGAGCGTCTCACCGCAGACGAAAATGCTGATTCAATTATTCATTCGTCTGGAGATCGAAAATAATGGATGCATAAGTTGAAACTATCCCACGATCATGCCGCAGTAATGCCCGTAAGTACGAGGCTTTGTGGGAACAGGAATGGGCGAAAAATTTGTTGTTTCTAATTTGATTTCGCTGAAATATGATCATAATTGAGCATTGCTATCGTTCACGGATGATCTTCTACTTTTGATTTCAACTTTTCACAATGATTTCAGTGGTGAAATGTTCACTAAACAAGCGGGTATCGCGTGAAACAAATGCTAATAAAAAATACATTTATAATGTACTTTGCATACATTTGGGCGTTCATATGCTCAAACATTTACAAACAATAGCGACTTATGAATCCAATATTGATAGCATATTGTTTCTTTTTCCATGCTACTCATTATTTGTCTCACAGTATCTGGAAAGTGTTTCGTTTCGAAAAGTTTTTAAGGCTGCCCATCGCAGGCTTAAAGACACACTTCCCATCCTTCTTGATCCTTTCAATCAACCCATCGTAGTAGCACATGTTTCTCCGGGAAAAAAGCGCTCACGATAAGCACCGGTGAGCCAGCATACGAAGGATTTGTCCGAGCGGCGAATGAATTCAATCAATCGACGGATAAACGGATTGCCGAACAGTGGTCGCTCCGATTGGGCTCGTAAATCAATTCGAGCGCGCCAGTGCTTTTTTTTCTTCTTCGTTCCCTGCACGGCACCGCCCGACGGATGCCGTCCGTCGTCGCCACCGTCCCGCTTATGACCAATGGCTCGCCCGTGATTTGCCGCTACGTGCAATAAGCTGAGCCGAATAAATAGTACATCGTAGCGCTTCCGCTCGAATTTATCTTCGTTGTCAATTCCGATCATGCCTCGCTGCACGGCCTGAATTGCATCCCAGCTGAGCTGATTGATGATTATGATGATTGCAAGACGCGGCTCAGCCCGAGCCCGTTCGTACGAACGCCCCGGGACATCGGCCAGCATCTCGATGCAGCGTCGGCGTACGGTGGCCGTGATGGTGCATAAGAAACGGGGCGCAGTTCTTCGATCGGAATCGTGCCGCGGAAAATATTTTTCCACCCACAATCTGGCCGATGATATGATACCTGAACGGACGGCCGATTTGCTGCGGGTGATGTGATTTGATGGGATTGCAAATGGAAACAGAAGTGAGCTTTCGGATAGAACTGAAGCTTTAACCGGGCGTGCTCGAGCTCGATTGAGACACTGCAGCAATCGGAGAGGTTTTTTTTTCTTTCTCTGCGCGTCTCACTTGGTATTGGTAGTATTGATTCGAGGAAGCGATACCGAAGCGACCATATCTTGCAGCATAACTTGCCGTGTCATTTCCATGAAACTGTGGCTGTGTTTTTTATGACATCTATGAACAAGGTAGGATTGATTGAGAATGCTTTTGTCCAAGAAATGTGTAATCTATTTGCTTGAAAGTCTATTCATGCTCACAACAATAATAGCAAGCATTCATTACGTGCGCTTGAAGTTGAAAGGATTATTTGTCAGGCGTTATTTACAGTAGAGCGTTTTCGTCTTGTCGAATGAAACGATAATCACAAGTTGCGCGGCTCGATGCCACTAATCCTTATCCTATCGGGGGAAGTCCATTTCTGCTCAGCCATCTTCACCCAGAACAGAACAAAAAACAAACCCAAACAGCTGCTTACGGAACAATTCGCATTATCTTATCGCAACGGAGCGGTAAGCGCCAGCTCGGCTGTTGCCTGCAGCAATTAACCGGAGCGGGAGAAGCAATAAGAAACCGTTTTCCATTGCGTCATTGAACGGAAAACTTTGCTCCGTTTGCCCGGCAAGCGGCTCCCTGTCCGGTGCGTTTCCATTAATAGCGGCGTTAATCGATTTTTAATTTAGTTTTAATTTTATCAGCTGCACCGGACAGCTTACCGGGCGGCCTGATGGCTGATTATTTCCATTTCCAAGCGTTCTGGGCGCTTCGAGCCAGATTGTGATTGGGTTTTCTGGGGCTAAATTATATCGCCAACTCACCCTTCGTGGGGGTGGATGAAGGAAAGGGGTGCCGCCGAATAAACAGACTTGTGATGCGGCCAAGAAAACAGCACACACACACTCCCAAGGAAGCAAGAAGAAAACCAGCGTCACTCGAGCGATAACGACTTTAAGAGCGATGGAAAGCTGGATGAAACCGGGGCACCCCCAGCATCGTTCAGTCACCCGCGAGCCTCGGGGAGAAAGTTCACTCCATTTTGACAGCGACAGGCTCCGTTTCGGGGGCGCGTCCATCCCGCCAAACCCGGTTCTTCCGCCGGCCGTTGATTCGTCGCCTGGAATGTGTCGCTGAAAAACGCCGGTGTCACTCATAAAGTTTCCGCCCGGTACAGTGGGCCGCGAACTACGGGGCAGTGGCGCGACCACTGCGGGGCTCGGGTTCGGGCGAAAGTTTTACCGGCGTCCGTAAACTTTCCTCTTTCCGTTTAGAATAACTTGCTCGTTACTTGCCGCTCCTTCCCGGACGGACGCCGGCTCGGAGAACGCGTTATGCCGTGATGGTGGTGGTGGTGAAGTTTAAATACGGACTCTTGTGTGCATACTGCTGCACGGTGTCACGTGGAGGCATCGTTTGGCAAGATGGATTTTTTCTTCCTCTCTCAGTCGTGTTATTGATTGCGTTATTAATTAGCAAGGAACAATCTTACCGTTTCGAGAGACTATCATTAGGAAGGGAAGATTTTTGTTTAAGGATATCGGTGATTCATTATAAATCGCTTCGATCGCTACCCAATCAGGCGCTTGAATCGGAAAAATTGGAAAAAAATATATGGGAGAGCGACAACCATAACTAAAAATGCACAAAGCGCTGCATTAGCTTGTATTTTACAATTGCATACTTTTAGGCTGATATATCTAATAAGCTACCGAAATATACTAACACTAACGCCTGATGATGGTTTTAGTTGTCATTCAAAAAAATATGTATCTCTGAGTAATTTTGAATCTTGATCTTGATCTTGAGGATTCTTGATCTTGCGATCTTGAATTGTTTTTCCGTTAAGTGACGGCTGACGGCCCATGCAATTTTGCCGATAAGTTCCTTTCAATACTGAGCTTCCTGTGTAATCAGTGCTGAGTTTTATCTTATAATATTTTACACAAATTTTCTGTTGCAGTAATACATAATTCATAATAGTCTGATACGAGTATTGTGAATAAATTTCGTTTTTAACAGAGTTTAATTATTATCTCGAACTTGTCCACTACCAGCAAAATGAAGAAAACAAAACCATCATGTTCATTCTTATTAAACATTCGTTCTACGTTCTACTACGTTCTAAATAATAATAACTGAACTAGTCCGATGAGAACATTGTTTAAAAGAAGGTTGAAATTAGCAATAATAAAATTAGCAGTGTTTTGAATGAAAATCACAGGCTGAACAGGGTAAAAAACAACGTAATAATACAGTACGTTTTGCCTTTTTACCCAATTTAAATAAGGTTTTTTTATGTTTTAGAAACTCGCGTGAATTTTAGCGAGGAATTTGAATAGAACGATGCAAAACCAACATTTTCCATAAATTACATAAATGATCATGCTATTTTGGGGCATAAAAATTACCGAAAAATCTTTTCCATCCTGGTACAATGGAAGCATTAAAGCTGCCGCGCTACAAATTAAAATGATGGTTTAATGCTCCCCCTTCCCGACGTTTCGTACCAACGTTTTTCGCTGTGTGTAGCGTGATATGGGCTATCATTGAATGCGAGGCGCCCGAAAGCAAACGTTTCGATACCTATCACATAACACCTAATCGCCTTTTCCGCAACGCCCCACGCCGAAGCATTCGAGAACCATCTCATTTTTCCGCCTCGCTTTTCCGGCGCGATAGTTGAAAGTGTCAAATGTTGCACGTACCGCACACACACACACACACACACACACACACACACACACACACACACACACACACCACCGGTGGCGTTGGTGTGCCGTGTGCCACCACCGCGTTGTCCGCTAATTACCAGTGTTTGGTTATCCTCGCAACGGCCGGGGCCGTACGGTTAACCGGCCTTCAAACTGAAATAATGTTTGCATAAGGAAGCTTCCACAATTTACAGCGTGTTGAGCCAAACAGATTCACACTCACTCACACACACACACACACACGCATATAAGCGAAAGGTGCTGACGGGTTGTTGTGCTATCAGAGTTCCGCGACTGTCCACCGCGGCAGATCACAAAGTATCCACCGAATAATGGGACGGAAACTCCTGCGTGTGTGTGTGTGTTTCAGTGTGATGAAACGCACGCCAAAGATCAAAGCCCAATTAGTGCGCCACCCGGCGTGGGTTTGTCCTCCACAAAAGGGCAAATATTTGCACGAAACGAACGTTTCACACGCCACAGCGTCGGTGTTGGAAAGGAGCAGCTGGGTTGCTGCTGATGTTGCTGCTGCTGGAGATAATGTTTTGCTTTCATCAGTAACGCAACCCGCGTACGGGACTCGTCATTAATGGGTTGTCCACCACAAGAAAGGAGCTTTTTTTGGTGTCCCTGCGAAGCGAATTTCGTCGGGTGACAAAGTTTGCGAAAGTGACTGGTTAGCGCGGCTCATCCCGTCTCAAGGAGACGCAGCCAAACTTAAGGCCAAACTTCATCATCTTTCTTGGTCCGCGTGTACTATAATTAACTACTTTCGCCTAATGGAGCGCTCGCTAAGCCGCCAACCCTAACCTGGCTGCCAGCATCGTTACGCACATTCTTCCAGACCCGGCTGTCCTCGGCAGCTGTGGCGGATACGGCCAAATGTGCTTGATAAATCTTATTCCAGCTTTTTTTCCTTTCTTGTTGTTTGAATGTTTCTGGGTGCCTCATCTCTCTCGCACCTTTAATATCACCACCAACTTCATCTCATTATACAAAACAGCAGGGTGGGATTGAAAACAGAAGCAAAAAGCAAAAAAAAAAAC
>KB672490.1:13110541-13134164 GCA_000349145.1 Anopheles dirus
AGAGAATCACACGCTCGAAACCGGGGTGGGTTGGCCACCGTTCGAACCTTCCCAGAAACTTCCCACCTCCCCGCAACCCGACACGAACCCACACCCCACTGATCGGGAATGCAAAAGAAATTATTTCATTTACCATGATTTCTTCCCCCACTTCCTTCGGAAGTTCTTTTCTTCTCGCCGACTCACGCTCACCACCCCTAATGGAACGGAAAAGAGGTTTCGTCCTCTCCGGCCACTGCGCAAGCGATAGGTCGAGTACGTGGAAGAGTGAAAAAAAACACAACCACAGAGAGGCGAGAATCGGGCTGTAGAAATTGGGAAACTTTCACGAGCCACTGACCGCACACACAGCCACTCCGGACCTTTCGGGTTCGCAAGGGCTATCACTTCACCCGCGTGGTAACTGAAAATGCAGAAAAACCAGACGCCAAACACAGCGAACCGATCGGAGCGTTCGGTTTGTGTGTGTGTGTGTGTGTATTTGTACCCATTTCCTTATGTTTTCGCTCAGTTTGCCGCAAAATTTCCGGACGAGAAAGGTAAAAGCTTTCGTCCCAGTGTTCCGCCAGCGTTGGCCCGGCGTTCGTTGGCGTTATTTCTATGTCATTGAAGCTTTTATTTTTCATCGCGTTTCCACCGGTGTGGGTAATGGAAGTGCCGGGGTTTAATAAGAGCAAGAAGAAAAAAAACGCATTTGAACTTCCAGCTCACTGAATGTGAGTTTTACTGATTTCTAATGAAATTGAACGCTTGTGCCCGTCGCGATGGGGAATGCTCTTGCTTCTCGTTCTATAAATTAAACGATTTGATTGCTAGATTTAATGGAAATGTCGTATTAAAGTGTTCGTGGGATGTCGTGTTCGAGCAGGAGGAATAGTTTCGCCAGTACAGGTGAAAAATGAAGGGGTGAGTGTGACGTTAGGAAGATTTTGATATCTCTAGCTAGTGTTTTTTTTAAATATGTTATTGCTTTTCGCTATTCTAACTACAAATCTATTAGGTTAGCTATTTACTGAACTGTCCATTATTGATTTGATACAAAAACTGCCAAATACTGAGACAAAACAGTCATGTTTGCAGGCTAGGTCCAGGAGAAAATAATACGGTAGAATAAACGCAAACATTTGCATACATTCAGGCGTTTTCAAGAAAATTTTGTTTCCAAAGGAGAAAAACGACAGCACTTGTTTGCGATGCCTATCCCACCCGCTAGTACATGCGTAAATGCTTCCTTCGAGTGCTTAGGCAAGAGCCCATCGAAACCTAATCCTGCGTCGCCGTAATCGACGAATAATAACCCCAACACGAAAGCGGCATCGAATGATGGGGTAATGAAGCCTTGATCCTCTTGACGCTATCGCCACTCCGAGGCACGAATAATGCGCGGAGGGAGAATATGATACCACCCGCACTTGAGAGCATCTTCGGTTCCACCCCGCCCCGAACAAGTGCGTGCACCACGAGCCGACTCAAGTTAATTAAAATATTTTAATTAACTCCCAACGACTGCGCGAGGGCGCGCGCGCTCGCGCTGTACTAATCAGCTGCTGACGCTTGATCTCGAAACAATTGCCTCCTTGCGTTGCCCCGACTGATCTCGACTAATGCACGGCGAAACGGAAGGCCCACCGGTACTGATGTTGCATAAGCATAATAGTGCCGGAGTGTTCATACATATATAAACGCTCCATTTCGCCGGTTGCCCGACTCCCGGCCCCGGGGCCAACTCGGGAGCAAGCACGACGTTCGCCAATTGTGGGGGGCTAAATTGTGTGGAATCTGGCAGACGGCGTGTGGAGACTAACGTCGTTAGCAACGGCGGAGGGTTTGCTTCTTCCGGAAGCCACTTGCGAGGTGCAGCCCGGTTGTCTCGCTTTGGAAGGCGCAAACCTACGCCCCGACAGAAGACTCCTTGGCGAAACGAGTGCTTTCGTCGTTCAATAGGCCTCACGGAGGTCGGGGTAGACTAGGAAAGGGAATGCTGCCTATTGCACTTCACCCGCAGTGAGAGTAACCTTGTGCGGAAGTAGAAAATCTCAGCTCCACTGCTTGAGACTGAGCTGCCAGCGTACCAGGGAGTCTTGACCTGCCCGTGCTTCCTTAAGACACACGTGAGCACGGCAGGGATAGAGCACAGGAGCGAATAAAAATCCGATACTACGCAACGGATTCCGGATTCGACACTCTGCCCGGGTGAAGTGTCGTCGAGGCGGCTGGGGACACGTTTGAAAGGCTCGTTAAGTGGATGTATGAGGCACTCGGCAGATAGCGGGAAGCCGCACTCGAGCGGTGCCTTTTACGATTTCATTGCAGCGTCGTTTTTGGAGGTGTGCCAAGATTAATCCCGCCAGCCCGTGGCAGCCGACGCGTTGCAGAAGGTGAAAATGGCATCTGGCAGCCGCCGAGCCAGAAGCAGAAATTTAAGCTGATGAGAGTATTAGACCCCCGCCTCCGTGCTTCCGTTCCGTTAAGATTGAATGAATAATTTTATAAAACAATTTTCCGGATGCGCCGGTACTCGGCTTCACCCTTACGCTGCTCCGGGCAGAGCAAACACGGAGGAAGCTTTTGCACCGATGATACGACGCTTGCTCGCTGCGGTGCGAAAGCAACCTGAGGTGAGATCCTAAAACGAAAAGGTAAACAGCTACAATTGCCGCCATGTTTTTTCGCTACTGTTGTTCGGCACTAAGTTTTGAAACCGAATGTACCAGCAACAACAGTGGGAGCCGGCACCGAAAAGGGCACTACTGTGCGCCGCACACACGCGAAGGCAGCGAAGGCTTTCGTTTTTCGAAGAAATATCATTTAATATTAATTGAATTTCACCTTGAATCGAAGAGGCGTATTTCAAAGTCTTCCGCCGTACGATTCGAACGGTCTGTGGTGGTGGTGGTGGTGGTGGCTGGTCGCAGTAAAACACTCAAACCCGGACGCCCTCGTTCGCTTCCCGTTTTCCACGGCACGGCCACCCGAAATGATACAATTCACGTGCCTGCGAGTGGCTACCGAGTGCGCACCGCGAAACCGTTTCGTTTTATCGCGCTCAAACGCGAAAAACTGCGCTGCTTCTCCTTTGCCTCGGTACGGGTTCGGTGCGTGTGTGTTCGCGTACGGATACGCCGCCGAGCGTTCCACCGTACGTACGGGGAAGAAAATTGCCTATCAAAAATGGAATACACACTCACAGGATTTATTTCACCCCCCCCCCAACGCAACCAGCGCGCGCACACACACATACACGTAAGGGAGCTTTTCGATCGATGCCACATTCCAGGGGAAAGTGAGGCAGCCGAAAGCCAGTCGGGTGCGCGATTTGATGAGATACAGCCGTCTGATGATGGGCCGTACATGGGCGTTGGGATGTATGGAATATTTATTTGAGGCATTCTTTAATGCTCTGAAGGCAAACACGGTGTGAGTAGGTATTGCGAGCCTGTGTAATGTGGTGAAATGAAATGAACTCCACGAGTGGAAGCGATCGGTTTTGGATGAGGAAATTCGCTCCTTCGAAGCATCGAATTAAGTTGCTCGAATGGTATGTGCGTGAAAGAAGCTCTTTAAGATTTGGTTTCATCTTTTCAAGTTTCTTCGGCGACTTATTGAACAAAACCTTCCGAAATAATCCCTTTTATGAACATTGAATATTGATGCTCGATATTGAGCTTAATAGGCATACAAATGTTTGATTTTTATTATCAATTAATTCTCTTTCTTTCATCCTTGCATACAATTTTCATCAACTGTGGAATTGTTATAAAGACAGACACTGGTGTTATTCATACTGGCAAACTTTATTAGAGCTATGCTTGACTGTTGACCCTTCGAAATGATGAAGCAAATCACTTTCATTCAGTCTTGATGGAGTACATGCAATAACAAGGAAGTGAATTTTGGCAGTTTAGCCAATTCACGAAACACAGATCGAAACATCGTAAATCCCCGAAATGTATCCCAATGTTCGACATCATTTATGACCCTGTCAATCCGACTTGAAACCACTCGTAAGTGTCTTAAGGTCGTGCCACATTCGCACGGTAAATCACTCCCCCACGCCAAGCATGATTTATGAAAGTCCGATTCGGGCTAAAAACTAATTCGAAACAGCAGAAAATATATCCCCTCGAAATCCCAAATCCCGAAGGAGTGTTCTCGTATTAAAAACATGTATCACGGTGTAACCCTCGCGTCATACATCAACATTTGTCATACGGCGCCACACACACGCACGCCCACCATACTTCTGCACCGTCGTCCACCACAGCTCGTTTGTCACGGGTTTCTGATAATTCAATTTTTTCCGCCTGTTCCGCCCGTTTTCGTATTTCGCCCTGCCCGGTGATCCGACCCGTAATCGATGTTATTCGTTGCGTCCTTCCACGAATGCGATAACGAGGTAGTCGGAAGCGCTCGGAGCTTCCGTGTGCGGCCGCTTTGCGCCAAAAAGGGCCGGCACGTTCCGCACGCAACGATGGGCGCCCGCTTTGAACTTTTTCGTGCGTGATTGTTCCCGGCAGGGTCGGCGTTTCCGTGCGATGGCGTTTTAACATTTACTTTCAATCTTTGTACACCGTTTTTTTTTTGTGTGTTGCTCTGCTTGCTCTTTCGATGCCAATCGTATGCAGACACGATTGGGAACCATCCAGCCGTACGATCTAAGCAGGCCGCGTGCTTGGTTCGAAATGCCGACACGCACGGCGGGGGAATCGAGAGGAATCTTCAACAATATTCAACGAGAAATGAGCATACTACGCACCGTGGGCTTGAGCGCACGCGTCACCCAAGTTAAGTTATTCGCCATGTCAAGGAGGACTCCATTTTCCGCTCGGAGGAAGCAAAGCACAAACAACAGCAACGAAAAAGCGTAACGGATTCCTGCCCGGGTGCAAAATTTTATCATTCATATCGCGTACAGTCGCACGGGGCATTACGTAATTCCTGATCAAATATTCAAACGCGCTGGATGATGCATGAAGAGCGGCGACAAAAGTGCAAACAACGCCGAACGCCGTGCGAGACCGAGGCCAAATGAATAAAATCGGTTATTCCGGATGCCCGGAGGCGCATGGAGGCGCCCGGTGGATGGAGGCGCCTGGTAGCGCACACAATAAAAAAGAAAATCCATCCTCTTAAGGCACGTTTTCTGTTCGGGTTCGGTGCGGAACACGAAGAAAACAAGTGAACGTTCCACGGAAGCAGCGAGTTGCAGAAGGTGAATAACAGAAAAAAAATAACGCACCACCAAATGGACAGTTTGACGGAAGCGGGGAAATACCGTCCGGGGAAAACACAGACCATTTGGTGACCATTTTCCGGCACGCCAGGATCTGGGAAGCCGGGATGTCGAACCCGGCGTTTTCCGAGGAGCTTTTCCCTTGCCCGAATTTGATTTATACCGGGCAAGATTTTATAGTCGATTGTGGGCGAATATTAATAACACCCCGGGTCGAAGGGTGCTCGATTCGATTCATTTCCCGAACGGTAAGGAGGGAAGGCCACCACACCACAGAAAAACACAGACCGGAAAGCATTACGAAAGGCGGAAAGAGAGCGTGAAGCGCTGGTCTCCTTGCAAGACATCATAAATTGTACCGACTGTCGATAAATCACGCGCAACTAAAGTTTTGCAGAATGGACCTGTATGTGTATGTGTGTGTGTGTTTTTGTGTGCCTATCGCTTTCCTGGTTTATGGCCAGTAACGACCAACTCCAGTTCGACCAACAAAAAAAAACGACAGTACAAAAACCTTGCTTATAGAGAGCGAATCGAACCTACCCGCACTAAAAAAAAACGCGTTAAAAATGGATTGTCTCCACGAAACAGACACCGACGGTGGTGGACAACTTCGTTTTTGCCAGTGTTTCGAGGAGAAGCGAAAATTGAGAAGAGAAACACACAGTACTTACCCCGTCCAGAGGACGAACTCGACGTTATCACCTTGCTTGGACTTCATGGCTTGGGTGGCGGATTCCAGCAGGCTCCATGGGCTGTCGCACATGTAATCTCCGTACGGGCCGGGCCGCTTCGCGCTGGCCGTGTTCGAGTGATGTTCGTTAAGCCAGCAACCTGCGGATCAGAATAATCAGAATCAGTGCTTTTGTGGTGATGGCAGGACTCGCTACTGGGAAAGGTTCAGCTAGTTTTTGGTGCTTGAAGTGGAACGCACACCCTCGAGAGCTTCTCACATACGTAGAGATTGGGTTCTTTTTTTGGGCTGTCCGTAACAAAACCCAACCTCACAAAACGGACAATGCACAAGCGAGGATTAGCCTGGGAAAAGTGCAGCCCTGCTGCTGCAGGATCCGCCCGGTCGCAAGTTGTCCCCGTTGTTTAACGCGCGAATGTGAGTGGAATAAACTGGAACTACAGTTCTCGCTCTCTGTGCTCGTTCTATTGTAGAAGAGACGGCAGTTGGTGCAGGCCCGAGTTGGCCCGTAGTTTTGACAATGCCAAAGTCACCACCACCACCGAAGCGTCGGGCTGAAGCGCCTTTTTTCTCTGCTGCTTTTCCGTCGCCGGTCGTTGCGCGTGAACCAACGCGGCGCACCGAGATATGTTTCATTTCTCGCCGGCGAAATTGTTCATTTTCCCAGCGTCACGGCCACCGTGGGAAGGGGGTTCGCCCCACAGCTCAAATTAGGTCATCCGGTGAGATTTGCAGTTTTTGCCCGTGTTGCAGCGTGTGCAGCGCCGGAAGAGATATGACAGAAAAACTTTATCCCCGAGGCCCTCGGGAGCTTTTTGTGTGCTGAAAACACTGAGCACACTGTGGCTCTTGGGTAGGGAACGGAGAGCAACACGAGAAGAGAAAAAAATGCTCACCAAAGTCTAAGTGTACGGCCCTCGTACGGTTGCACCCGGAAGTCGTTATATGTGTAACGGTTTTATTATGAAGCTGAGGTTTGCTTCAGGGCCAGCCACTCCCGAAATGAACAAACGGCGCCGGGATGGGTTGGGATTTATTATGAATAGAAATTTAATTCCAACCTCCCGCGGGCGGACCACTTCCCGGGGGCTTAATATTTGCCTCGAAATTACGCTAATAAAATGGTGCCAAAGCGTAATTTAATATTAAAATACACGCCCCCGCTTTGTGTGATTCTTTTCACAGGCGGCCTGGCCGGGCCCTGCCGGGTATTAATTTAAAAGCTGGTCTACTCGGTTCGATTTAATCAGCTAGCGAGCACGGCCGTCCTTCATTATCGGTCAATAGGCAAAATCAACAAAATCATCAACTAGGAGCGAAAAAAAGAGTCCTTTTCCATCCGTCTAGCATGCAACTTTCATGAGGCGGGCTAGCACGACCCCCGTGGGCTTGTTATAATAGGCGGTGCAGTGCAAAATAAACACAAAAAAAATGCAGTGTACATTTTGCATAATATATTCATGCCATAGACACACCGACAAACACACGCCCACTAGGGGCGAGATTCGATAAATTGATTTAAAAAACCTCGATCGATTTATTCGCTGTTTAAACTATGAATTTAAAATGGCCTTTGCCGTAGTTTAAAGGGCAAATGGCGAATGGCAACCACTTTGCCACATTTCCCAGGCGTCGTTGGGAATGGGGAACCTATGACTTAATAATGCCGCGATGAAATATTTCACAAGCAAAAGCTCGTAAAACTGCTACACCATCCATGGTGCTTAGTTGCTGGTCAAATGTTATTTTTTTATCGTTGTCGAGGAATTATCCTCGATCCGTCCACCTTTCAATAAGGTGAACATTTTAAAATGACAATACCTTACGAAACGAACATTATCTTGCGCTTTTTAGGCTTGTAAATGTAAGGATTTCCTAACAAAGAACCCTGTAAAATAGGTTGAAGATTTCATAATATTAACCAACATTTCAAAAAACATTTTTTTATTAAATGATAAATAAATATATTATTTAAAAAAAAAGAAACTCGCTGGGTAAATTAACAAGCACGCAGACTTTTTGTTCGTGTAACGAATTAAATGTTAATAATGCATTCATGCAAAACATATTGTATATCGTAAAGCGTTAATAGACTAATTCCTCCGAAAGGTATGCAATCAGCACAACATGCTGGCAAAGTACGTGTTGACGACGCGTTTGCCGCAAAGAGTTAGTGCAATGTTTCATCTGGAAATGTTTCGTGGATGAAAAGTTGAATATGTGAAATAAAGATCACTGAAAGATAACAACAAACAACAATTTTTAACATAAACATTCAAGGAATAAAAAACAATTTGAATGTAATCAAACTATTATATACAAATAAAATACTAATAAAATAATTAATCCTTGTCAACATTATCTCCTAAAACCTTTTTTTTTTTAAGTTCATACACGTAAACACACAATTGATTTTTTCACGTACAATGAAATCCTTATGACAGCATTCAAAGCAATCCTGTGCAATCCATCGAGAAAATCAAGAAATTCGAGAAGAATTCATCCACGTCCGATCGAATCGCCCACTCAGCATATTTCCTTCCGGCTGACGTCCTCGATTCCGACTTTAAACACCGGTTCCGGAAACCGTGCCTCCGAAATCGCGGGATCGCTGAATCGCGTTTTGAGAGATGATGTTTTTTTTTCCACTCACCGACATCTCCATCCCGAAATCTATTGTTGCTTACAACAACGGGCCGGGCCCCGGATAAAAGGTACCAACCCGAAGCGACCGGCAGCGAATGGAACCACTTACGCGAAAACCACTTCGCATCACTAAGCACCCGTCCTAACCGTCGCACAATGCGAGCGTAAGCGACCGTGTGTATGTGTATATGCATATGGTGGCCGTTTTTCAAACCCAAGTGCTGCTCCGCCGGAACGGTGTTGTTATCGTCGCACAAGAAAAGCGGCGCGCACTCTTTTCTTCGCGGGACTAAGGCAAACTAAAACTCCATTACTCTTGGTTACGCACGAAACATTCATGTGCGAACACAAAAATGGAGCAGTGGAGAGGATGTCTTATGTTTTTTTTGCTTCGAAACGCGAACGAAACGAAAATACTTACTGCGAAAGATATCGCCCTTGGTCGTGTAGTACGTATCCAGATGTAAATCCGTGATGTGCCAGAAGTAGCCTGTGATGGGGGAAAAAGGAAAAGAAACAAACGGAAACAGGTGAATTACTCGGTTGCAGAAGTGAGCGAAGGAGAGAAGAGAGAAAAAACAACAGTCGGAAGCGAAACTGTAAATATCGACAACTGCCGGAACGATTGGCGAAACATAATTCCCGTCCCCGTCCGACTTCCGACTCCCACGCTACTACGCTTGTGATGAGATAACGAGAATCTTATTTATTTACTTGCAAAGAGGAAGCTGCCGTTTTTTTGGTTGTATGGGTGTGTGTGTGTGCCGATGTTTGTTTTTCCTTTCGTTCCCTCTCCTTCTCGGCCACTCAGTGTCACTGCAATCACTCGTTTCACGCACACACTCGCAACGACACCGCCGGGACCGCGTTCAATCGATTCGAGTTCCCTTGCGCCCAAAGCAAATACAGCACAATATGAAACGCATTGGTGAATCCACATTGGCGCAGGTAAATAAATGGAGAGGCATAAGTAAATAAATAAACGTGATCCTGCTCATTGCTTTTGGAGTTGGGGGGTGGGAAGTCGTCCTTTTTTTCGGCCGAGAGCTACTATCCCCGTGAGGGATTTCGGACAATCTGCTGATATATTTACAAACGCACACAAACACCCGGGGAAAACAACAGCGATGCAACAGAGACGCTGGTGGGGGCTCGTGTGGCTATAATTGGAACACGAAAATAGCACAGCAGCGCTAACAGGCACGATTGCATCGAGCAGGTTTCGATCGACCCGGTGCCTTCTTTCACCTGCAGGTATTTTTACATCTTTCAACGATTCCCGCATCGAAATAAAAGCACAAAACCGGGATCTCCTTGCGCTCGGAACATGAACCCTGGCCCGGGAAAAGAAAAGGAATAAACGTTAAATATATTTCTTGGCTCCTCTGTCGAATAACACTACTGAGCAGAGGTACGCTTCGCTTGGAGGCATTCGCAAGTATCACCGACACGGGTGTCTCGTGTAAGCTGCTGCTGCTGCTCCTGCCAGCGAACAAGGAAAGCGCTTAAGGTATCCTGTTACGCGCTGATACGATTCCCGCCTCCAAACAAGGGATGAAGGTCTCTTGCCCTAGTCGTCTCGCTTCTAGCGACGACGTTCGACGTTCCAGGGTCACATCTCATCCTTTTTTTTTGGTGTCGTAGCAAACCAGGCACACACACACTAAACAAAACAGAACACAAAAAGAACTCACTTCCGCCCCCGATCGGGGTACATTATTGATGCATCGCTACCGTGTCGACCGGGCGGGTCCTTGGGCGGACGGATTTTATCGTTCCCGGGCGCGGGGTCGCCATAGTTACCTTCCACAAATCAGGTCAGGTGACGGGGACGAAGACAGCGCAGGAAAAAGCCGCCAGAAAACCCACCAGAAGTATTCCGACCGGTGCGCCCCGTTCGTCCCCGTTCCGGGCGAGATTGATCGAATGCTGGGACCCGGGAAGGTGAGCAAAGGTGAAATGTAAATAAAGACTAACGCAAACCAATTTGTTCGATCGATTTTTCGCTCTCGCCGGCTCCTTCGCTTCCCTGAGAAGGTGGCAGCACAAAATGCGAAAAAAAAACAATCGCGATTGGGTGAATCGAACCGGTCGTTGTCAGACGTCGTCCCACCCCCCGGGAGGGTCGTGTGTTTTCCGGGCTCCTTTTAAGTAAGCTCGTGTAAGCAGCATCATGCGAACGAACGCGCGGCACCCTTGGCTCAACGCGATAGGGACGAGACGCGCACCGTTTGCCACCATCTTTATGGAGTGCTTCGCTTTTACTTATATGCGTTGCGATTGATATATGCCACCGTCAGCACCTCGCATAGATCAGGAAGGCTTTCGGCACGTGCGCGTGTGTGTGTGTGGCGCCCAGCGATGGTGCTGGGGATTAAAGTGTTATATCAAATGAACGCAACGTGGTGAAACGATGTGATAAGGGGGAAAAAGCATCCACCCTCAGGTGAGGAGGAAAAATGAGTCGAGTCGTTGTTTGGGATTCTTTTCGTGCGGTACTTGCGTGGGAATACTTGCGGGCTAGCGTAGAAACCGATACGTGTAAATTAAGTGACACGCGTTTTGACGACGCCACAAATACCACTCGCCAAATTCCAGCAATCTGTCTGGATCAGTGAGTTCGGGTTACGCGTCGGTTGGTACTAGACTGTCGATGTCTTCGTTTCCGAGTGAGGAAAACACACACACACACACTCCTGGTAAGCATTTCTCGCACGATATTTGCCATACCAATTAAAGTAGAAGCTCCAATTGAAGGAGAAATTCCAATCCAGAAGATGCTTGAATTGAACACAACCGACGGATGCGTCTGAAGACGCTTTCTTTGAGAGAACATATTGTAATAGCTAGACGACAGATTTTAATTAAACATACCCTTTATTATAAATAAATTGCCATTTCTAAGAGCCTTATATAGGAGGTTTGTCTTACAAAAAAAAACTAAAATAAATATCATTCACACGGATGACTGAATATGTTTGGTAGCTAAACTGTACAATAAGGAATATCTTTGAATCGTGTTGCGTGATATCTTCTGACCAAAGAACAAACTACTTTACTGGATATAGCATTAAAAGCTGCATCATCTTTATAGTTGCATACTTTTAGGTGCAAAGTGATTCGAGACACAAACCATAACCTAGTGCGAGATCAGTCTGTTTTGTTTAACAAAAAGACTCCGCGGTAAATTTAAATGCAAAATTACCGCTTTAAAGTGCGATTCATCAGTTTTCAGTGTGCAATCGCGAGCATTCTATCAACCGTCTCTAGAGATATCCATTCAAATGGATTGCATGATAGAAACCCATTAACCTGCATGAACCGACGTACTGATGTGTGTGCGTGTCTTATAGTCTCTGAGGCATTAATACGGCAGCGTTCCAGTCGTATGTATATCACGCGCATCTCTCACTGGTGCTTTACGTTTTGGTTCGTATGAATTTTGAAACAGCTGAAGCCTCTTCCCGTTCGCAATAAACAATTCTCGACTCGAACCCATCTGTTAACTGCAGATTCTATTCCAACGAATTAAACAACACCTGTTTCCCCCACTCTTTCCACTACGCACACGCATGCACCGGGAAAACAATGATCTTATAATGAGAACCGGTACTCTTACTTTGTGTGATTCGCCGTAAATGTGCTTCAAAAGCGTGTGTGCGGTTAAATTCCGCGAAGGAAAACAGCAAATACTCAACTTTCCGGGCTACACCGTACGTGGCCGGCCGGGGCAGACTTCATTCAGGGAAGAATTTCATTTGTTTCCCGCCCGTAACGCACACGCCCTTCACGGAAGCTCTCGCACAAGTGGCAACGATCCACGCGTAATTGGACCACGGCAGGCGGCAGAAGGCGGTTTCCGCTCGCAAATGCGGAACTTGTGCGTTTATTAATCTAATACAATTTCGGTAACGTGGCGGAGGCAACTGCAGCGGGCCACGTGATATCGCTTACAAGCTATGGGGAAGCTAAACCTCCGGTACGTTCGGGCTGTATCTCGCCCGTTATTGAATTGCGTGCCGGAAAAGCCGCGGAATTTGATCAGGAAGATTCGTGGGGGACAAGAACTTCCTCGTGCGATGGCAGGAAGATGATGATATTCTAGGAACTTGCAATACAATTGATACTAGGCAATGGAGTTTAGATAGACGAGCGTAGTACAAGTTCTACCTAAACAGGCTTCTACATATAAATAATATAAAAATCCGTCTGGGTCTAGTATCCGCACGGAAAGTCTTTAAAGCTTTAAGTCTTACAACTGCATCCTGATTCACCTTCCGTGGTGGAGATACACCTTCCTTCACAGTTCATATTCACGTGCCACGTCGGCGCGACACGAACCGTCCATCTTCGTGTAACACCTCCACATCAAATCAAATTCAGCTAATGTGACCCGCAAAGCCCGCGTACGTGCCTTTCGCTCGCATGCCGGGGCGGGGAAATATTTCCACGACCCCGAGTGTGCAACGTGCGCAAACCTCGACGCTACAGGTCGTCTCGCGTTACGTCTCGAGAAGAAGTTGATTTAAAAAGCCTCACGTTTGCGCGCCGGCTCAGCGTCTCACCGACCGGAGGCCACGGGAGCGAATGACAGCACTCGAAGGACGAACTTTCCCGCGCCGTACGCAAACCGCGTACAGACGACGACGTCGGCAGTAAAACTAATCCCTTTCCTGGAGGCGCTTTAATTATCCTGTTTATTTCCTCCCGCCTGCGCTGCCGGCAGGAAGAGGCGACCAGGACATTTGCCCCGTTTACGAGCAGCTATCGTTGCGCGCGCGTTGAGATGTTTTTTGACTCCCTGTGAGGTTTCGCTTTTTTCTCGCATTCGGAGATTAAGACGTTCGTTCGACGCGGCAGCCGGGTGAAGTAGTTAACTTTAAGTGTGCTGGAGCGTTCCGGAAAAAGGCTTTCCAATTACGTTTTGTTCTATTTCTTTTCCCGCTTTGAAAGACATCCACAAACTTTTCCAGCGAACTCGTCGATCGTGTAACTCAAAACCGTCGCATTATTTCAGCGAAGGCCCACAACTGCCTGCTGCATCTTGAGTGTCTGCTGGGAGCTGCTGCCACCGCTTGGATACCACGGCGGTAGTAAAACTGTGTGCCGGTGCCGTATCAAAGGCACGACCCACGGAGCAAAGTCAGCTTAGCTGGTTCTGTGGACATCACCATCAGCATCATCATCATCATCATCATCACCACCATCACGATCCACATCGTCGTCTTCATTTCAGCGCCATTTCCAGGCCATCAGACACTGTGTATATTGGAGAAGTAACTGCCCTGTGTTCGGGTGTGTTTGTGTGTGTGCGTTTCTCAAGGCCCCCCTGGACGGATCATCCTCGTTTCCTCGAACGACATAAACGACCGTGCCGAGTTCAGGACGAGATTGGCAGTTTTGGCTCCCCGTGCACATACCGCTCTCACTCTCGACCTCATAAACCTTTGCACGAGAACCGAGAGCATCTGGAGCATACGGAGCCGGGATCCCCCGATACCTGTGCGGATCGGCGATGCAGTCAACCTGATGCTCCACCTCGGCACCTCGTAAAGCACACGCCGGACGACGACGACGGCGACGACGATGATGATAAATAAAAAGGTATGTAAAAATGGAAATTTTCATCAGCCCCTTTTCATCGAAAGTCACACACCAACACACGGGCGAGCACGAGCGATAACGAGCTTATAGTAGCAACTTTGTTATGTCGAAAACGGATTTACACGGGAGCGAGTGTGTGCTTGTGTGTGTTCAATGGATCCTTTAGATGAGAAAAAGTATCATGCTTGCAGGTCGTTTTTTGCCCTTGTTTCAAACCACCGTTGAAAACGACGCCGTCATGCTTCTCGCCACCCTAAATGTATGCAATTTGTGGCTCATGCACCGCCTGAATGTATGCAACGCATGTGTGTGCTGTGCGCCGTTGTGCTGGGCTGGACCCGTGCTTGAACTTTCGAAAGTTCGCACGGGAATTTATGAAGGTGGGTTGCTCCCGTCCTCCACCGGTCTGGTTTTGCTACCAGCGGGAATCAAACGCCACAAAAGTAAAACAAAAACGTGGAACATCTGTCCCGGTCCCGTCCCGGTACGAAGGGTAGTGATGTGTTAATTCCGGCACGGATAATCTGATCCGCTTAGTTATGGAACGGCTCGCCTTTCTTGCGTCGGGGCCCAGCGTCGACCGGAGTTCGAAATGGGAGACACTTTTCATCCCCAAATGGTTCGCTCGGTTCGGTTTTACAAAATAATCCTCTCCCCAACCCGAACGCGTTCTTTCCACTCATGGGGAAAGGGCATGGCCATACATTTCCGCTGAAACCACTTGCGAGCGCCTCGAGCGAAACATTAAAAGCCCGGGTTTCCGTCCGTGTCCATGGGACCCGGTCCGGGAGTTTGCGGGTTTGCTGCAGTAAATTATGACCTAAGCTAATTTGTCCAATAAACTTTTGGCCGAAACCCCGAAAATAATCTAGTCCGGGATGGGGGTGGGAATGTTTGGAGACATTGGGAGATACGGTTCCGAACCGAACAGTTCCGAAGCTGGAGTGCAATTATTCCCGCAACGTCCATCCACCATATGACCCCGACCCGAACCCGATGTAATGGGTACGGTGGAGGAATAAATCACTGCAGCAATCGTTTTCTCGTTTGACCTCGAATTAATGCCACACAGAATTGTCTTCGGTCCAAACCCCACGCCACCATCTCGGCCTCTCGGAGGGGCTCTATCTCTCGTTTTGCCAGCCGCCGACAAAAATCTCCCGTGTTAAACGTGTCGGTCAACCGGGGCCCTGCAGTCCCGCTCACATGTGTGTCTGTTGGTGTGCGCCTGCTTCGACAGTTTTTGCTTACTTCGTCCTCCCGTCGTCCTAGAGGCCGTTCGAACCGGTTTCGACCGGGGTGTGTCGTTACTGTGGGAACGGAACGGGCGGACCTGAAATTAAAGACCTGTCTGGTTTCGCCCGAACCGGTGGGCCTTTATCTAGGTCGAAAGCAAATCGAGTGGAAGCCAGTGGAGGAACGGCTCCTTCTCGGTCTTAACGTGGTCGAACGGTGGAAACGGCACAAAAAAAACTCTAGCCAGCAGACACTGCAGGATCAGGACCGTCAGGATGGATGCGCTACTGCATCATGCATGTGGGTTTCGTTCTTTTCATGCCCACCGACGGCCAGGTGAAGGATCCCATTACAGGAGCCAGCGAGCGTGACAGCAGGCAGGCTGAATCGCCATCATTGACCAACCCTGGAACGTTGGAGCGAGACGGAGAGTGCAAATTTAGAGCCCACCACACCAAGGCCCCTGGCAGGAAACGAATTTGGATGAGGTTTCCGTGCCGGCGTACCGGGCACAAATTCAGCTGACTCACCGGGGCTACCGACCGCGGGGGTAAAAAGTGACTGCAGAGATTTTTACCGTACCGAAATACGATTTTCCCTTCTTTCTGCTTCTTTTTCATGTTCATTTTCACCCTCCCATATGTGTGTGTGCCTCGAACAAAGCACGGCCGAGAAGGTCGTAATGAGAGAAGGAAATGGTGCACACGCACACACACACCCAACAATTCACACGCACACACAGCTTCGTGTATCTGGAGTCTAAACACTCCCCCTGACAGGAAACCGTTTCTGCAGCGTCAGTGCAGGCGGGCTGGCTTTCATGCTCAATTTAATTGATACGACAGCGACAGACGTCCACATGTTTTTCCCCTCCCACGCCCACGGTGGGTGGGTGGGTTTTTTTTTTGTGTCGCCACCCTCCTGATGAATGCTTTTTATTTAGACATTGCCGTTGCTGGATGGGACGTCCCGACATTTGTCAGTGTGTTATGAATTTTGTACGATCGCCGAGTGGTCTGAGTCCTCTGGCAGCTTTTATTAGGTTGTATGGGTGTGGAAATATGCCAACGCGGAATATCGAGCGGAAGTGCGCACTTTGAAAGGAGATTTCTATCGCTTTTTTGCTTCTTCTCAAAAGCATATTTCCAAGCGAAGCCAGAAACGAGCAGCTGCTAATCTCTCGGTGCCGTAGTTCGCACAACAAAAGCGTCGATTGATAAGCAACGTCACGAGTGGCTCCGGCCGGCAGAAGATCCGCCTCCAGCAGGACGGGCGCGACTGAAAGCGACATCATTATCGCGCCATACTCGCACAATGCCATCATTACCGGCAGCTCGTTTGCACATTTATCGGCTCGGCTCGAAGTTATGCCGACGTTCCGTCACGCTCTCGCGATCGACGTTATTTTTCTCCGGCAGCCGCAAAACGAAATTGAGCAAATCCGGCCACTCCGGGCCCAATCGAAGCCAAACAAATTACGCAATTAATAATCTTGTCTCATAAATTCCGCACCCGAACCCGTCAACCCGCGCAAGCGGCCCACCGGACCCGGCCTATAAATAACGAGCATTTGAATAATAACGACATTAGAGAGTCAAATTTGAATAAATTAAGAAGCGCACATCAATCCAGAGCGCCGGCAGAGGGAGCGGAAGAAGTCGCCCGGAAGACGCACACACAAACACACACACTCTCAGTGCCGGAGAGAAGAGTTTGATGCCGGGCTTGGTTGATCGATTTTCGGCTCCGGCTCAGTTCGGCTCTCGAGCCCTTGTGGAGCTGATGAAGAAGACTGTCGTCTGCGTCTGCGACCCAGCCTCCGGGGGGATCGGAGTCTCATTCTCCGCCCGGACCGTTTATTAGTCGGATCGGGTATCAAGTGACACTTAGTGTGGGCTTAGTCGGTTGAAGCGAACGGGGATCTCTCGGCCGAAAAACATCCTCCACCGACGGGCCGGAGGAAAATTCGATTAAACAAAGATTACGGCTGAGACTGGACGCCCTGCTCCGGTTTATCGGGGATGTTATTATTGCCAGGGCAGTACTTAGGGGTTTATCTGCGTGACAGCAGTTTGGCCTGCTCGGAAGCAAACACACCGGGCAGGAAAATGAGAATTTGATGATGTTGCGACTGTTCGGTTGGCTCGGCTCACCCGGCGCAGGTACTTCATATCGCCGCGCGGTACGTGTGCCTTCCGAGATCTGGTTCTTGCCGTTGAAAAAAGCCTGCCGTTGTCCGTTGTTTTTTAGCATCCTGTGCGGGTTAGAAAACAATTCCGGGGTTTTTTTTTTTCGTTGTTGTTGTTTGCCTCCTCCGAGCAGGTACCCGAACGAGCATGAAAACGAAACCACACAAAGGCACCAAACGAGCGAGCGAGCCGGGAAAATCATCGTTTCGCTGATTTCAGGGTTTGTTTCAGATGGTGCGAGTGCGCGCTCGCACACACCGAACGAGTCTCATTTTCCGGCAAATTGCAGAGGTCGTTCGATGGCAGAAGCAGATTGTTATTTAAATCAGTTTCCGCCTGTCACCGCCGTTGTGTCGCCGGGAGGTACTGAGGTTTGTGCTTTTTTTTGCTCTCTCTCTCTCTCTCTCTCTCTCTCTCGCTCTCTCATGTGTGTTTGCTTCTTGCCCTGTTTGTCTCGCGTTCTCGAGTTCCCGAACAGGCCGCATCACATCGTCTCGGGGACGCCACAAACGTACCACATTACCATAAATGGGTCGAATGGAGCTTTCGATTCTGGCTCATTGCACGACAGGAAAGCTTCCCCCGCGCGCCCACCCGCCACGCCCGGTGGGGTTGGGTTCGATTGTCGATTGTTTGTCTGTGGTTTTTCTTTTTCCGCTCCCGCTTCTCGCTGCTGTGATGGCTGTGTTATTGATGGGCCGGGCGAGCAGTTTCGGACACATTTGCCTCGTGATGAGTTGTTTTTCTGGCGGGTTCTGTGAAAACAAATCAACGCCAACCGGGGACGCCGTGTGTGGTGCCGTACGCTGACGGACGCGTATCGGTTGATTTGCTTGTTTTTGAAGGGTCGAGCTTAAGGCGAGTTCTGTTTTGATAAGATGCTATGACACTGGTTTTAGGTTCTGCTTTTTTTGCTTACAAAATTCATATCAAGAATATGATACCACAGCTTGTTGAAGTGGTGCAATGATGCGAGAAGGATAGATGGAATATGATGATATTTACAACTTTTTTAAATAAAAGATTTAAGAGGAATGTTATGTCAAAGCCATTTGTTTACATTATCTCTTAACTAGAAGTTGTTTGCCCAATCTCTGATATGAGTTGAGAGCTACACGTTAAAATAAATCATCAATTAAATACCTAAACGTCAACAAATGGAGCATGCCTAGGACAAAATCTGTGATATTGTCATCATTCACTTATTCTGTTCGATATGCAGCTCATGGCGGTTATCAAATTGACTAATCATATCTTTCACAAATAGTGACAAGAACACAATGTCTATTAACTCCGCTTAGATTATTATCGATCTATTGCAATGTTTCAAAAAAACATAATTTTGAGGGACTATCGACTGCTGTTTTAGTTGACCTAAGCGAGATATTTTCAAGGTCATATAATTTCTTATATTAATCAAATGACAAAATGCTGTGCATTTTGAGCATTGTTGAAAAAGCGAATATGTGTATGGATAAGAAGGTGTTGATTGTGAATATTCCATGAAAAGCTTCCATTAATTATGACATTTTTGTAAATGAGATAAATAGGATTAGATATATAAACTGCATATACATAGCTAGAAATTTTCCATAATTAAAACAATTAGTACTCCTTTTCTATAATCCTTGACATCAACGTTCAATTCACCTTCACTAGCTGTCAAAAGTAGCTATAATTTTTTATAGCTTCGATCAGATTACACTAGATGGCGTTTGCATTACTCTTCTCTGGAACCGATTGTGCTTCAAAAAATCACAGTGACTTATGAGCACAAAAAGAGCACTTTAAGACACTAAGCAACCCGCAAAACCCAATTTAAAGCTTGGCTCCGGCAGCTCGTCTTGAAATGGGTGCATTTATTTTATTTTTTATCGCTTCCCCGGCAGTTAAAAAATATAATCACTCGCTCTCTCTCTCGCCCGCCCGTCACTCGCCAAGCGCGGAAAAACCACAACGCCAATCAATCAATGCTATCAATCAACGTCACGCCCTTTCACGCCCATTGTTTTTCGATCGTAAATTTGCACTTCCCGCAACGCACTTGGTCCGGGCCGGCTCCGTTCATAGCAGCCCGCCCAAGCCCACCATGCAGAGCGGTGGGAAATTATTAAATATGTGCACACTTTTCCCGAGTCCCAATTAATCCCCCTCCCTGGAAGGAAAAGAACGCGACGAGAAATGCGCACACTAAAAGATAGATAAAAATACCTCCGAATTATTCATCCATTTGTTTTGCCGGCACGGAAAGTTTGATTTATTTGCCACCGGCCATTTATGCGCCTGCCCGCCTGCAAAATCGATCCGGTTCGGGGCCGGCGGCACAATGGTGACACACATTTTTCGTCACAAAGTGCACCCTGCATCCGCGCGCTTTGATGGCCACGCAGGATTGCAGCATTTTCCGACCGGGACCGACTGATCCGACGTGGCGCCGTGGAGATTTATCGAGTTGCCCGAAACCGGGAAACCATTTCCCGCGCAATCCGTCCATTAATGTGTCCCGCTGGGGCTGGGGGAGCATATTCCCACGGTGTGGGGTTGTGGGTAACGCAGAACGCAGAACGCGGATAGTCGTTATTTCGGGTTTCATTTAATTTGTTCTACATCAAATGCAGACGCACACACCGCCGCGTGCGAAAATAGCGATAAATGAATGGCAAAGCTGGGAGGTTTCATGTTCGCGCAAAGCTTAAAAGCGATTTTAAAGGCACTCCGAAACGCGTGCTGCGAGAAATAAAAATTGCCAAATGGGAAGTAAAACGGTCGTAAAAGTAAAAAAAGGGTACGGCGAAACTCCACCCTCCAAATGGAAATTCCTGTTTCCGTGCGCGATGAACAAGAGCGGCGTTGTCTGTGCGACACTCATCGTGGAGGGAAAATTTGATCGCAACGTCGTTAAGGTAGACACGAATGTGGCGGGTTTATGAATGTTTCGTGGAAAGCGGTGATGTCTCGTTGCGCTTGTGATGTTGTAGGATGATGTTTTGTTGCTCTCGCGAACACCTTTTTTCGACTTTCGCCATATGCATTAGCAGCGCGCAGCTAACATTGTTCCCGACGAGCGATGTGAACGGTGTACGGTGTGAAAAACTCTTCCAGGAAAAGCGTTCGATAGTTGCTGCTTTTTAGAAAACGTTGGTAACGTCGGTTCGGTGGTAGGATTGCCAGCAATCGCCTCAATTGAAATGAACGTATCAAAGGGGCGTACCCAATATTGAATGTTTCGCAGACAAGGGACAAGGCACACACTGGTCCTTTAGCATTTTGCGTTCCGATTGCGTATCAATATCGTTAACAATTCGACGAATCATATTTACGATTTTTTATACATTTTTTTTGGTTCGCGGACTCGACGACTAAATTGTTCTAAAAGAACATTTCGTTTTTCCCACTCCTTCCGTTATCACTCAAAACCGAACACATCAAACTGTATCACACAGCGCAGACACTGTCGGCGACCCAATAACGCGGGATGATGAATTGACGGATGATTGGGATGGGAAAAATGCCTCAGATGTGTGTGAGTGAACCTGTCTTCTAGCTTTCCCTGCATCGTTGTACCACAACGTCACAGAAACACACACTCACTCAAGCTCATGCAGTCAGGATATGTCAAATGGCAGGCTGACAGCTTAGTTGACGAATTGATCGAAAATCAAAACCGAGAGGGAACAGATCTCGGATGTGTGATTTCGCGTGTGTGTCAATCAGTCTGTGATGTGTTTGGGTGTGTACGTCCGACGACCTATATTTGGATGGCGTTCCGGTCGTTGGCTGTTTGCGGGCGGTATTGATTGAAACGGTAGCGAATGTTTGAAGAAATCATATCATGCCTCTAACTAGTTTCGAGTGATGTTGCAAGAAGTTACTTTGTTATATGTTGTTGAGAAATATTGTTGCATTTGCAAGACTGTAAAGTCAGCTATAAAATGAACAACTTTCAAGGTAATACCTATGAATTCTAATCTTATATAAGGATCCTGATTTCAGTTATGTTCAGCTTTCAGAAATGATTCATGTAAAGGTTACTGACCCTTAGTATATTTAAATATTATTTTATCTTAACCAAAGCGCACACAACTTGTTTTTTTTAATCAAATATCCATTTTAAGTTTACTTATTTCTTTCTAGCCATCATGGTTACTTTAAAAAAAATCATCGCGAGCCTGTTAATTGATCCTAAAGGGCTAGAGCTGAGCAATAACGATGACTAGTTTATATTTCTAAGTAGCATTGAAATGATCAATGTTGATCATTAAACTGATGAAACAATCGTTCTAACATCGTTAATTAACCAAAGAAGTCCTGCACATTGCAAACTTTATGTCGCGAGTTACGAGTGGCGAACATATTGCATAACTTATGGCGTAAAGCTGTTAGGACAAAGTGTACAATCCGCTCCTCAGAACTGATACGATAATAAAGCGTTTGTAGGGAAAATAGAGTAGTTTTTCAAATTCGAAATTGCCCCTAAAATTATGCAACTCGCAAGACAACAACCTGTTGCTATCCGATTCGCTAACATATGATAAAATAGTTTAACCGACAAGCAAAGAAGCTTAGTGTTTGCTGAACAAAAACTGTATGGGTAACTTTCTGGGAAATGTTGTTCCATACCAAGATCGAAGCGCTACTACAATATATCACTTCATGTTCCGTATCATTGAGCCATAATCTGCCGCGCCTCGACCATACTGATTTTCAATAAACTGCCCAATCGAAGCTGAACGACCCATCGAACAGCCTTCAATTGATAAAAGATCGTGCCATGTTGTTCCGGAGGCGGCCCGGACAGTTTCGTCGCTCATTGCACGTACGAACATAATCATCCTATGGCGAAATTACCGTCAACTTTACGCGAACGTACACCAACCAACGCAAAAAGTCGTGCAAGAACGACATGGCCAATTGAATGTGAGCTTCTCAGAAAGAGAAAGAGAGAGAGAGAGAGAGAAGACACACGTAAACGGAGGGCTGATAGTGAGCATAATGTTCGTCGTCGTCATCACATCGTTTCAGATAAATACCACCCCCCGAACCCACTGCGGCGCTTCCTTCAATCGGCAATCGAAACTCAACGGCCTATTGATTGGCACAACTACAAACGAAAGCGAACGGGAGGAAAAACAGTACACACACACACACACACACACACACACACACCCTCACCCCGGAAGCGGAAGTGGAAGCAGAGCGCGAAGTTGAAAATAATGTCACGGTCGGTGGCGCAGCGTTGTCGGTGCGGGAAATCCGCTGCCGACGAAATCGTTTCCTTCGTCCAAACGAGCACGCTCTCGTCTCCCTCTCCCGCACCACCCACCCCATGCCACGGGCCACGGGCGAAAATCACGGAATGTTTGCAAATCGAACGAGCGTACGAGCGTCGCTCGAACGGCGGAACGAACGATTAGGAATGGCAAATTATTTTTTGTCCGCCAGCCCCGGCCGTGTTCACGCGGCACACGCGGTACAGATATTCCGCTCGGCGCACACACACACACAAACAGGACCCGACACAAGAAAGGAAACGGTCGCGCGAAACGTGAAACGACAATTGTGAAAATAGTTATGCACCGAATACAATTAATTTCCGCTCGGCATAAATACTCGAAGAGCGAAATCCGTTCGATGGAGCACCGGGGCACGTTCTTGGCGCTTCCACGCTTCCGGCCGTATGCCCGTGTGTTCCCGGGACAGAACGGCGGAACTAGCGCGAACAGAAAAATCGCCATAAACACGACACGAAACGAACGAAAAACGAACTGTAGCGAAATGCGCAAAACTGTCCCGCCGGCACCACGCTGAAGCCGCGAACGGCGCGAGAGCAGCGTGGGGTGCCCGACCGACTAAGCCGACCGGCGACACGGGCACGACATGCACCGGAAAGCCACCCGCCCCACCCACCGTCGAGCGCCGGAGAGGAAATTGCCGGAAAGTTTTTCAGTTTAATATTTATGAAGCAGAATTAGACGCAAACGTGTGGTTTGCGCAGAGAGAGAGAGAGAGAGAGAGAGAGAG
>KB672490.1:13134389-13162042 GCA_000349145.1 Anopheles dirus
GGATGATTTTATCTAAAAGCATCCGGGATGATTATCCTCAGGTTGCCATGGTGATAATAATGGTGATTGATGGTTCAATCGCTTCATCACGTGCTGTTCTGGGGAATTTCAAGGTGGGTTTGGTTCGAAATTTTGATTGATTTTCGTGATTAGGTAAAACTCGTTTTTTTTTTAATCGAAAATACACCTGTTTGCTGTCCTGCACAATTTGCGTGTAAAGGTTTATTTGTTTACTTTAAAAGGAATTACAAACATATTATTTTGCGATAAATTGGCATGACATTTTCTTTATCTTGAGATTAAAGTTTCATGCAATATTACAACGTGAATATTACTGTTTCGAATAATATCTCCACATCATAAGATTAAAAACGATTTGAGCCAATATTTGATGCATTTTTGTAGAGCTAATGGCTGACTGTTTCATACTAAATATTCATGCTATTCCATCAGCAAACAGCTTTCAACGTGAGAAAGCGTGTTTTTTTAATACATAAAAATCATAAAATTTATTTCAACAATTTAATCTGTTCAAACAATCGCCACATAGAAATAATGTTATAAAAACATTAGTTGACTCCAAGATAAAAAAAAAATGTCCTATTAAGAATTAAAGGTATCCTGACAAAGCGGTATTTGAGTTAATCCTGCTCATATCCCAAATTATATAATACAAAATTATTATTTTATTATGTTCCTTTTAAAGCCACTTGAGAACAGCAGAAGAACACTTACCTATCCGCGCATCGGTCAGCTTAACACAGTACGTTGCTACCAGGAAGCAAACCCATGTTAACGCTATGCCCGGGAAGACCTTCAATAGCCTATTGAGGTCCATTGTAAGTGTCCCAGCATATCCATTATGTTTCATGTAATCAACATGGAAACGGAGCAGAGCTTTCCGCTGACCGCATTCGACGCACCGAGGAATGTTTTCCACTTACTTTGCACACATACACCAACACACACACACTTTGCAAACGAGGATCACACGGACGTCACTACTTGTTTATTACACCGAACTGTTTCACGCACCTTTAATCACTTTTAAAATGGTTTAATGATTTGTCGAATCACAAAGAAGCACTGCTTTGTCCTGCCTGATGACAAACAAGTTGAGATTTAATTTCATGCAGAAATATGTGGCCGATATTGAGAACTTCATATCACTTGAGCACTATTCAGTTCTTCTGAGAAAATAAAACACCTGGCACATTCTCGAAGTTGTTCCTCTTTGTCGCGTGTTGTCACAAAACACAAATTTTCACCTTTCTTGTGGTTTCACTGCACGCCTCATCTGTCACACAGCAACACCGAACCCTATCAAACCAGACATTGACGTTCACGGCCACCTTGGGTTCATTCACAGCGCGAAACAAACAAAGGCGCAGCGGAAGAGGCTCTTCACTTAGTTTAGTTGCGCCGACGTCATCGGCCGCGGGAAAGTGAACGAAGTCAATTAAACATTCAAACACACAACCAACTTGTCCACCCAATCCACTGTGTGGCTACTTTCAGCTCAGCGGAGCGTGAAGCGACCGTTCACCAGAGCAGGTGAGCCTCCTCGCAACAAAAATACATTATGAATGCTAAAAATATCTCCACCAAAACAATCTATATCGGTGGGAATCCATATTTTATGAACGCTGGTCGTTCTCGTTCGCCGTTTTCGGGGGCTTTGGATGGAAATGAACAACTGGCAACTGCCGGCGCTCGACTGCCTAAGGGCAAGAGACTCCATTTAAATGAGAAAAAAACGACTAGCCGCAGCCATTAATGTGCGCCCAAAAAATTGTAGAAAATGTAAACTGCCCCCACAAATAAACAACAACGCTCATTTCTGATACTCAGGCAAACCAAGGCAAAAAAATCCACACACACACACCAACCGAAAACATTCGCCAAAAAGTTCGCCTTAAGTGGTAGATTACGATTATTGCTGTCGTGGTTGTCCGGCTTGTTTTTTTCTTCTTTCTTTCTACGCTTTCCAGTTTGCTGCACTATCACGTCCATTCTGCATCGCAGCGCTTGACTCCGGCCCTGATGTTTGGTGCGTGGCGTATTCACTTCCTCTCTCTCTCTCTGTCTCTCGCTTTCTCCGTTCAAACGCAGTGCTGGAAGAAAAGCAGCAAGAAAAAAGCACAACATAAAATCAGTATGAAATTTGAAATCGAGCACGAAAGAGTTTTTTGTTTCTTTCTCTCGGCGCTGCTTTGTGAGCTTCCGAGCACGGTGGTGTCAAAGCGGGAGCTTTGTTTTTATTACGCTTGAATTAATTTTCTGCAGCGCCGGTTGGAAGTCTAGAAAAGGGTTTCTTTTCTCTGGGTTTGTTGTTGCTTCCGTTCGCTTGGAATGCCCGTGAAAGTTCTTATCGTCTGCGCTGCTCGGCACGCAGAATAATAAAAGAAAATCTATAAAAAAACACCGGGGTAAAGGAAATGGAGGCGAGCTTAAGAAAAAGAATTTTCACCGCTCAATAAACATTGGTTTTTAATAGCTAAAAGCTTCTTTAACACAAGTGGGCTATAAAAAGGTTTAGAAACATTGAGTAGAATACCCTTTAATTGCTTTTTCGCATCAATTTTGACCAGTTTTTTAAGGCACTAAACAAAGAGTCAAATTTGAATGTCGATTTCTTCATGAATTTATGAAATCTAATAAGCTATATTCACTATTTTGTGAAAGTTAATTTCTATTTATAGTTTTTTTTTTTTGTAAAAATAACATAGCATGTATTGTTTTGAGATTCAAAATATTGTGAATAATTTAACAAAACAATCGAGTATTCATTGATATTGGTTCAATGAACTATTTTTAGGATATTTCCAGAATTAGCACTGCACCATGGCGATAATCTCATCGATAGGAATCTGTCAACGTTGCTATCTTAAAAACGAACATATTCCGGTAGTCCATAGCATAGACCTCACGGAAAAAACTAATACATCTTTATTATCTCAAAAACAGGGCAGCTTTTCACCAGCCGGCTGCCCTTCAACATAACTGATGCCGATGGTTCCGCAACAAAGCGGCATCCGTAATTACATCATCAAAGAAAAACATCCACCACAAAACCACCAAGAAAGCCTCGCACGGTCGTAAAAATCATTTCTTTATTAAAGCCACCCACCATGCGCCATGTTTATCTTCCATGCGCCGTTCCCGAAATTATCCAATCATCTCCGCACGCGCGGTCTGCCCTAACCCTACCTGACTACTGCCGGACTGCCTCTAGCTGTGGGTCCTTGAGTGCAAATTTTGCCCCCCAACACACACACACACACACACACACACACACACACACACACTCACGAGCTGTGCCGTTTATTATTCATCGCAATTTGTGGCCTCAATTGTGCCTTGCCAAACAAATCATATGCATTTATTCCGCATCATTTCGATCCGCCGACCCGGTCCTGGGTGGTCGGCTGGGGAAAGGATTCACCGTGCCGAGAGCCGAGACCAAATCACCGGGAAGCATAATTGCCACACACACACAAAGCAGCCGAAGCCTGCTGGATGGATGGGGCACCGAGAGGCCACAAATTGCGCCATCACGCGGTTTGGAGAGATCGAAGGCGCTAGCGGAGTTGGGCGGCTGGCGGGGAAAAGATTGCAGTTATAGATAAAATTCCGACCGCGGCCGGCGAAGCGGACCCGGTCACGTCCCCGGCCGAAGCCAGAAGCCCCACCGGTGAGTTATGCTAACGACTTAAGTATGGCCGACGGTTTGACGACGGCTGCGACGTGGACGATGACGAGGTTAGTTTTCGTTTCGCCGCCGGTTTCTCTCGCCCAGCAGCACCATCCAAGCGTTTCACAGGAAGAAGCCGTCCATCGGTGCGTGAATCACTTCCACCCACCCGAAAAGCAAAAAAAAAAACAGCCTGTGGAATGATTGGTAGAAATTACGTAACGACCGAAGGAGACGAGTTTAGTGAAATTGCTCACTTCCTTCCTCGCGGGACCGTTTGGGGTGGTGGGAACACGCAGGAAGAGTCGTCGGAAACATCCTTCCACTAGGCAAAGGTTCCGTATGTCCCCGTTTTCCGAAAGCCCACCGGAGCTTGTTTCGACCGTACTGTTCTTCGAACAAATCCTTAAAGAAGACGCGTACCCAACAGAAAAAAGCCTATAAGCAGACCAGAACCCTACGTTCTGGATGAGTTCCGTTTGGTGGAAAACGGGCGCCACGCACCTACGCGCCTTAAGCGGATTAAAATTATCGCGTTACGTGTCGTGAGGCTATAATTATTAACATATTTCCCCCAAACCGAGGCCAGGCCAGGTGGACCATTCGCCTTTGTTCTGACTGTTTCCTTTTCGGGCGCTTTTTTGCTTTTCTCGCAGCACAACGACTCCTCAGCAAACATTTCCCCCGAACAACCGGTACGGTACAAGATAGTTTGAAGTTGACTTCGAACCCCCCGCGGCTCGAGCATTGTCCTTTCCCCTCCGTGGGCGCACACCGGGCACGCCGTCTTGTGAAGATAATTTCAATCCACTTAGCGAACGACACGGGTCTTTTACTTTTCGGCATTTTTTATCCGTTTTTTCCCGTTCCTTTTCGTTTGGGGATTTTTTTGTATCCGCCCGCACCGCCTTCCAGCTGAATGTTGTGTTGAATTCCGATGGGCTTTCGGCTTTCGCTTTCCCGTGACCCGCAGCCCGGCTGTGGGGCTGCCATTGAACACATGGCGGAGGCGAGAGATTATTCTACAAAGGGGATTAGCTTAAGCGACCGCGAAGGACGGGACGGGATCGCCGGGTCGAGCCGAAGACACACGAAACGAAGCGGTTTAATGAACGGGGGGGAATTAGTAGGAGGCAGTCGCGGTTGGACTAATCGGGCTTACTTCATGATTTCCCGAGTGGAGGTGAACGGGGCTTCGAAAGAAATCCCAGGTTATGATTGATTTTACGAGTAATCGGAAAATAAATTCATTCCTAAATTATAATTTAACGAGAACAAGAATACCAACTATTACTGCTTGCATTACGATTACATACTACTAAATTAAACAAATTTCAAGATATAAAAGGATGGAATCCAAAAGAATACATTTACAATCAATTACGAATAAGTACAAACGATGAAATTATCGATGTTATTCGAATAGTTCGAATAGAATCGAAAAGTTAGTGTTGAAAATTTGAATTTTCTTCTAATTAATGAGCTACAATAACAGCATGAACTACTAGAATAATTAAGAACAGCTTAGGATGAATTCAAGTGAACGAACGAATGAATTATAAGATGAACATGTATTGTATTAAAAAAGGACAGTAGAAAGGAGTAGCAAACTGAAACCCAAGTGTTAAGGTTCACATTTATATCACAGATATCACAACCAGGGAAATTTCTATAGTTAGAATAGAACCGAATGGTCTCAATAAGTTCAGACTTTTTTTTGTATCAGCAATGCAATCTCCTCAATAATTAATCAAATTAATTTCTCTTGAATTGAAATTTTTGAAATTGAAATTTTTCTATCTCTCGATATATTTGTGAAGGTCTAAAGTCATACAAACCGAAATTTACTAAAAAGTTCACGGTTATTGCAAGATACCTGGAGTTTCAGCAGAAACCAAAACCTCTTATTTGCTTTCACAACAAAATACATCTTCGCCGTTGGCCGACCGGCAGAACGTCTCGTGCAAAATTATAAATTCATAGTTACCAAACCTAAGCCACTCTACGGGTTCCCTGAACTCAGGTTAAAAATTGATAAAAATTCAATTCCCCCAAGTGCACCCCTCCTCCCCTGACTCGCTCACGAAAAATTTGGTCACCGTGAGAGCTTTTGAATAATATTTTAATAGTGTACCCAGCGCCAAAACCCCGGTGGCTGGTCTCGAAATGAAAATGAATATGATTACACCGCAGAGAGCACCCGCGGTACCCATGGCGACGGACTGCTTCGTTGTATTTATACAGGTTTATTCAAATTTCGCCCGTCTCTCCAGCTCCTATCGCGTTTCCGAGAACGATGCAGGGTACGTTTTGCCGGCGAGAAAATATTTTCATTACAAGCGAATTCCGCTGCGCTTGTTTGTTTTATCAAAACAGCGCTTCGAATTCTTAGATTGCATAGCGCGAGGGAGCGCAGTAGATTGGTGAAAAATCATCGTGCGGTTTTGTTTTGTTTTTTGCTCATGTTGTTACCATTTCCAATTCGCGCACTTTTGTTTGCTTTCACACAACAGCAGCCCCATTATCGGGAAACCGGGGTTTTTTTTACGACGGTTTCGAACGACAACGACCGGAAAACGCGGAAGAAATTGACTACTTCCGATCAATCGGCCCCGCGTAAGGGCAGTAGATCAATGGAAACTCGCCTCGCGTCACATTTGGATGCGACCGAAGCCGGGAAAAAAGAAAGAAACCGAAGAACGGAAAACGTTCAAACCTCGCCGTCGCTCCCGTCGGTTGGGTTTCACCTTCGCCCGGCCTGTGTGTTATCGAATTTTCCCCGAATTTCATCAACTTGCTGCGTTTATTGTGTGTCCTCCATCAAAGTCAATGTCAAGTCATGCTTATTATGAATATTTATTACTAACCTCCAGGACCTTTAACGAATCGGATCAAGCCGAGGAACGAAAAACGACAAAAAAGCGCACAGAAAATACGAGAAAAAAGTCTCACTGCCGTCTTCGGTGGTGCGTGCGTTCGTTTTTTTTTCTGCGGAAAGCCGGTCGCTGGACGGAAAAGAAATCAATCAAATGAATCATGCTCCTGCAGAATCGTGTTCCGATCCCGGTGAGGGTTTGGGGTGCTTTGTTTGAGTTCATTTTGCTTTTGCCGCTGCTCACCAGAGGGGGATGGAACGGGAGCTTGTGTGTGTGTGTTTTGCCTAACGCAGGAACTAGATTCGATTCACCCACGCCGGTTCCCGGTACGCCTGCCCGGCGTGGGTTTCGTTTGTTTGCATTGCGACCTTCTCCCGAACCCGACCTGACCCGCTCTTTCTTCCGACACAACAGCGAGTTATATTGAATAAGTAAATAGTGTAAGCGAAAACCTTCGACACTCAATTTGTGCCCCCCGGAAAGTCACTCACCGTGCGACGCGTTCTTGTCTTGTCAATGTCGCTCTCCCACAGTAGCCCCACAGTAGGCGTCACTCAATCAATCTCGTTCGGAACACTTCGAAGTTAATAATGAAAAAAAAGTTCAAAAACAAAAAAACACCCTAACCCTGTGTTTCTTTGTTTCCTGCTGGCAAGGTGCAATGGAAATAGCGTGACAAAAAACACCCTCACACCCACACCAACGAAAAAAACGCGTCAACACCAACGCCGATCTGCGTCATCTCACAGGGCACCGGGCGTCTCCATTTAACGCAATGAATCACGGCGCGCGCGGGCAGGAAAAATCAATTTTCCAATAAAACTCTAATCCAATTTCCGGGGTCACACTTGACACGGTGCCGGCCGACCGGTCCGTTCTTCTTCCTTCCCGCGAGAGAGGGTACTTGAGTGCTGTGCTGCCGTTCGTACCGCCGGGCACCTTTTTCTTAAACTGATTTGTATTCTAATCTTATTGAATTTTTCCTCGCACTTCCCGAACGGCTCCCTGTTTTGAAGGGGCTGTGGAGTGGACGCAAACTTGAGGTCTAGTGTGTGTGTGTTTGCTTTAGTCCCGAACCCCGTCACCCCGAATTGCTCAACCCAAAATAAGACACACTCAACTCGAAACCCGCAGCCGAACGACGAACCCCCTGAACGAAAAATGGAAGCCAAAGAGTTTTTCCTCCACTGTTCGGTGCTACGTAATTGGTGCTTCGAACAGTGGTGCAGAAAGTGGGGGGAAAATGAAAGAAAGAAAAACAAACCCCCTTTCGGGTTCGGCCCGGTCACCATTATCTGCGTCTCGCCCGAGACGCCCCGAGACGCCCCGAATCGGTCATTTAAGGGATGTTAAACTTGGGGCATTCTTTTTCGTTTTGCGAATAAAACCGCGCTCGAACAACTTTTATTCCGAGCGGCGCTCTCTGACATTTTCGGGGGTTTTTTTTCTCTTTCCCCTCGACAACCGGAGGTGAAAGTATTTCTCCCCTTTTTTTATTAATTCAAGTGCGGTCTGTTGAACAATAAGTGCCATTCAAGCCACTCGGAATGACGGACAACGGAGCGGGAAAGCAAAACCCAAACGCCCGAGTGGTGTTGGTAATGAAGTGGCGGCAGCGGAGAAATTACTGTGGAAAAACGAAATTACTCCCCGCGGTGGTTGCGCTGGTGACTGGCGGGTCCGGACCCGCTCAAGCAAAAAAGGATACAGTGGAGTGAAAAAGGAAGGAGGGAAAAGGATACCGTCGGAGGGACGGACAACGGCGACGACGACGACAACGGTAAACTGTTGAACTGATTGTGTTGCGCACGAAATTGGATCGGAATTATTTCGATGACCGGGCAGGGGTTTCGCCGTCAAACTTCCAAGAAAAATCTTGTGATTTTCGTGTTTTTTTTTGTTGCTGCTCCTTTCCCGACGATTTGCGGCCAAAGCACACATATTGTCCGCGGTCGCAATAAAACGCGGGTAATGAAATTTTCCTCCGCTTCACGCCGGACCGGCAGAATGAAAGCCATTAGTTTGATGGTTTTGCGATAATGCGCTGCCGGCCATCGTTCTCAATAATTCAGCTGCCCGCGTGCAGGTGATGGATTAAAAATGGTTCGATCGAGGAAAGAAGAATCATTTCCATTTGTTTGCATTAATGACACATTGATTGTGAGCGGAATCGCAGGAATATCTCATTACTGCGCCGGTGAAAGTGAAAAGATTTTCATCTCTTGTGGAAACAGGTTGTTAGATGGCATTGAATTCGCGTTTTGCAAATAATAAAAAAAATACTTAAATTTCTCGAGGAAGGCCTGCAATAATGTTATATTCCCAGAAAGATAGATTCAATTCCAAATGAAATGTGCTTTACGCAATCAACTCTGAAATTTGGAAGAAATTTCAATCAAACCTACAAATGAGTTTTCTATATTTTGGTAGAATTGAACAAATTTTCTTAGTTCTAAACGAAATTAAATGCAACTGTCCATGCAAATGTATTTAAAATTGTAAGACTTTACCTTGCAATTGAAATTTGAAAACAAAATCTAAAAATAAAATAGCCCCAGAGTAGCACAAAAAGTCCTCATGATTGTGAACAAGAGATTGAATGCAATCAAATGCTGAACAAGTTATTGTAAAAAATAGTTCTTTCAAAAACGATTCTGTATTTGTACGGTACGACTCGATTTTTTAAATGTTTTGTGCAGCGATTATGACAGCAAATGGTATAAATTCTCTCTATCACAATCACAATGCTATTCTTCCTTCCTTTCTCAAACACCTCACCAGACAGAAAGCTTTCCTGTGCCTACTTGATTTAAAGCATAAATCTCCGCGTACGTGCTCGAACCGATGCGCCCGACCCGGCAAATGAAGCAATTTGTCAAACCGCACACACACACACACACACACACACTCACAAGCGCCCGGCGAAATAAAGCGAACGAAAATGATGCAAACCGCATTTAAAAGCTAACACGAGATTAACACATCACGCGGTGAAAAATGTCTCCCACCCGGACGAAATCGAACCGTGCGTACCAGTGCCACGTGTTTGTTTGCGTGCATGTTTGTGTATGTGTGTGTGTGAGGGAGAGAGGAAACGAAAACAAAAGCGAAAACGGCTGGGCGCACAAAACTGTTGATACTGATTTGGTTGTAATTCCATCGCACATCATCAGTTAAGTGGTATTATACTACTTAACATCCCCGGGCGCCTGTACCGAGGGCACAACATCGCATCCAAAACCGTCCAAACAATCCATCCATCCGACCAAACGCCGTGTGCTCTCGTGAGCCGGCTCAGTTGTCACTGACGAGAATTGAGACGAGAACAGAAACCTCCCTTTTGCATGTGTGTGAGCGATGGTGTAGCATAAATCGTAAAAACATGCCGCTGGGAGTTTGCGGAACCGGGTGAAGCGCGCGCGCGCGCATGTGTGTGGGCTTTAAAATTAGCTAAATGCGGCCCGCGCGCTCACCAACGCACCCGTCGCCACCACAGTCGTGATAAATTTGGCGCATCCCGCCGACCGACGGCGGAACAGGCGCGATGGAACGGAACGGAAGCGGGCTTCGGTAGAACAAATATTTTGAAAACATTAAATCATTCAACCGTGTACCGCGCCTCGTACCAGCTGGAAATGTCAGCTCGGCTGAGGATGTCCATGATCCATGAAGTCATCCAAACGCACACTCACACACGCACGCTCGCACAGGATCGCTTACGTTTTGTTTGGTCAGAGTCGCTGATTAAATCTACCTTCCCGGGAAAGACGCGTGGGCTCGCTGGGCTGTCTCTGCAGCAAAGCCATCCGCACACATGCACTTCGACGGTCGCTTCCGGTATCGGAGCACTCGGTAGCAGAAACTAACATCCCTGGAACACACAACCGCGGGATGGAAAATGCCGCCATTCCCAGTCCCGGTGGGTCACGAAATCCCCGAACCGGTAAGCTTCTTCTAATCCTGTTTGCCGTACTTGTGTACGGCGGTTAGGCATTATTATTCCCTGCTTCCCTGCGCAGCGGCGGTGGCATGGGCATCGCACGGGCGAATGTTGACTTGTCGTTCAGTAATATTACGATTTTCCATCCCATCAAAGCGCGCCCGGCTTCGCATGTGAGAAGTTCCTGTGCCCAGGTACGGTGGGACTGTGCGCGGGACAAAATGAACGCTAGAATAATATGCGTTCTCACGAAACTACTTTTCGTATAAGAACATGCTTATCTGAAGCAGATTGAGAGTTCATGATTATGGAATGTGCTATGCTCCATTTTGTCCATGAAGAAAATATCCAATACTCAACATTTTGTGTAGCTTTGCTTATATTAACTATAATTTTTTAAAATATTTTTTTTTTATTTTCAGAAGGTTCAGAGGATATTTCAAAATATTTTCAAAATTTCCCATATCACAGCGAAATACTTTACTCAGATCCAAGACATGGCCGGATATTCAGACAACACGGATATCAGATTCATCGATGTGTTTACTGTTACATTTTTAAGGTGCAAATGTAATTATCTTTTATTAATATAAACCGTCTTGCTGCTTGCTTGCCTGCTTGCTTGCGACACGTGTTCTCTCTTGTTCGGCCCGATTGACAGATGTCAACTCTCCGCACGGTGTTCCCAGACATGATCACGGTGGTCCGCCAACATTTACAATGCCCGATTTAAGGATTGGAGTAATTTTTCGAGCAAGTATTTGCTCAGTAGATTATTTCTGAATGCTTTTGAACTCAAGATCTCTTATTAAAATCTAAGCCATCATATTCGACTTCATGTCCATCGCTGTGCCTGGTGTGCCGCCCAAGACATGACAAAGCCTCCGACGGCAACAGCGATCCGATCCGGACATAAATCACACGAGACACGACCACACAGCCGGAGAGGAGAAACATGTTGAACGGGACGGGCGAACCTTGAAGAAGTCGTAAAGAAGAACTCGCACACATCCGGCCCAAAGGCAGGGTAGAGGGTGGAGAGGATCTTATTTTTCGTCCCACTTGATTGTTCGTCGAGGCTCCGTCACACCCGCGTGTAGTCGCCTGAAAGTTGCGACCCACGACCAGCGCAGCACCGGATGCGTGTGCCTCGGGAAACGTTCCAATCTTTCATCTCTACCGTTTCCGGGTGCCGGTGCTGCTCACGCCTCAAACAATGGTGCTGATGTAAGGAGTTCTTCACGGGAAAATTGCCAAACAGCAGAATGAGATCGTAATGGGACGTAATGAACAAGCGACGCATGAGAGCACACAAACACGGCAGCAGCCCGTACTCACCTCCAGGGATCACAATAGAACAAAGGAGGCAGCATCCGCCACATACACACAGGTACGACAGGAACCTCACCATCCGGGCACCAGGTAAGTGCCGGTTTTTGCAAGGGGAGGGATGAAAAATTCATAAACACAGCACTTACAGTCGGCAAATGTCTTGTCTTGCGTCAGCTTAACCTAACCGACGGCACCACCTTCCACGTGGTTTGTGTCCGTCTGTGTATCTGCTGTTTTCATCATAATTCCTAAAGCCCGAACACAAAGTGATTCCGACAGGGTACGGAGCACACACATACACACACTTACACACACACACACACACACACACGTCAGCAGCGCAAGACGTGCGCAGGGTGTTGGGATCGTCTTCCGAAATTTCCCAAACCCCGGCAGCTGCATCCATCGCAGCTGCCACCCTGGTGGGAGCTTTCGGCTGCGCCTGGGAAACCCAACCAGCGACGATGCACGATATTTGGAATTTATGATTGCATATTAATTAAAAGATAAAACCGAAAGACGAAACAGTTTATGTAAATGGCGTCGCTTCCGGTGCCGGTGTCAGGCGGGAGGAACAACACCCATCTCCCCGTGTGATCGTGACTGACAGCCGGTTTTACCATTGCTTGGAGTGGCACAAAGCACAAAAGCTGCTCCGCTCGGCTGCGTGGAACTCGGCGGGACCATAAGGCCACCACTCGCTTCCCTGTTGTATTCGAATCCCGGAGGAATCGGGAGGTTTAATTTTTATGACACATTCCCACCACTTCACTACTTCTGGGCCAGAGGGAGAGGGCGAGAAACAGCTTGCACCATCATTGCACGGCCACTTTTGACTTTCGGGCAAGATCCAAACGCCTCCGTGCTCCTAAACAATAGCCAACGATGCCACTTCCGGCGTGGGTCATGTGGCTTACGACGCTTCGCTACGGACAAAGTCACGCTGGATGGATGGATGGAGCAGTTTTCGGAAGTGGAAAATAGCAACGAACGGCATCCATTACTCGAGCACTTATGGCTTTATGAATAGTATCATCGTCTGAATGGACTGCTCGAGTTCTTGGAATGTTTTAAATCTTTCGTGAGCTAGGACGGAATCCGTACGGTGGTCCGTATTCCTGCACAGCATTCCTGTCCGTCATTCGTGGTACGTTTCATCATTGATTGGCATTATTTTGAAAGGCTCTTTCACGAATGTTTGATCCTGTCAAGTGTGTTAAACCAAGCTCAGAGTGTGTTTTTAGAAACAGTTCGTTTCCCAGGTCTTGATCTCCAGCTGCATTGTTCTCACATATAAACGGGTCTATAGGGTCCAAAAATAAAATTTCACTCCAAAGCATTCAATAGCATGTTTAGAACGTGAAGGGAATGACTTAAACTATCTAGTACCGTTTGAGGAATGGATAATACTACCAGCTTTATACCACGAAGCCGATTCTAACGGATCAAGCAGCTATTGAGGTGAACAATTATAAAAAGGGTGGTTATTTTGAAAACAGACTCTGAATAAGCTGAAGATATGGTGAGAAATAACATTGGAGAAACATTTAGAGGATCTTGAAGAGCATAGCAGCACAAACTATGTATATGACCTTGAATTATTCAAATTCAATGTATCTAGTTTCATTGAGGCAATGCCTGAATGTATCAGCAGCTTATAAAGAATTCCAATTCTGTAGATATGTGAGACTATAGTGGCTCATTTGAGGTTGATTTTGAACAACTCTGTCACACTCTATTTCTATCTCTTCTCACTCTCAAAAGCAGCTTAAGGTTAATATAAAAAAATGTGTATCCTTGATGGTATCACAGCCTCCGTGGTCAGTTCAGCTGAATGATGATGTACAAAAAAGTATTAAAAGGCATAGAGAACTAGCTGTTACCATTCACCAACAAAAACCCTCGAGAGGTACGAAACAAACACCTAGGTAACTCACCGGAAATGATCGTACGGTTCAAAGCCGAACCAATTGAATGGAAAATTTGAAGAAATAAAAACGCACACCCCTTCCCTGCACAGTATCGTAATATGATCACAAAACGTTCGATAATGAAGCACATATGTAATCTCCGTCCCGTACTCGCACCGTTCCGCCGCTCGAGCATGGGTCGGCTATTATCGATTCCGGCGCTATCTCGTCAGTGATTGCAGCAGTAAGACCCATGCCCGCAGTGCGCTGGAACCGCTCCGTGCGAGGTGCGCCCGGAGCAGCTGCATCCGCTCGTTTTCATCCGGAATCACCGCATCCTGATTACGGTGCAATTGTGCTCTCACACTCTCTCTCAACGCCCTGAATGGGATGCGCTTTCTTTCCGTTTCCGTCGCCGCCGTCGTTGCCTCTGCCGTCCGGCCTTCTGGTTGACGTTTTGAAGGGCGATCCATCAGCAAACGGGCGGCCTTATCGAACGAGAAGTCGTTCCGTCGGCTGCGGCACCCTCGTCTCGCCGGTGCCGGCTGCAGGTGCGACATAAATTACACGCCTGATGGACACGGAAACCCATTTACTCGGCCCGGGCCGTATCGGAGCCCGCTCGCTCGGAAGACTTTCGTTCGGGGCGAGTGGTGCCAAGATGCGATCGTTGATAGATGAAGGAAAATTATCGACACCCGCTGATCCTTTGACATTTCTCGGGCCTCCGGCTCCTGCCAACCTACCCCGTCGGCTGGCCGAGTTGCCAAGAGGAACGGAATTAATGAACACTGAAGCAAGGTCCGGCGGAAATGCTAACCAGCTGTACCGGCACAAACCGGCACCGGCTATTGCCATGGGAATGGGAGCAGAAAATTACGCTTCCACGCCGCTCGTGGGGCAAGCAGGCAAGCCCGAAAGGATGGGAACTCGCCAGAGGCAGGAATAGATGAACGATATTCGATAAATTTAGGCATCAACCGAGAGGGCCGGTTCCAGCGATGGGAGTCTCATGATTTCCCGTCTGCCGGAGCGAGCCGATGAGTTGGAAGACTACAAGTGCCTACAATTTATGCCAGGTAATCCCACGGCCGATAGCCACGATGCGAAAGAGACGGCCGACCAGTCCACCCGGGACTCGATCCGATGTCGGTCCCGCAGGAGGCCAACGGTTCTGCTTTTCTTGCGGTACGACACGCCGGCGTCGGTCGATAGGGTCAACAAACGATTTTAAGGATGTACGGCACGGACCGACGCTCCGGGAGCACAGGGAAGTAAGTCCTCTCGAATCCCGCCCGGCACGGCTCGGCACGTACTCGATCCCCGGCTCCCGGTGATGGATGGATTTGTGGTTTCGATCGGGGCGGCACCGGTGGACGGAACGAGACAAAACACACACACACACACCGATCTGTAAAGGAATTCCACCGAAAACGAGAAGCCGGAGGGAGCCGGAAAGCCAAAGAAACGCCAGTGAGTACGGAGCGCAAAGGCCCGCCCGGGACCCGTTTCGAAGCGGAGGGCGAGTGTATAAATAATGAATACGGGCACACCGTCCGTCCTTATCCCGGGGCCGGGTAAATGGCCGGGCCCCACCCCCTTCCTCGGATACGGTAACAAATGAAGTGGAGTTAGCAGTGTGACAAACGCACATACATGGCATGCTTATTAAGCGCGGCCCATGTCTGCCCGCTTCCGGTGCGACTGGTGTTCAATAATGAAGTGTAGTCCTTTTCGGGGTAAGCTCGGGCACAGCCACTGATGGCTACTCATTCGTCAGGCGTAATTAAGGAACGGGGAGGGCACCGTGGGTGGAGAGGAAATGCTCAATAGTCACAGTGCCAGTGCCTTCGGTTTAATCGTATTAGTAAGTTGTTTATTTTTCCTTCTCGCCTTTGTTTTGATGATTTTGTTCTACGTTCTTTGACTAAAGCTCTCTTGCTTCAATCGTTTTGTATGGTAAAAGGATGGTAGAAGAAACATAAAATTAATCGGCATATAAAACACCTTTTCTTGAAGTTGAATTAATGGTAAATTGAATCTGAAATCTCTTTTGAGAACGCATATTTATTTTATTGAATTATAAATCTCACATAACCCACTTGTCTTCTGTGTAGATAACTATTAAAATCTTTTTTTATATTCGATTACTATTTTGAATAAAATTTAAAAATTTGCTTTACACATCAGAATAAAGAAAATTTCAATCCCTTCAAAGAATTCAAGCTTTTCTAAAGAAATCGAGAATAAAAACACAACATCTCAAAACCGTACTCACAATACAACTCGTCCGGAGCAGCGTGTCGAAAACATCGATCACGCCAAAATTAGATACAGAAATTCAATTTTATTTTCACCCAGCACCGCGCTTTTTCGCGCCACATTGCTCCCGAGAAAACCTAATCAACAATTTCACCAAACTCCCAACAAACGAAAAACTGCAAACATCTCACGTGCTCCCGCTTTCCGTGGACGAGGAATGATCGCAAGCCCCTCTTCGGGGCGTGTTGAAAGCGAACACTTGCCACGCTTCCTGCTACTCACTTTGCATTCGGTAGTAGCAACAACACCGACAGCAACGTGCGCCAAACATGCTGGGAGAGGTTGCAAGTGCAAGCATGGCTTGGCAGCTTCGCAATCTGAACTGTTGATGACGTGCATTGAATTCGAGGCTAGGATAAAATCGAAATACGATACATCTTGATTGTTATTGTGTGCTTTTGCATCTCCCACCACCACCCACTGCCAACACCAGTCAGTGCCGTTCGTTTACCATTGAAACGATGCATCCGGAAACGCCACGGAAACCGGCACTCCCCTGCTGGATGTGGACCTGATAGGGGGACATGGAGCAAAGCCGTCTTTGTCGCTGTCTTTCGTGTTCTGCCTTGCTGTTTGCCACCCCATAAGCACGGAAAACCAATCGAACGGTGTTGACGAAAGGCGACTGGAAACTAGTTTTGCATGCCATGGCTCAATATTTGCGCAGCGGTGAACTGGGAACAGTTTGTGTCTTGTGTGGAAAAAAGATTGCATGTGTTGGAGTGCTAGATGCAGGTGAGATTTAAGCATTTTTTCAAACTTAAAAGTATTGACTAGGGTGTGGAATATATCTTTGTAAGGTTTTATGTGACAATATCATACAGAAAATCGTCTTAAACCTTCAATTCAATTTTAACCCCAATAAAGCATTAAAATTAATACCACTAATTAAAAACGTTTCCTTCGTTCCCATCAAACTTCCAAACACATCATCCACCAACTTAATGACAAAGCGCTTTCTCGCGCGAGTCTTCCTTTCTGACAGCACGACCTTTTCCAACCTCGTCGATAGAAGCCGAAGGAATAGTATTTTCATTCCTTCTTCCCACCTACTGCTCGCACCAGTGGCACAGCCGTTCGTTATTTGTCAAACTCAAGGAAACTCCAACCTCTTCAACTGCCGTGCACCGTGCGGCAGCGGCAGCGTTCATCACCGCCATCACCGGCAGACAACCCGTGAGCGTGCAGTTCGGTCGAAGCAGCCCATGGAGGACCGGCACTCAACCTCGTCCGGCTCGACTCCCGGCGTCCCCCACCACCAGGAATGGTGGTGATTGCCAGCAAATTTCATTCCGATTGACTTTGACACATGTTTCTGCGTTTGACGAGGCGAAAGGGCGCGAGGCGTACCAATCGTGCCAGCATTCCGGCGTTCCGAGCGCATCCGTAGCGACACGGAATCGGCGTAGACGCTTTCATCATTGTTATCGGAAGCACCTCAAACACTATTGGCGCTTTTTTTTTGGCCGCCCTCCCTGCTGCTCTCACGAAGCTCGAAGAGCATCCGTTTTCTTGCCTCTGCGTGCGTCAACACGACGGCTTTCTTGCCCGTGTTGGTGGTGGATGGTGGAAGCACGCTGCGTCTACAAACATCCTTACGGTGTTCGCACGCAAATCCTCTTGTCGTTGCAGCTTCGTTTTCCCGGTTTTTATTCGCTCTCTCCCGCGACGGCACACATTAATCGGAATGACGGGGGTCGGGATCGTTTTCCCGACCAGCGAACAGGCACGATCTCGTTAGGGCGTTTGTGCGCCGGCGAGCGTCACAACACTTCCGCAGGACCCCCGGGAATGCTGCATGCTGGTTATTTGTTTTCCATTTTCCATGAGCGATCCTGTCATCGAGACAGCGAGTCAAGTTTTGCTGCGGCCAAGTCAACGGGAGAGCACTTCTTTTCGGTGCATCCAACTATCGATTCGGTGTCGGTGCACGGTGACCTCTTTCGCTTTAATGGGTTTGTTGTTCAATGCTCAAACTACGTCTCGGCTGAAGACGGATGTGCTCCGTCCAAAGTTGATTGATAGCCACGTCAAAACATGTTTGAGGAATTATCTGAATTTTGGAACCAGGTAGACTGTGGGATTTTCAAAAGAAAACTAAAAGCGTCCAAACAGATGACTTGATAGGTAAATAAAAGATAGTTTGTCTCTATTTTTCAACCCAATTGGGATGCTTCGAATGATCTCTGTCAGCGCCATCTATTGGCAATGCATTGAAGCATTTTAAACTTGGCATCTATTCATGCATCGCCTACTATGTTCTTGGCGTCTTTATGACAGGTTTATAATTTATATAGCTTGTTTTCTTACTTCGTTCGCTACTAAACCTTATTCAAAGTTATGAAGGTTTGATATATAATGCAATGTAATCAAAACAAATTGCCACCAACCAAGCACAACCGCTTCTGTCAGCGATCAAAGATCCATTAAGCTCGCTATGTTGCCTTCACTTGCGGAGGAAAAACTTTAATTATTAGTACACAGCTGCTGCTGCGGGAGTGACACAAGAAAAATCTCCAATTAAAAGTGGCTTAACAGTTGCGAAATGAATTGTACAAACGACAAACTTGGCACGATAAGATAGTTCATGGGGACAACGACGGCGCCGGTGGAAGTAAACTGTTGCGATAACTTCCACTGACGGTCGCTTCCAAGCGATTCAATCTTGTATTTCGTGCTACATCGTCCCTTTCTTCGTATCTTGTTCGTACAACGAAATGTGAAGATTTTGTGAAACAACTAGCGTTGACGAGATTGCATAAGCCCCTATCTTGTCACTATAGAGAGGTCGTGTCTAAATGACTCATCGCCATGAGTTCTTGTCCGTTACGAGCCATCAAATCAAACAAAAGCGTTCGTACAACATTTTTCAAGCACAATTACGCCGTACCCTTGTTGCGTTTTCCTTTAAGAAATCAGAGGATGGAAAGTTCCTCAAGAGTCAAGCTGCTTATCATACCATTTGCGCCCCTCAGGTGCATGTTTGGAGTCAATGAAACATCACCACTTCTGCTTCATCAAACATCCCAGCGCAAGCGTCAGCAAAAAAACTACCCACCGAAAGAAGCAGTGCTTCAAAACAAAGAAAACCAACTCTTTATCGGCACACCCGGCGGGGAGAGAATCGGCCGTTTTCGGATCCACCTTTGGCAGCCAGGTTGCGCACGGTCGCTCTGTTCGTGCAAATGGCCGCGCTATCTTGGCGCCGTGACGGGCACATCGAATGCGAAACCTTTCTCCAAATCCAAGGTCTTCAGACTCACATTTACTGGCCCGGCTGTATGCACAAGACAACGAACCAGCTGCAAGAAATGGAACGGCACGAAACAACACAAAGCCAAAGAGACAATGGTTCTCCGGTCGGACAAGGTGTATTTGGGTGTTTTCTCCAACCAAATGAAAAAACAACCCCTCAGAACCGGTCACAGGGTGGCACGAGCCGGAGCTGGAATGGAACGGAAAACACAATGGCCAAATTGCGATGGTGCGATGGGGCGTTCGAAGCTTTGTTTCGTTTTTCGTTCGCTTTTTTCGGCTGCCGGGCAGCGACCCAGTTCCTCCCGTGCCTAACGACACTCAAAACGAGCCTCGCAACGAGGTGCAAAGATTTGGCACTTGATAAGGGGCCGTTCGATCGACGGACGAATGGGCGGGACGTGTTAAGATATGTGGAAGATCGAGGTAAAATCTGGACCTGAGCATGAGGTGAAAAGAATCGTTTGCATCTAGCTGTTGCTGTTCCGATTTCGATTTCTAGACAATTTATGATGTTTTGATATAACATGAATGTCAGGTTTTAGAACAAGAATGGAAGGTTTTTGGTACAACGAAAATTGTTTTTTTTTTTTTTAAATTAAATAGAATATAGCTAGCTCTGTAAAATGTCAATTTTGAACACTGAAAATATGGTAAGTTAAATAGAAAAGGAGTAAAAATAGTAAAACAAACTCAACAACTCATTGGCGGTATTGAATCAGATTGCAAATAATGTAAATAATATAAAAAATCAACTGCCAAAAGCCCGTTTACCTGCTCCGCTGAAGATATTGAACTTCTATACATTTAATCCAAATGATCCTGGCCTATAAACTTCAAAGAAACACAAAAATAGAAGAAAAGAATAATAAAATAACATGCATTTTTCATTTCCCAACAAACATAAATTCGTGTTTCAAATAACCAGCACTTCTTTTTTCAGCTAAAATATGCTCTTTAGCCGTGAGTAATTGTAAATATTTAGGGCACCTCAGAGCAATTTACAAAAGCATCAATCTAGATAGATGTGGTTCACATTCACATCCCCCGAACAAAATGCCAAATATGCAAAACCTCCCACTGTAAAATAACCATAATTGAATACAAACCAAACGGCTCGAAAAGGCTCGGTGTACAATGGAAATAAAAAAAACACCGACCGAATCATACCCACTCGTATCGATCTGCATAAAACTTCCCCCCACCCAAGTGCAAAGGGGTTGGGCTCGGTGGGAAGTGAACCCGAAACTTTGGCTCAAGGCCGCACGAAATAACGGCCCGCTTGTTACGGGGCATCAAAGACATGTGTATTTATTTAGGGCCGTCCACACCCACCCACAGCCCCGGTGAAAAGCGCAACTCCATCATCGGTCGTCAGCGGCAGCGGGCGGCCCAGTAAAACAATACTCGGCCCAATTTCGTCCAATCTGGCCGAGCAGATGTCCCGCACGAAAGGGCCCCGTTCGGCAGCCCCACCCAACGCCCATACATGGGGAATTGATTTATTTTACTATCCCCCGCCTCCGTTCCCACCCGCTTCCGCCCGTCGGCATCGGGATCTGTAAAATTTAGCAGGACCTTGCATACCTTTTCCCAACGGCCTCCGGGCATGGGGCTATTTTTATTCCATCTATTCGGCAAACGCCTCCGGGCGTTCCCAGGATTCCATCATTGACCCAGGTTCGGACCGCACCGGGTGGTGGTGGTGGTGGTGGTGACTTTGTTATCCTTGTGAACAGACGAAAGCGATTCATTTGGTGGTTTTGCACGTGTCGTGTGCGAAGGGTTAACCCCAAAAGCCCCCGCACTCGAAACACTTCCCGGTGCGGCTTTCCCGGTTCGCTCTGCAGGCAGGAAATTGCTAGGTAAACCACTCACACACACACACACATGCTTACTCAATTTTGTAAGGAACGCTTTGAATGAGGTTCTTCAAATTGGTGCTACACACACAGAAGATCGGGTATGCTGAATATTCGTAAACGGCAAGAGGCTTTAATCGGAATGAAAAATTCATCAGCTTCGCACCAGCACGTAAACAAGCTCGGGCGCTTTTCGAAAGCAACCTTCGCCGGAAAGGGTTCCGGTTCGGGGACGGAAGGCAAAACTCCGGCCCGAACTTCACATCCATTTCAACCCGGTACGCCGAACGGCCCGTGCCGTTTCGGAATCAGTATCGAAAATCAAACGGAATATCGTTTCCTGTGCGTTGAGCAGCAAATCTCGGTCTGAAGTGTGCGGATATGTGTTCCTGGTTTTCCAGCGTTTAATTCCGTCGGAATCCCTTCCATTCGAGTGCTGCTTCCGCTGGAGAATCGTTCTAAGATGGGCTCCACATGTGCTTCTACTTAAATAATCTCTTTCCGGGAAGCGATTTCGTTGGAGACTCGAAGCAAAGTGATCGATAGGGGAGGACAAAAGCCTGCTCCCATTGTACTGTTGTGCTTTATTCGTCCTGAAGATCCGAAACTTGCCCATTACGCCAAACAGCGTCCCTAAAGAATTCACTTTTTTCTTTAGCTTCCCTTTACCCGGCTGAACTAACTATCATCATCATCACGAACGAGTGTGTGTATTTGTGTGAGGCACACGAGAGCTCAATCGTTGGAGGCAACTTCACAACAACAACAACAGCATAAAGAAACCCGAGAGACAAGAGCTGGTTCGTTGTTGTGCCGGAAGTACCCGGGAACAGCCCGACCTCAAGTTTGAAGTTAGACGCTGAATGCATCCGCTCGCATGTGTATGTGTTGCTTCCTAGAGGAAAAACAGCGTATGACGAGTGCAGGAGTTGTGCGGAAAGTAATTTCGAAGAAAAACTTCTCCGTACGCTGCTCCCCGGTTGTCACTTTTCATCAGCTGCAGTTTGTTACGGAAGGAAAATTATCTGCAAGCAAGCTGTGCTCATTTGGAAAAACGTTCCAGGGTGGAGTGCGGGCGGAACCGCACGCAGACAAACGAACGAAAAAAGCGTCCCCCGCCCCCCCCCCCCCACCCTTCAAAGGCCCCCTCGCGCAACCACAATCCAATCCGGTATGCATGTGAAAGCGTGCGGGAAATGTGTGTGAAAGTTTTCCCCTTTTTTGTGCCCGTCCAGCAGCTGGTGTGGGAGAGAGGAGGGAAATCAGTAGTGCGCTCCCCCGTCCCCGCTCGATTCTTCCTCATCACCATCGCCGCCATCGTCATCATCATCATGGTCTCTCGAGGGACGGAAGCAATTTTCCACGCTTTACGCTCCTCCCTCCGTTCGGAACAGCACGCGACCAAAATCGGTCACGGTGGAAACTCGCCTCCGGTGGTGGCAGTCGGCGGAAAACTTTCCCAACGTGGAGGAGAAGCACAAAGTATGCAAATTGCTTCTGAAACGTGACATCGACTAGTGTGACTCATATGGGTTAAGTTTGGCTCCACCAGCCCAAGGTCTGCGCGGGGAAAGGAAAATATTCCCTCCCGTGCTGCTGCCCAGCGGCACTATGAGCGGGGAAAAAAAACAGCAACACTACAAAAACAGCAGAAAAAAATCGCTAAAAATCGATCGCCTCACGACGACCTCGAAGCGCTCGCAACGGTGGAGATAATGTGTTCGCTCCGATCGCACCGCCGTAAGTACCGCCGCGGAGAAACGCACTCGCGGCTAGGGAAATCTAAGCGCCGGAGCGCCTTCGGGCGGAGAAGTTTCCGACGCTTCGAGAAAAATGAGTTATGATGGGTTGTTTTAAAATTAACCCGTGGAACCATTTTCCCCAGGGCGCGATCGTATGAGAAAAGGACTGAAAACAAGTCTCCCTCATCTCATCACCATTTCGGGAAACTAGTTTTTCGGGAACAGATTTCCACCCGCCTCCAGCTGGAGAATTTAATCCAATCCGTTTTGGAGTAGCGGAATTAAAATGCCTGTCCGTGAAAGCTTCCGTTTTCCATTTTGCGCTTTACGGATCTTTTAGGCAGCCATACCGTGGAAACCATTAAAATCATTGCAATACATTTTTATGGCATTTTCATTGCAGTATCGGCTCCGAACGATAACAACCACAGCTCCCGTGCAAATAGAAGCGATTTGTTTGGTATGAGTGTTTCCGCTTCTTCGCTTCAAGCTGCTCCACAGCGAAATAACAATTCGACTCAATTCAATTTAAATCTCCTTCCCATTTCACTGTGTAGGTGTGGAAGTGTGATTGAAAAAAGCCCCAATCCATCGGCACGAACGCTTCCCATTTTTATCCGATAATAACCCGCGCGGGTTCGGTGTCAAGCGTAGCGGCCGTTCCGTGCTCACACCGCTCGCCACTCACATTATCTCAAACCCATAACCATTTTGCCTCTCCCCCCGGCAGAAACCCTTTCTCCGGAAGCCCCTTCACGGCGGCTAGCGGTTCGGCAAAATAACGAGCGTACGTGAAAAATAATGCTAATAAAATGTTTTCACCTCTCAAAAATGGTGCGTGTTCCCGTACACCTGTTTGACGGAGAGGGCGTGTTTCTGTTTTTGGGCCTAAGTTATTATTCTCCGTCCCGGGTAAGAAATGGGCCCCGCAGCCCGAACTCCGACTCGCATAAGTGCGTACTGGCACGTGAAAGCCTTTCTTGAGGCAGGACGGCATCAGCGAATGCAACGAAGAAAAAACAACGAAAAACAAAATGAAACGATAACACCGACTGATGTAGACACGTACGGCGTAACCTGCCATTCATCAAATTAAGCAACCCTTAAGTGCCAACCCTCGGTGTGATTCGGTGTGTGTGTGTGCGTGCCCGTGTGAGCCTGGGTCGAGGTCATGTCAAGCCCGGGATGGACGGGATCCGAACCGTCCGTCGGTGAATTTACACGTTGACTTACGGTGAAGGAAGAAACCCGCTTTCGGGAAATATATACTGCTCACCTTCCGTCTGGCTACGGTGCGGGTAGCGAACGGCGCACGTATGTAAAAGGGGGCCACCGGGAAAGGGAACCTAATGCCCGTACACGCACCCGGGCCGGGCGAACCGACCGAGCCAGGTGGAAAGATGAGATGGCCGGCGTCGTCCACGTCGGTTTTACTGCAGCCAAGCGGAATGTTGCAAAAATGGTCGTAATGGGTTTTCCCAGCTCCGCTTTTGTTCTTACTGCGAATACGCTTCCCCAGTTCCACACGTGCCCGGCTTTTATGCCCGGCACGGCCGGCCGTTACTGGTTTCGGAGAGGGCGGTTCGGGTCCGTTCCCCGTCAAAGATAACCCTAATGCTGGGGCAGCGGCTTAACTCGCAGTCATGTTGACGGATACATGCTGTATGACCTTTCGAGCGGTACATCCGTCCTTCACCGCTTTTTTTTTTGCTATTTCTGGTGAACACTGTTGCCATTCTTAGCCACAAGCTTCGTATTAAACAGACCGTTTTGTGTGACCGTACGCGTTTGTGTGTGAGAGGCTCCCCGAGAAATGAATATGAGGAAACAATTATAGCACAAAACAACTGTCAGAAACAATTTCTCGTTTTTATATTAGAGTTCTATCAGTTTGGCGCACCCAAATGTTGATGAACATTCACTTTTTCTGAAAGGTACCAGGCGTCTCCATCATGTATGTCAAGTGTAGTTTTAAAACTTGTATAATTTTTCAACCACACACTTTTGGGAATGGTGGAATTGACGTTCTCTTACTGTCTTTTACTGAACCCAAATTTCACAATTCTGAACCCAAATTTCACAATGCTTTGTCCTGTATTATTCATTTTTTTTTTATAAATGACCAGGCGTCTCCATCGTACCTTTTCTCCATCGAAAAGAAGGTTCGAAAATTGAAGTGACAGCATCAGAAATAGAATAATCTCAACCATATTTAGAAAATAACGAGAAAAACGGCCAACTTCTTACCCTTCGAACACCAAAAAAAAATACTTTCATTTCCGTAGCATGTCCTGACAGAACATCGAGAACGAAGATCCGTATCTGCACACACACAAACTGAAGTAGCTTTTGCTGCACCGACAAGCATGGCCAACAAATGCAGTTGATCCGTCCACCGAGGCCCTGCCACGATGAATGTACACCTTGGTGTCCAACCGTAATTATGCAAGCCCGAACCTGCTCGCTCTGCGTTTCGGCCGCATAAGCCCACCTCCGCACGACCGCTTAGCATAATACCGCAGCGCAATCATTAGGCCGGTCCAGGTCCGGTGCCGGTGTTGGTGTTTGTGGCGGTTGATATCGATCCGTGGCGGAAAACTTCTCTTCGCACGCCCACCTGGCACACATACACACCCAGAACCCACGCCGACTCTAGCGTACCGCACCGGGCAGTTGTTGCGAGTGAGTTGCTGGCGAGGCGAGGGCAGCAGCAACACCTCTGCTAGCCGCTGTGGCGAACTGCGAACCATTAGAATCACACGAACATCAACGCGAACCGACCAGCGACCAAGACTTTAAGCTTTAATCACTGGAAAGCATACACCAACAGAAGCAGGAGCAGCAGCAGCAGTGTGTTAAATAGCAAAAGTTAATGAACTCCTAACCGAGCTGTTTAATCAGCTCGCGGCGTGCGGCGCGCAGAGCGGGTTTAATTAAAAATAACTTTTCAAACCTCCCGGCTACCACAGCCCCGGGCTCCAGGGGCATTCTCCCTTATTTAACTTTCGGCCAGCCGGTTCTAGTTTAAACTTTACGTACCCTTCTCACCCGGGCCAACCCGGGGTTAGTTTTCAACAGCAGCTTGTTGACGAATGGTGCAATAGTAGTTGTGCCCGCCGTTTTCGGTACAAGTTTAAATAATAAAACCATCGGAGAAAATACGAAACGCGTGCGAACCATTAAATCAACCATCATCAATTACGTCACCCCCTGGCTGGGTACGGAAATGTGTCGGCATATTTTACACGATTGAGAAATTACCCTCATTACCTCCCATTAGGCTTCCAGTGCTAACAATCACTCAATTTTTTCTGCTGCTCACCGCGGAGCCTTGGGATTCAAAACACCGGCCACCGGCCGAAATACTACGCCTAACCATGCGATCAGGTCGAAAGGTAAAAGATCATAACACTTTCCTTCGCGTTGCCCTGTTGATTGGAGGAATTTCGTTTGCGGAGCCATTGCGAGCGCGATAACAATCGGCCGGTCATCGTTACGGGCGAACAAACGTTTCGAAAATAAGGCGGTGATAAATGAAGCAAGTGACGCGATAAAAGTGTGCTTAAATACATAGAGAAGCTGAATACAAAAATTTAAAAAAATGAAATTGAAATTATATCATTAAATTATTATACTGTTTTCCTACCAATAAACCAATTCACCAGTTTAATACAATTCATTACAGAATTCACGCTTTCAAAGACCTCAAACTAACCCAATCAATTGATCCTTCACTTGGCACCCCCCCCGGTACACAGCACAATCGCTCTGCGGTTAGCGAAAACTCGCACTAAACTCGTCCAGTAGATGAGATTAAAATTTGACTCTTAAACTGTGGCTCAATTTCAACCGTCAGCACACCGTCACCTCAAAAGCCGCGCTGTTGTCTTGCGCGCCCCTCAACCGATCGCTGCCAGTCATCTTAATGACGTTAATTTTCGATTCAGACGCTTCGGAGAAAAGCGCGTCCGCCCCCGGTCCGGTCGAGAGAGCGAGCCTTGTCAACTCGGCACCGCCCGTAACCACGGCGGATATCAAAAATCTAAATTTGATTAATGAACGGTCCCGAAAAGTGGCGTAAGTCGATCCACGGTCTCGCCTCCGCCACCGCCGGCAACCCGCACCGGCAACCGTGAATACATTAACTCCGGCGCGCCGAAGCCTCCCCAAGGCAGTGCTGTTTAGCATAATCAAATTTATAGCTACCGATAGCTTTAATCTGTGGCGGAGGCTGACGTGCCCGCATTTTCCACGGACGCACAAACGCCATTCGACGCCGCGATAAGAGCGTGAACGCACCGACAAGGACGGCGACGATGACGACAACGCCGAATGTCAGCTAATTTCTCCCGTTTTCGCTCGGTGCGCACTTTTCGCTTACATTGCATACCTTTAGGCGCTGCCGGTGAACCAAAGCGTGTGCGTTCAAATGGTGCGGAAGAAATGGGTCATAATTTCTTCACGCAGCAAACCCCAACCGGGTGAGCAGCGATGACGGCTTGCAAACGAAAGAACACAAAAAACACACGGAAAACTGCATCCGTCGGAAAATGGTTCAATCTTTTCATCCACGAAGGGAAAAAACCCGGAAAGATCTATGGCGTTTCTGCACGGGCGGTTTTTTTTTTACTACCACCGCTTCTTCTCTTGTGTTTGTGTAGCGTCAAATCCTAATCCGGTGGAACTTTTTACTTCCCTGGTCCGGTGTAAGTAAACGTGC